>JAOXNQ010000001.1:265518-388228 GCA_028571165.1 Hypoxylon perforatum
GTTGGCAATGAACCACCGACCGAAACAGATGATGTCTGCTGTACCGCTCTCTAACTTCGGGTCGCGGCCTAGGACATCGCGGAGGGGCGACGGGGAGCGTAGGTCGGAGCGCGAACGTGATAGCGATCGCGATCGCGACCTGGGAGATCCTGATCTGGACCTACGAGAGGACGAGGTGCGGCTGCGGGTGCTCGAGCGCGGGGAGCGCGATCGTGATCTCGACCTCGAGCTAGACGGGGACCTACTCCGTCGGTCGCTCGAGTAGTAATCGGTTTCCTGGCGGCGCTCTCGACTCGGACTCCTACTTCCGCTTCTGCTTCGGCTGATTGACCGACTATCTAGCTCCTTTTCTCTGACAGAGACACGCAGACCATGTTTGTCGGCAGTCTTGTCCGGGGTATCAAATCTTTGGGGGGTGGAACCGGTACTATCGTCGTGGATTTTGCGGCGCTTGGTGGGGGGCTCGGGGAGGGCGGTAGGAGTGGAATCGACGGTCATGGTATCTAGTCAGATCAAGCTCAAGGTGTTATTGCATTCGTATTGTCTAAGCCGTAGAGAAGAAAGAAGAAAGATAGCGCAATAAAGGCGGGCCAAAGTTTCACAATGGTAAGGACCTGATAGGAGAGATCGCAGCCTCGTGTACTTTGAGTTAAGGGCGGTGATAGATTGATGGCAAGGCTGATGAGGACCGTTGAATTTTGGTGGGGTCGTCGGTTTTGCCGAGATCTAATTGGGATTTCTGAGTAACGGGAAGGTACATAGATACTTCGCTTCGTCCCGCTTTTAATTAATTTCCGAAGGCCGCTAATTCAGATTGGGCCTTAGATCGATAACGGCTAAAAGCTATTGTAACAGTAAGATTGTACAGTATCGATACGGTATATCACAATGGAAGAAGTCATAACGCTTTTGGGTCTTCGGCCAGCTCGGCAGGTCCTTCTCAGAAAGGACGGCTCGCAGGCGTTCGTCCTGGCCGGGATCTAGACAAGTTTAATGCAGGGGCGATGCAACTCTACCTTCTACTTTCTCATATGCACGCAAGGAACGTAAGGATCGCCAGTACCAGGATGGAGATTTTAATGAGGACTGGTCATTGACCTCGCTGTCTATCCCTGCAAACAGCCCCCGAGTAACACGGGGAACAAACACACCTGAGCAATCAAGTGACCTTTCATGCAAGTTGGTTCCTTTCGATCTCTTCCCCACGAGTTTCTCAGCGTCGTTTCCTTACTACGACTCCCAAATCCTGTATCCCTTCAGAAGGATTAAGAGATTTGTTCGTCGTCTTGAGAATACCAAGAAAGTCTACCCTGGTAGACAATTGCTTAGCGTGATATTTCGTAGGTTTGGCCGAATCCTCCACGGCCACATCCCAGTCCACGCTTGCTGCAATTATATACAGGGAAGAGAAAGCCATTGTACGGCACGTGGAAGTGTTCCTGGGTTATATACCCAGACCCTGAATATCAAGGGCCACTCGCCCCATTTCTCTCACTCTCCTCGATCGTGTTTTCAGACACGTGAGGAAAAATAAGAAGCTTGGACACTCTAGAGGGAAGAGTGAAGGAAACAGACAAGATGAGAGAAGCGGCAATTAGGATGGAGGAACTCCCCACCGAACTTAATATCATCACCCTCAACTGCTGGGGTTTACTGCATCTGAGCGCGCACCGCGCCGAGCGTCTAATTGCTATCGGCCGGGAACTTGCAGCGGCCGACCCACCGCCACACATCGTCGCGCTCCAGGAATGTTGGACTCAAGAGGATTACCGGAGCGTGCGTCGCGAAACTCGCTTCATTCTGCCTTTCGGCAAGTTCTATCACAGCGGCACGTTCGGTGGCGGCCTCGCCATCCTATCGCGATGGCCTATCGAAGAGAGCACCATGTTCCGGTATCCGCTGAACGGCCGGCCGACCGCGTTCTTTCGCGGTGACTGGTTCGTCGGTAAAGGCGTTGCATGTGCCAAGATTAGGTACGGGCACGGGGAGAAGGACGTCGTCGAAGTATTCAACACCCACACTCATGCCATCTATGAACACGAGCCCAAACAAGAGGATAGTTATGCAGTCCACCGTCTGGCCCAGTCTTGGGAGATAGCAAAGCTAGTCCGTGGCGCCGCAGAGAGGGGTCATTTGGCAGTGGCGCTCGGCGACTTTAACGATGTGCCTTTATCCTTATCGTATCGCATGTTCACAGCCCACGCGCCTATCAAGGATGCATGGCGGGTGGTAAATCCGGACTCCTCACTTGGGTCTGCTTCTCACGAGCTGGAGCGTTCCCGCCGCCGTCCTGTCCCCACCGCAGCATTCAATATCGCCGAGAACGGTGTTACGAGCAACAGTATCTACAACACGTGGAGATGGCCCAAATCGGAGCAACGTGCCGTTCAGTCGGGGAAGAGACCGATGCTCATACCACCGGACACCCCGGATCCGCGCGGGAAGCGCATCGACTATATATTCTTCTCTCCGCAGGTATCCTCGGCTCCGAATTTTTCACCCATTGGCCTTAGCGAAAAGGTAGCTGCACGAGCAAGCCGTGACGCCACTGGTGAGGGTCCCATTAGTAGAGGCTGGGTTGTGAAGGACGTCCGCGTAGGCATGCTTGCACGACATCCAGAACTCGGATGCTCCCTAAGCGACCACTTTTCCGTTGAAGCGACGCTGCTTCTCCACACTTCCAATACCAATACGCCCAACTCACCCCCGTCCAGACACTCTTCCATCTCGCCAGCGCCCAACTCGCCCACAAACAAGCACCTCAGCGGTAAACCCGAATCGCATCCGTCAACCGTCGACAACTATGCGCACGACCACGCCGCATCGCTACTAGCCCTCGAACACGGCACGTACCTGCAATCACCCACGGGCTCCGAAACCCGCGTCGGCGCCCGCGACGCTCGCGCTTCTTTCGACGAACAACTACGTTCCTTCTTTGCCGAATCCATCAATTCATCCTCCGCCAACCGCAATCGTAACTCCAACTCACAATCCCGCCGCCCCGTTCCCTTCGACGGCCTCCCCTGCACCACGTACGACGAAGTGCTCTCGCAAATCCACGCCTACGCCCTACGCGAGCGACGCCAGCGCCGGTGGCGCACGCTGCACTTTTTCCTCTGGGTCCTTATCACCATCGGCTGCTACGTCGGCGTGTGGTTCGTTCCCATACGCGGCATCGCCTTTTTATTCGTAGTCCTCAGCAGCTTGGGACTATTAGTTGGCGCCGTGGACGGGCTGATGGCGCTATTGTTCTTCGGGTCCGAGATGCGCGCCCTCAAGGAGTTCGAGTGGGAGATCATGAACGCGAAGGCCACGGCGAGCGGCGAGCAGCGGCTTGGGTTGACGATGCCGCAGGATGATGTTGTGGGCGATGAGAAGGTGTGGTGAGGTTGGAGTTATTGACTACCTATTCTACCTAGGAAACCTTTTTACTTCTGTTTTAAAACATGATGCTTCTTACGAGAGAAGAGAAGAGACGGAGGAAGGGGCGTTTATGAGAACGGAAATACCTTTCATTTTTGGGGCGTTGAAACTTTATTACTGTATACCTCTACTTAGCAAGCTACGATGTCACGTCTACCTATTCGATAACCGCAATAACTGCGAAACCAAATTTTATAATACGTTAATACACACGAGAGAGGCTCATCAGAAGTCAAATTTAAAGAGAAGAGGAATTAATAACGATACCATGAAGTTTTATTCAGGTTATCCGCGTGTGTATGCAATAAGAGCTACTATTCTAACGTTGATGGCTCATCCCCCCCTTTTCTTTTTTCTTTTAAACCGGGATAGTCCAATCCCAGTATACTCTCATCCCCCCATCCCCTCTTTACACTCGCACCCTTATTCCTCTTCTCTTCTATAGCCTATCTCACAGTTTGTCTGTCGTCAGTCAGCTAGGTACTCCCACTAAAATGCGAGCTCGCTCAGTTTCTGCGACCTTGGGATCAGCCCACACGCCCCTGACACCAAGCCCGATACGAAGCCATCTCAGCACCAGCATTCGCCTTCCCCTTCCCTTTGCATTTCCCATTCCCTTTCGTATCATCCCTATCGCCACTGTTATTCCCAGCACCCCAAGCCCCCACATCCTCATACGTACCATCACAGCACTCCCCAATCCTGCGGTACGTATACCCCATAAACGCCGTCTGCCTCCGTACATCCAGCACCACATCCCTCGTCTTCCGATCCCTCAACAATCTGTCTCTCGGCCTCTTTTTCTCGCGCCGTCCGTACAGCCTTACGAACGCCTTCATGGCGGCGCACAGCCGATCGTCGGCGTTGTCAGCCGTCGCGAGCTCGATCTCGCGGTCCACGCGTTTCAGCTTCGTAGAATCGTACGGCGCGGCCACGAACTGGCCCAGCAGCGCGCGCATGTGCCGCGGAAACTGCGCGAGCTGCGTGTGCATGGCGGCGGCGCGCTCGGGGCTTCTTCTTCTCTGTCCGCCCAGAGACGGTTGGGTGATCGGGGCGCCGCGGTAGCTATTCACGTTCACGTTGCTGCTAGCGAGTAAAGGGTTCGACGACACGGGAAAATCTTCGGTTTCTGTTGATGATGGATCCGGGTGCGACGACGACCAGTCGGATATCGACTCCTCCTCGTCGAAGTAGTGGGTGTCCTCGCACCCGGCGAGCCGCGGCACGAACGGCGGCGCGATCTGGCTCAGCCGGTCCCACGGGATGTCCCGGAACCACTTGTGCGCTTTCAGGTCCTCCGCGTCCTGCGGGTACACCGAGCGGCCCGTCCAGTCCTGGTACTGGTACGTCGTCGCCGCGCCCCTACCCCGTCCATGTCGCCCCCCTCCAAAAGCCGCTAGGGGCTCCGGGTGCGGATGCATATCGCGATACCGGTACCGTCTTGACGAGAGCCGATTCTCCTTCTCGCAGATCAGATTAACGATAAGATCCATACAACGCCTTGATACGGCAGGCCGCGGCGGAAACGCAAACGTCTGCCTGTGGTTGACGATGTTGCGCTTCGTCTGCTGGCGGCCCCCTTCCTCGGACAGGAACGGCGTGTGCCCGTACAAGCACTCGTACAGGATAACGCCGACGCTCCACTAGTCGCACCGCGCGTCGTAGTCGCCCTCGCGGATCACCTCGGGGGCCATGTACTGGCTGGTGCCGACGCACGACCGCGCCGCGCTGCGGTTGCCGCAGCGGTTGCGCCAGCTCAGGAGCGGCTCGTCTGCCGGCGAGCTCGCAGTTGTCGAGCTGGAACCAGCGGAAGCAGAAGACAACGACGACGACGACAAGCCCGGGTACGGCGGCCGCTGCAGCTGCTGCCGCTCGTGCTTCTGCATGACCTGGGCGACACCCTGGGCCCACTTGACGGACCCCTGGAGCCCTTCGGCGCGGTCGGCGGCGTCGCCATCTACCGCAATGCCGAAGCGC
Source organism: Hypoxylon perforatum (assembly GCA_028571165.1). Taxonomy (NCBI): domain Eukaryota; kingdom Fungi; phylum Ascomycota; class Sordariomycetes; order Xylariales; family Hypoxylaceae; genus Hypoxylon; species Hypoxylon perforatum. The sequence continues at coordinate 270,919 of JAOXNQ010000001.1, forward strand.
TGGAGCAGGCTGTAGCGCTGGGTGTGGTAGTAGTTGGTGTCGTGGGACCAGTGGCCGTCAAACGCGAGACCAAAATCTGAGATCTTGAGGTGGCCCGAGGCCGAGATGAGGAAGTTGTCGGGCTTGATGTCGCGGTGGATGCAGCGCAGCGAGTGCGCCTCCTCGATGCACAGGATCATCTCGGCGATGTAGAACTTGGCCACCGGTTCTGTTAGTACGTTTTCTCTGATGAGGAGGCCGAGGAAGTCCCCGCCCGGCATGTAGTCCATGACGAGATATAAGTTGGCGGCGTCTTGGAAGCTGGTGACTAAAGGAACGATCCTAAAAATAGTATTCGTTGTTAGTTATGTCATCTCAGCTAGTGTAATGCAACAAAAATGGATGACGAACCAGTTTGAACCTTCCGAAGCGACCAGGAAGTCTCGTTCGGCACGTAAATGAGCCTCTTGGCTCGTCCTCAGCATTGCCGACTTGCGAATTACTTTCATCGCGTACACCTTATCCCGGTGCGCACCATGGCTCACGTCACTCGAGCACGTCTTCTCGCGGACAAGCCTGACGACGCCAAAGCTTCCCTTGCCGAGTATCTTTAATACTTCAAAGTTATCGGCGGGCTGGTTATGTCTTCCCTGGAGAGCACCGATACTTTTCGCCTTCAGGGCACGGGTCAGGCGAAGGTGATCCGACTCTCGCTTGTAAAATCTTCGGCGCCTGGCCTCCTTTTCTGCCGCTGTTAGTCCGTTGCCGTGGTATAATTCCCCTTCCATGTAGCGCCGACGAATGGACCGCGGAGTTGGCTTGGAGAGCTGCTCGTTAAAGTGGTTCTCAAGATATATCTTTGCGGCTGCGGCTCGTTCAACCGTAAGAATAGTCGGCGATGTCAGGTCAAGAGCTGTCTCCTGGATTGTCGTGAGGCTCGGCTCGGCGGGAGTCAAGGTAAGCTCCGGCGTTTCTGGCTCTTTGTCATGCACGATACTGGTAGCAGGTTTCTTGTCTCCCGAGTTGTTGTCTCTAATCGGGAGCTTAAAGTCAAACGACGTCTTGCCGGTAGTGCCAGTTCCACCGGTACCGCCGGTTGTGTTGGTCTGGCCGGACGATTTTCCGCTGGAGGTCGTATTGCTATACGAATTTCCGTTGGAATTGCCATTGGAATTTCCGTTCGAGTTGCCATTCGAATTGGACGAGTTAACAATCTCCGGCGGGGAGAGAGTCTCGTTGGCAAGTCTCTCCAGGGGCCCAAGAGATGGCCTAGATTGGGATCTGATGCGGTGGATTACCGTTACGGAGGCGCTAAAAGGACTTCGAAGGAAGGGCATGGATAGCTTCTTCAAACGTCGACGTGGCTCCGGCGATCTCTCGTTGAGAGTGGCGGGCGAAGGTGCCGGCCATGTTGCAGGCTCTCTAGCCTCATTGCCAGAGGCTAAAATCGAGGTCAGGAGTCCTCGCTGATAATGTATTATTATAGAGAAGAAGCGCTTACAGGTGTTGGTCAACGAACGCAGCACGGATAAAATGTGTGATCCCCGACGTCTGGATTTGCGGGGAGGGTCACCTCGCTCGGGGTTGGATAATGGGGTATTCGACGGAGAGGCCAGCGGGAAGAACTCATCTCGCAGCGAGAGATCTGGCACGCTGTCCCTGTCTCCCATTGGAAACTCGTGCTTCATAATGCCGGTGATTCATTGGTAACGCGTACTGTAAAAAAGATGGAGCTGGAAACAGACAATATGCTGCATTAGAGAATGTATTGTAATAAGTTCTCCCGGGTCCTGTTGGATAAGCATGAGGACCTAGGCCACCATCTAGAGGCGTTGTTCGTTAAGATCTAGATGGTGGGTTAGTGATAACAAGACGACAACGAAGAACTTATTCCATGAGAGGTTCTAGGGACGATCCATTAGGTTAGGTTGTGTAGGTATAGGTGGTGCCTACTATGACACAAGTGGCTTGGAGACGGGACGAGACATTTAAGGACTCGATATCGAAAGTCGTAGCTCCTCTTACCACCCCGATCCGCCTCGCTCTTACTCTTGGTAGAGGTAGGCTAAGAAAGATACCGTCATGATGTTCTGATCTAACGAAGCAAGAGATACTCCAAAACTATCAAGCACCGTCCGCGTATAAGTCACGTAAAAAAAGGCAAGAGTAAGCCAAAGACGAATTGACTATTTAACATATGATCGTATTGACGACTACCTACAGAAAGCATCGTAGGAATTATGAGAGGATAACCAACCTCCCTTCAGTTTTTTACGCCCATGATGCAATAAAGACCTCGTCATCCCTTAAGACAACATCTGCTTACCGCATCCAATAATAAGACGCCAGATCCTCGCAGATATGCGCAGGTCGGAGACCTCAAGGCGCAACAATAAGGAGACTCATCAAAACAAGACTCATCCCCCAAAATTGACCGAAACGACCAGGTAGTGTACAGTCAGAGTGGTGGTATCTGCAGAAAAGACAACGGGAAGGAAATATCTAACAGAGGGGACCGTTTATTTGATGGCTAACAGCTTGACGTCGAAGATCAACGTGCTGTTCGCAGGAATGTCGGGTATCGCTTTGCTGCCGTAGGCGAGGTGAGCAGGGATGGTGAGACGACGCTCACCTCCCACCGTCATGCCCTGGACACCAATGTCCCATCCCTTGATAACTTCTCCCTTGCCGACTGAGAAGCTAAAAGGCTTTCCCTTCTTGTTGGCTATTGTCTTGTTAATACCTTCTCATGCGTGCGTATAATGACGATTAAGACTTACAATCGAATACCTTGCCATTCTCCAGCTTACCGATGTATCGGACCTCGACCTTGTTGCCCTTCCTGACAACGCGACCAGAGCCAACCTTGCGGTCATCAACGGTGACGCCGGAAACGACCTTGACGCCGAGGGTGCCTGCTCCCTTCTCGGTAGCGGCCGAGCCGGTAGGACCTTGCTCAAGGTTCTTAGCGAACTGAACCTTCTTGTCACCCTTACCGGCAGCGTCCTTAGCAGGTTCTGTCTTGCTCTCGACGGCCTCGCCCTTGTTGTTCTTTAGCTTCTTTTGCTGCTTCTTGCTGAGCTTGGGCTCTTCGGCCTTAGCCATCAGGTCATCGAGGCTTTCCTCTTCGGCAGGGCGCTTCTTGCCCTTCTTGGCGGCAGCTACTAGCTTGGGGGCCTCCTCTTCATCAGTGTCGACCTCGGTGATGCGAGGGTCTTGTAGGTCATCAAGCTCATCGATCGAGTCGTCACTGTCGTACTCATCAATGCCCTCAATGCCGTAATCCTCGTCGTCTTCATCATCTTCATCGTCAGAGACATCTTCGGTGTCGATTAGGTAGTTACCAGTCAGGTAAACGGTGTGAGTGCCCTTGACGACGAAGAAGACCTCCTCATCGGGACCAATGGTGATGTCGAGAGTCTGCTGGTAGTTCTTTGGTACATGTTAGCACGTTGCCGGCAGTATTCACACTGGGAAGGACCTACTCGTTCAGTGTCTAGGGTGCAGACAACCAGCTCCTCGAGGTCCAGCGTGTTCGAGTCGATGCTCTCGTCATCATCCTCGTCATCGCTGGAAACAGCAGGCTGCTTGCCCTTCTTGACAGCCTTGACGCCGTTGGCCTTGGGCTTAGCGCTGTCATCATCCATCTCCTCGTCAGAGTCTTCCTCCGCCTGGGCAGCCGCGATGAGCTTCTGCAGAGCAGCCTCCTGTTTGGCCTTCTTCGACTTGGAAGGGTCGCTGGGGCCACCATTAGGCTCGTCGTCATCATCCTCGTCTTCGTCATCCTCATCAGAGGAGTTACCGGCCATCAACTGATCCAGGTACTCATCATCGAGCTCATCGTCGAGAGAGGGACGCTTGCGAATGAGGCGCAGGGTGGCTCGCGGGACGGCGGGGATGTTGCCTTCCTCATCAGCCTCGGGCTCCTCAGTGGGGTCAAGAGCAGCCATGGTAATGCGATACTTTGAGTATTCATGTTAGCGAATTATAACTTTCATCCAATGTACAAGATAGAATTTAACGTGAAAGTAAGTGCAGGTTGTATCGCACGTCGCAAATAAGCCCGTTGTAATGAAGAGACGAACAAAAAGAATGGCATTGGATGAACACTTACAGCAGCACCGGGGATGCTGTCTTCTTGCATGGCAGGCACCATAATGCCTTGAGGCGGCACCTCGAGCCCGTAGAGGGCGATAGGCAGAATAACCATCGTGAAGGAATTGACTTTTGGTAGAGATGCAGATGGGATGATTGGTCTGGAATGGGATGAAAAGTCAAGTGATTTGACTGTCGCTGAACTAGATTGATGCAGTGAACTGGCGAGAAAGGACGATACTTCTAATGTAGAAAAGATGCCTTGACGCGACTCGATAGAAGAAGCGAAGGAAAAAAAAAAAGTTGGGAGCTAGTGGTAGCTTTGGATGGACGATTACTTCCCGTCTCCAAATTTTTTTTTTCTGGGAGGAAAAATTCGGCCGCAGTATGTACAAAACCCCACCCGCACGGCCCAAAACAGCTGACCGCCTTCACTGATAAGGCGACGCTACTGCAGAACAAGCTTATCGGCAGGGACCCTTAGTATGTCGAATAGTGGACCTAAGTTGCCTATCGAATTGAGCCAATGGCCATCAAGAACAAGAACAATATGAGAATGGGAGTTATGGCTCAGGTTTACTCGTCAAGTATCAAACAGACATATAATGTTTATGATTTTTCCTCCTACGTGATTCATATCTGTAAATGGCACCTTCCGTTTCGTTCGTGTCTAAGGTCATGAGAACGAACCTGCACATCCACTCAAGATGGCGGTCAGGCAGGTGAGGGCGGCTACAAGTTGAAAGTCTCAGTTTACTAAGATGTGGGAGATAGAAAGGTAGAAGAAAATACAGGTATGATGATAACCTCAACTTATTTTGGGTTGTCTTTGATGGAAATGTTTCTCGGTAATGTCTTAGAACCAGTTGCGTCTCACTCACCCTGAAGCCAACGCTCCGTCACGGAATGTCTTGGACTATAAATAACCAACATATTTATTTACTCAGATGTTTTAATGACTTCTTAGTACATTGATACAACTGATTGAGGAGTAGAGAATACCTAATCCATTTCATATTTCATACCTCACAGCCTATGCGCTGTCATTTGTTCCCCTGTACTAGTACACCAACAAATAAACACACCTGTTGTCATTCCTACCAGAGGCGACAACCTGCTCATGCAGAAGCCTCAGCGGCGATTTCCGCAAGCTTCGCCGGCCAAGTCATTTCTATTTGCGGCCCGTCAGACCCATCAGCCACGCTCTCGCCGCGTTATACATCATGGTAAGAATAAAGGCCGACTGACCTTTGTCGTAGGACTGCGCCCGATCGCCCACCTCTACCGTCTCGCAGACGATCTCCACGATGGGGTTGGGGAAGTGAGGCGACGCGCGGGAGTACGCCGCCACCAGGTCGTTTCCGTTGGTCACGCCGCCTTTAGCATGAGGAAGTCCTCAGGTTAGTAAACGGAGTCGCAACAGTAGCAAAGACGAAGAATAGCGGTAGGGTAGCAAGAGAGAAGGAGGAGGAGGAGGAGGAGGAAGAAGAAAAAGTAAGAAAAAAAGTGACCATACCGCTGGACCAAAAATTCCCATCCTGGATCCACCTATACTTATGCCCAACGAGCTCCTTCTCACCATACCCCTTACTCTTAATCATATCCTGCAGCCCCCTAGGTCCACACGCTGTCCTCCCCTTCAGCAGCCCAGCCTCGCCGCACAGCAGGATGCCCGTGCACACGCTTAGGATGTCCACGCTCGGCGTGTTCCCCTGCTGCCTCAGCCAGTCGATAGCCGCGTCCTCGAACACGGCGAACGGGTCCGGGCCGGGCACCAGCACGATGTCGAGCTTGCCGGGGGCCACCTCGGCGTCGGCGTAGTGGTTGGTGGCTACGATCGACTCGTTCGACGTCACCTTGATGTACTCGCCCGCGCGCACCGACCCGATGTAGTGGATGTGCACGTGCGGCGCCAGGTCGATGACTGCTTGGGGCACCATCTGCGTGAGCATCATGAAGTCTGCTCGGTTAGCATGTTTAAGAACCTTTGCTCGTTCAAATACGAGTGAGATCTTGCTCGGGGAGGAGGAGGGGAGGAGCATGAAAGTGACATACTGCGAGCATGTTAGCGTTGAACGTGTCATCACAGTTGATAGGGGGATATTATTCAGGATGCCTATACTCACCATTCGTGACTCATACTACCCATGATATCGACACTGGCGGCGTCGAGAAGCTGGCAGTCCGTCGGGATGAAGACACCGATCCTCACCGAGTGCTTGTCCGCGGCGCTGTTTTCTTTTGTGGCGGCCATCTTTCTCGTTTGCGGATAAGATGTTTCTGGATATGTTCAAATTTTAAGTTCTGGTAAGAGAGAGGGATGATGATTAAGTTGTGACTTGGTCAAACATCATCAACCCATCGAGGTAGACGGCCGTATTTGTACCCAAGTCCTCAGTCTCCCCAAACCTCCAAATGAGAGTCCGTGAATGTATGCCCAGGCTCTAGATACGTATGCCACGATCCTACGCTACACGAAACCTTCTCATGTCCACGCAATCCCCCCGACCTTGATCGGACAGCAAAGGACTCTATCGTTCACGACGCCGGGTTGTAGCAAGCCGAGAGCCAGCGGACGAAAAGGCGGCCGAGAGCTTAACGAACCGTGTAATACGATTGGTCGGCCCCGTTATATCAACTCCGACCTGTCTCGGAGCTTGAGCCGGTACCTGAATACCCAACGTAAGAGAGGCCCCCAAATTGCACGTTTCATGCACGTATCTAGACCAATCCGCGGATCTGATTTGATTCTCGATGAGCTATACCGCCGTATGTATACCTGAAGTGACCTATTCCCTACTCCGTGGTTGGTTAGTGCATTTAACAGAGACCGTTTTACTTATGAGTTGTCTCTTACACCGGAACTCGCTCAATGAAACCAAATGAGGAAAACTTCAACACAAGTCACTTGTCACACCAGCCACTTTTCTTATCGAATTATAGAGCATACGATTTATCATTTATTGTTGTAAGCTTCAAGAGGACTGCTTTACAACTAATTCTCGAGCGTCGGGGTGTGCTCACGGCTTCTAGTCTTTCTCCCCCTTTCCGAGGGATTTGCTTGCTCTTCTCTCTATGTACAACATTATTAGATATTAACGGGCTAGGTTTGCGTATTAGGTTGGGGCTTCTCTCCAGCGTGAGCCCGCCTGCTTCTTGTCGTCCTCGCTGGGCTAGCCCGCCCCCCCAAATCGGACACTTGACGTCCTTGCGACTCCCGACAAAGTCCAAGTCTGACTGCTGGAGCTGATGGCTCTTTCGGCTGTCCTCTTTGCCGCGTAAACGAATGCTGGCAGGATGATTTCTTTTCCTCATTCCTGCGATTTGCTCCTAGAACTCCGTGAGGCCAGAAAAAAGTTACCCCCGTATCTAGAATGCCAATGCCGATGCCATGCATATCAACATCATTTCCTCTATTTACACACGCTCCTCGGAGCTGTTAAAAAAAAAAACTCGAAAAAGTCGCTTTGCTCGGTCTCAAATGGATCGGTGGAGAATCGAACCAAAAGCGCGCAACGAACACAACTGCGACAGTTGGTTCGGACGAATATTACCAAAAATTTCATACAACAGCTCCGCCGTTACGGTAAAACATTCGCGAGCATGGATTTCGCTCTTTGCCGAGTAACTTTCTTGCTGACTGTGTACACGAGATCAAGCGTGAAGAAATGCATCACCTGTGCTTGCGCGGTCGGGATAGAGCCGTATAGTGGCGCGACGAGCGGTACCATGATATAGTCGACAAAGTTCTTCTTGACACTGCGGTGCGAGAAGCACATTCCCTTGGCCAGACCGGCCTCGTGCATCTCCTTCTCACGAGAAGTAGCGCAAATCTTGTGGAATTGCTCGTATAGGAACAGCAAGAGTGCGACTTCCATAAAGCCGACAGTTCTCAACACGTTGCAGACGGTAAAGATCCAAGAGAGTTGGTGGGGGTCTGAGTTGCCATCGGTCACCCACATATATAGGGTTGAGCTAACGACGAGGATAGTCATCTGAAGCGGCAGGAAATGCGCCTCGAAGAGTCGGTGGAAAAGGATACCGATACGCTGCCAGTCAGGCTCCTTGAGGGTCTCCGAAGTAACATCAGAGAAAATGGCGCTCTCAAGAGTTTGTTCGGGGTTAATATCAAGCTGGGTCTGCGTAATGTATGAATCGGTAGGGTTGTTACTATCGCTGGTTAGCTTCTTGCCGTTCGGACTGCAACTCGTGCGGATAGACTTACAGAGTAACGTGAAGCGGACGGAAAGCCCTGGCGGTGTGCTTCCGCTCCTGCCAGAGCACTACAAGCTTCCTAAGGGCATAGCCGCTGTCCAGAGCTCCCCACATGTGTCGCAGGGCTTGCTTGTAACGGGCTTGCATATCGTTATAGACTCTTGTGACACCCTTGCCGCCATCACCCTTGACATTGCTCTGACTGACGGGGCTCATAATGGGTCTCACAGTCAGGTGTCCGTTGAGCGCAAAGAAACACTTCAGGTACATATGCAGGTCCTCGCCAATAGCCTCGGAGTCGCAATCCCAACCGCCAACTCTGTCGGCCAATTCGAGGGGCACCGAATAGACGGAAGTAGGAGGAGAAATAGATGAGCCACGGTAGAGACCAGAGAGACCAGCGGAAGCCCACAGAATATCTGCTACTCTGACAATGGCAGGAACGGCGTGGGCATTACGATCGAAGATAATAGGTGCAGCATACATTGTGGTGCTTCTGGTATCAGGGTAAGAGGTATGCATGCCAGTGAGCAGAGCGAAGTAGTTGGACGAGAGATGGCTGTCGGCTATAGTGTTACAACAGGTTAGCTCCATGTTCAAAGGGGCAGATCTATGGAAATCCCTCTACAAATTTGAGTATTGGGGGCTATCAAATGCGCACGTACCATCAATTCCAGTGATGATCACATCCTTCCTCTGGGTCAAGGGATACCTCTCGCTGAGCTTACGCGCGGCCCATGCAAGATTGCTGCCTTTTCCAGGAGACTCTCCGGGAATGTCAGATGGGTGTAGAGTGAAATCAATCGAACGAAACTTCTTAACAAATTCCTGAATCAAGTTCATAGCCTTGAGTTCGACGTTGTGTTCGCGCTGCTCCATAGCAAGGTAGACCTGCGAATCAAATCAATTAGCAGCTGCAGGATGACGATCTTCGAGCGCAACGTCAGAAAAAGAAGACTGCGCCACTCCCTCGCCAAGGGAGGTAGGCCACCTTGATTTTTACACGTTTTGAACACCAATTGCAAATTGACTTACGTCGTAGCAGTAGCGGGCCTGAGAGTGCGACGCTAGAACATCGAGAGTTTCCCGCAGACTGTCAACTTCCTCTTTGTAGTTAGGAATAACGATAGCGTGAATGATTTGATCGGGTTCCGCATCGCCATCAGTGTAGAGTTCGGACTCAATGTCGCCAGCTTCGCTGCTGGTGGCGGAGGACGGTAGGGAATCTTCTTTGGACGATGTCAAGGTTTCGGAGCTCGAAAGGGAGGTGGAGGAGCCGCGACGACGGTGGAACAGCTTGAAATCCTTGAGCGACTTGCTTCGTGCAGCTTTCTTCATTCTCGTAGTCATGTCGAACATAGCCCAGCACGAACGCGTCGCGAAGCCGAAAACCATAATGTGGATCAGGAGGCAGTAGTAGGCGTAAACGACGGTCCATACACCAGCTCCCTCCGATGTCGATACTGTCGAGTGCGTTGGTCTGCTCAGGGAATCCTGTGACATATACTTGTAGTCATACTGCGACGTAGTTGCTTCCTTAGAGACGACCCAGTAGCTGAGAGCTAAGGTCATCATCATGGCCAGCCCTCCAGATCTCCTCGAACACCACGCGTAGAGAGACATGTTAGCGATGTATTAGGCGACGTATTAATTGAGTCCTCAGGTTGGAGTGTCTGACCAATGCGACGGGAGCTTGGTTCGACGTCGACGACAATAAGGAGTGATGCGAGGCGCCGTAAGAGGAATGAGGAAAAAGGAAGGAAAGAGAAAAGGGAGGACCGTAGTAGTGAGGTCGGAAAAGATAACACAAGGACTGACTCTGGGTGGGAAAGGGGAGGAAGAGAGGGGGGGGCTGGGACGCTCTAGAGAGTAGAACGCGAGAAGTTCGTGCACTACTGCACAATACCTGGTCGAATGCTCCTCTCTTGGGGTGGTAATTACTGGGGGTGAAGAAGAAGAAAAGGGAAAGGAGAAAAATCTAGTAATTGGACGAGGCAAGAAAACGGGAGGGAGCTGGGAAAATTACTAGGTTGAACCTCACGAAGGTAATAACAATTAGGGAAAAGGGGAGCCTTGTTTAGTACGACGAGAAATTAGATGGGTAGGGATTCTGCGCCCCAAAGTGGACAGTAGCTCTGACGACGGGAAGGGTTCCAATTCCCAGATATTTCAAGCATGGGCCCAGACAGCCTAGTAGTGCCTAGCGCCGCTAGTTTATGGTTATGATTATGGGTTTCTGGGCTTAATTGGGGGTGATGGGTAGCCTGTAGCGAGGATTGCGAGGGTACTGCAGTAGGGAACTGGGCCACTGGCGAGATTCGCATCGGCTGGGCTAGGTTGAGTTAGGTACTTCTATCTAGTACCTCAGGTGGGCGAAGGGGGGAGGGGGGCTTTTGCGACAGATGTACAGTACATGGTACTTGCTTCCTACGGTAAGTACAGCCCGTAAGCCTAAGTGGGTAATAGATTTGAATTGTTAGTGACCTCTCTTTTATGCAAGTCACATAGACGGTAATTTAGGACAAGTTGTTTGTTAGCATGACAAGCAATTACAAGCAATCCATCAGCCAGTCAACCCCAGCATTACGCATATTATTCGATTGGATGGAGAAGCGCTAATAAAGGGATGTCAGGACAAGGTGCAACGAATGTACCTTGTTACCACTTTTGGGTATGATGTAGTACCCACGTATGTCCACAGCGCATAGCACACAGCACACATGCACGTCTAGTACAATAGGGGATAGGATACTTGAAGTGCGATGGATATGCATGTCGTAAAAGCATGATACACGATGAGGTATGTAAACTCCAACTCCAATTCGGACAGAAGGCTCAAAGCAACACTGGGCATCTTTATCATTATTCACCTAAGTAGTAGGGGGAATAAGGGGAATAAGGGGAATAAGGAAATAAAAGGGGATTCGCTCATCATGACTCGAGTCTTAGGGGATGTCAGGGCTGTCAAGACCGTTTGTGCACGGAGCGTTCCTGACAATCTGGATACTCTCTTCCCCATGGGCACACCCAGCTCGACCAGGGCCAACTCTAGGCTGCCACTTTACCACTTTACTACTCGATTCATACAAACCAGACTCAACCCAAAACGCAGCCAACGGAAGCCCTCTAATGCCATACAATTAAAGAATTCCCTAGTAAGGTTTAGGGCACGAGACACATTTAACTTTCTGAACTCCTAAATTTCTGATCTGTACCTCCAAGGACCTTACTCGATAGACGTATGTAACTCGTTTGGATTTGCTAACCTGTAGACTCCTACAACCGAAACATCGGAAAACCTTCTTTATCCTCCAGAAGGTAATTACATCATGTCCGTGGCAGTGGTGTTGGTACTGTGAGGTTTCAAGCTGTTTGAAACACGCAGCGCTGTTGGGCGAAGGGCGCCTCTTTAGAGAGATGACTTCAGCTTCTATTATTGTCACTGGGCCTTTTTGTCTCTGATCTCTGACATGTACAGTACATGTGTTTTCTGCGGAAACAGGCACCCGTATTACCGTAAATCGATACGGCTGGTACGTGGGGAGTATCCTGCATATTGCATGCGTTCACAGCCCCCAAACCCAAGGCTGATGATGGATTCTGTGTACGCCAGTCATTGTTGGCTTAGCGAGTCAATCGTTCCTGTCAAATCCCATCTCAGCCTCTTTGATCTACGAGAAGGCGATAAATACGTAAGACTTTCATGTGGCATTTCTCGGCACTGACGAAAGGCAGATTGGAGATGGAAGATAGCAGAGACACATACGAAAAACCATTGCGATGGTGAATCTATACTCCAAGCTCCAAGCTCCTTTTCTACTATCGCCATCAAGTTTAACTACCCCTCAAAATCGCCCACCTCAAGGTTACAGTCGCACATGCAATACATCTATCTGTTCACCGTGAGTGGCTGACCGCAGAAGTGGGATGAGATTGGAGATGGGGATAAGAGTTCCTTGAAGCATCTGATTATCTTGCCGAGGACCATGCATGCACCTAGCATCGGGTTCTAGGCAGGCTAGATGGTGTGCACATCCTCCCTAGTGTCGTCACCATCTGACTTTGCGTAGTATACCACTATACCGCTTCCAAAACGCTACATAAGTACTGCTGAGCAACCTTCCAATCCCAGCTTCTGATCTCTCCACGACTCTGGCAACGGTATCGCAACCCCTTGGTAAAAAAAAAAAAAAAGACACCGCCCGTCAGCTGGGTTGATCAGATTCATGCCATGCCGTGCAGCATCTGATGTACGCAGAGAAAACGACTCCCTGTCTGATCTGTCTGATGTCTGATCCTTCACATGCAGAACGTAACACATCTAGTACCGATATGGGAACACCGCTACTACGATGGTCGAGTTGCTCGAGGCTAATAACTCTTTACGGGCACGAATGAGAGAGCATGCGATACTGCGCCAGTTTAGGTGTTCGCCAAGAGCCAAGGGCTAAGGCAAAATCGCCATGGCTGAGCTATCAATCGCGAGATATTAGCATCAGCTGTCTCTGCCGGACAAGTCTGCAAGTATAAATCGGGCGCGCTAATACGGCGCCGGTAGGTACACTATGGTAGGCTTGCGCTGCTGAAAGCTATCCTCCTGCAGCTCGACATCACCTTTGCATACACATGGTGCTGCAAGCGTGGGCCACGGTGGCTTGTTTCCTTGTTTAGCCACGCACTGCCAACCAGTCGTCACCTCGTCCCTCGTCATCGGTCTCGCTTCTGGGCAATCGGGTAACCTACGCCAGGATTACGGGTGACAGGCGAGGAGAGCCTCTAGTGAGATATGAGATTTATCTGCCCATCTTGCCCAATGGCGTCGTCATGCCACGTTTCCATGTTGGCTGTGACTCCTTTTACTCTTTTATCTGACGGTGAGCCTCGTACAGTAAGTAAACGTCATATGCGCGCCGAGACCCCTAAGACAGAAACAGCGACCCCAAGATTGAAAAGCCCAAACCACCCCACGATAAACTCGGTTAATTGCATGTAGATTTTCTCTTTTATTTTATCTTTGCCGACGCAGCGTACCATCGCCAGGTGGTATTGCGATTTAAATGTACCGAGATTTTCGTATTTCGGTACCAAAAAGGCCTGGGCTTAAATCTCTGTCAGAAAGCCTGGCGCACAGTGCAGTCGGTGCCAATATTGGTGCATTGCAATGTAGCGTTTGAGTGCTTCAGTTGCTCAATTGCTCCAGCTTACAGCGGGTTATTTTACCCCTCGCCCACTCGCCCGCCTACTCGCGAATAGAATCGCATGGTTTGAGGCCAAATTGCCAGAAACAGAACTTTTACGACCGCCCAATCGTATTTTTGCGAATCTACGACCAACGGGCTGCACCCGCTCCTCAAACCGATAGGCCCCCATTTTCTGTCTTGAAACGGGCTTCAGGATAGCCCCTGTTGGTGATCTCAATGATGCTCTTACACATGGCATAAAAATCAGTCTATTTTTCATAACTGACAGCGATCCTCGAGAAGCCATCATACACAAGATGATACACAATACACGCAAGACGCATGCAGGACCTGTGGAGGCCGCCGACACAGAAAAAAAAACGCTGTATCACGTAGTACAGTAAGGTACAAATTACCTACAGCAGCCCAGTGGATAACGGAAAATGGAGATTAGCTCTCTCCTTGGCTTGGATGGCTCGATGGCACATGACCCCGGTCTACAGCGTTCGCCATGCTCACCATGTTTTTTTTCTTTGGGAGTTGCGACAGCGCCGAACTAATTTAAACATGCGGCTCGGCCTGTTCTGATTGGTCACCGCGGAACCGAAAACCCACGTTTATTTGTCAGTCGAGATTACTGGCCCACCGTCGATCTGGATCCGTCACTTGTACGTGTATTGAAAAGATACATTGCTAGGAACATTGCTGGGGACTTTGCAAAATTCATATCGTTCTACGGGGGCCCGCCGCCGACGAACCTAACGAGCTTGTCTCTTTTCTGGCAACGCACACGCCCAATACGGGCTCGTCCGCACGGGCTTTTTTTTTGCGACTTAGACACCACCACTCGCATAGGTATCCGTCGCTTAATAGGGGGAGGGGGGGATGGCCCGCTAGCTAAGAAAGGCTATCCGCGTACAAATACGCTTTTTCATTTATTACCTAACCCGTTGTCCCATGTCCGTACCTACGGACCCCGAACCCGAACCCTTTTTTTCGCGAAAAAGGTCTGGGGTCTCAAGACAGTTCGGGATCCAGACCCAGACAGGCGAATGAATATCTCCTCTGGACCCATCCGTTCGTTACATTAGGGGTCCTGGGCAAGGCTTATCGAAATACGTGCTTCTTGCTTGGCGACGGGTCGCTATGAGACCCCGTCACTTCGCGAGACGCGTTTCTCTATACGCGTATGGATTATCTAGACGCGTTCTTACAATTGGCATCACCGTATTAGATTCGAGCCTGGTCAATTAATACTTTTACAGACAGATTTGAGTCCCCAGTCATAAAGCTATTTGCGCTGCTAGACTGAAAGACTTAAAGTCACGAGATAGCTATCATAGGTAGGTACGAATCATGGCTGGCCATAGAATCTGCTGTTATAGACAGCTCAGCTGAGAAACGTGAGATAATATCAAGCACAAGTGTATCGTATGATAGCTTAGACTCTGTCTAGGTCATATCTGGAGGGCAAATGCGTGGGATATCTTATCACGGAACTCTGCTGCCATTTGGAAAAGCATACTACTGCGTTGTAATAATCAAGTTTTTCATGATCTCGCATGTATTGACTCATTCAGTACAACTAGTGAACTAGGTATACGACTAGGGTATTTCATGTTATCCCTTTTCCATGCCATCTATCTTATCGTAAGTATTGCTAGACGACTGGATTGTTTGGCCGGGTTTATCATGTATTTCGCCCATTCACATGATGGCGGCTGGTGAAAGATATAAGTCCAGAACGAATTCGACGTTTGACTCGTCCTTTGCCAAATCATGGAATATCTTGACACCCAGTTAAAATCCTCCACCTCCGGGGCCGTCTGCCAAAATTTCGGCATGTTCTAGCATAATCCAAGATCATGAAGAACTTGATTATTACACATAATCCATCTTTTCGTGCCCCTTACTACCTCGTAGGTAGTTGAAGTGATATCTCGGCTTCGTTAGGACAAAGCCCACATCTCTCTGACTGGCATGCGGCAAACCGAATATAATACTGTTCTATGGCGGCGAGCATAAGAAAGTGGCATTTCCGGATGCGAGGGTCGCCGCTTGCCCTATGCCTATTTCAATATCGTCCAGACTTGAGTGCTAGAATAATTAGTAAGGGCTTCATGAGCCCACCTCAAAGCTTAGTATCGTAGGAGGTACGTTAAACGTTCTTCTCGAAGAGCTTCTGGATCGGTTTCGCAGCCTATTCACATATGAGCATAAATCGTTCCCCCAAAGAACAATCCAAGGTCGACGCACATCGATAAACTTCTCGAGCTCCTTGTCGAGGTTCGCCAAGTCGTCTTTTCTCTTCTTGTTGTCCGCGATCAGCTTCTGCTTCCGCTTGAGCAGCTCCATACGCTTCTGCTCTAGAGCTTCCCGCTCGCTTCGCTCGTGCTCGATCCGCGCGATCATCAGGGCGTTCTCGTCGTCGTCGGCGTGGTGGGGTTTCACGGCGAGGAACTCCTCGAGGGGTATGAGCGGTAGCTGCTGGTACGTGTGGCTAAGTTCCATTAGCTCTTGCGCGAGTGTGATTGGTTGCGCGATGTAATTCTTTCGAATCAATTGTATTGTTGCAACAGGGATGCCTGTTTGGAGAGACTGCAAGCCCGACTGGGGCGTTTTGGAGCTTGTCTGGGTTGCAGTAGACACTGGTCTTGCTGTGGGAGAAACGTGGTTGACAGTAGGAACTTTGTCGGTCACTGACTCGTATGACTCGCAGGCCTTGATTTCGCCTTGCAGATGTCGTTGTTCGTAGTATAGGTTTTGAAGTTGTAGATGTAGACGGTCGACCTCCTGGCGCGCCTCGGACGTCGTTGATTTCGTCTGGCGAGCACCGAAGTAGGCGGCACGGTGGAGGCCGCGGAGTTGCGCAAGGTTAGTTATGAGGCGCTTTTGCTGCTTGGAAGTCTCCTGCTGGACCTCTAGAGAGGTATTGTCGCCGGGATCGACGGCTGCGATCTGGTCGACTAAACTTAGAGCTTGAAGGCGCGCATCGCGTGAAGCGTCCAGCACAGTCGAGAGGTTCGGATCCTTCACAATCTCAACGTCGATCGTCATTTTGCAGGTGGAATCTGTGGTGGCAAGTTGAACTATATTTGTCCGGCTTGACGGGATGCAGTGGTTGACCTTGTTGGCGATGATCGATTACCTAAGGAAGTCATTCACGACGTTTCTATCCTGCGATGCCGAGCTGTTGTGAAAAATGACCAATCAGAAATGCATATTGTTTTTATCCAGCTTTCAGCCTTACCAAAGACGCTAAGTTTAGTCCGTGCTTAAGTAAGTAAAGTACCCGAGTAGATCTCAAATCGGAAATTCCTATCGCCGTTTTCCCGAACTCCCCTCTCTCGGTCGCCCCACGGAATGTCGTGATTGGCTGACGCGCAGACTTTAGGAAATTAGTTGGGTCACACTTTTATTGCTTTCCGCCACCCCTCGAAAGTTGGGGCTCCCGTCGTCAGGCATTTCAGCTCGTACATGTACAACTGTACCGGAACAATCTTGCGAGCTTAAGTTGCTCCGATGATACCGTAATTATCTTGGTTCGTTGAAATGCCGTGTGTGTTGCATGAATAAGAATATACCGAGTCAAGTCCATTAGAATAGCATATTAAATGACCAAGATGTGGTAGAAAATGAGGCACGTCATTATCCCCTACTAACGTATTCTATCGTGTACCCCGAGTCGCATTAGCATCCCGACTATGGGGATCAGCCAGCCCTCTTCCCTCCAGCCCTCGAGGATCCAGTATTATCTAAGCTTTCTCCATCCCGCCCTGTCCGTTTGCTTTACTCCCTGAACTTACCGCCCAACCAATGGTATTATCCATCTTCCACATGTGAATGCTACTTCGCCGCCACTTTACTCCCAGAGTCTTTTTGCCATTGCATATCGCAGCAGCACCAGGGCCAATCTTTGGCCGGTATTGTGCATTCTTACCATCTTACTGGTTCCATTAGAATAGTCAAGGTGCCACCCGTCTCATGCAGGGTCGTCTGACTGCGTAGACTTGTCCCCTGTCCGAGCCCTATCCGTACCTTATTATCCGCTGGCACCAACGAACTTTACTTCTGTATTACCCTTATCTTAGACCTCGATCTTCTTCATTCCTGTCATCATGTCTTGCACCTCATCTTTTGCTTTCGGGTCTCACCAGGACCAGGTGGACGCCAGAAGCTCTAGCACAGCTCAACCAGAAAATAGACCTCGACAGCGTAGGCGCCATTCCTCCTTCATGCCTCGGAGACGCCATTCTATAGTCCAGCAAATCATGGACGGGGAAGAGGGATTGTTACTCAAGGTTCTTACTATGAATCCGACAGACTTCAGACAGCGCTGTTCTAACTAAGATAGGTCGATTTGTTCCTGTCGGAACTAGAGAGACGGCTTGAGTACCTTGAGAACTGCACCGAGTTAATTGACGTCGATGCGAGTATCAACAAAACTTTCACTACCCTGCAAGCGGTCCGAGAACGATGTTCGCAAGTCTCAGAGGAGGTCATTGGCGCCGGCCGCCGACGGCTGCAGGTCATGGTCGAGACCTTGGACACGAGATATCACGAGGCCTTGGATGCGGCTGGCTCAATGAATGAGAAGGCACGAGTCGGTGTTGAGCTCCTCGACGACATGCTTACAGACTTTGAAAGTCGAGCCACGAAAATCCGCGATCAAGGTATAGCGAATGCTGCCGATGCTGCTGAAAGCTTAATGGGTGAAAGCCGAAGAGTAGTAAACGAAGGCTTGGAACGTACCCGCAGTGTGGTAGACGACGGTATCGAGCGAGCTTGGCGTGCCAAGGAAAACCTCGAAGAAAATATTCAGAAAGCCATTACTCGTGCCAGGGAGCAAGGACTGCTCAAGTATGAGGAGTTGCCAGTGCCATGGAGGATCAACCCCCACATTCTAAGCGGTTATCGCTTCTCCGAGTCCAAGCTCGGCTGCGTCCGCTCAATGTTCGGCGTTTCTAATGAGATGGTCAACATCTGGTCGCATGCTCTCGGCTTGATGCTGGTGTTGGCCATTGCCTTTTATTTTTACCCGACATCTGCGAATTTCTCCCTATACACCAAGATGGATGTATTCATCGCTGCCGTTTTCTTTTTCGCAGCTTGTAAGTGCTTGGTCTGCAGCACCATCTGGCACACCATGAACTGCGTTGCGGATCAGACTTTGATGGAACGCTTCGCCTGCATCGACTATACCGGTATATCGTTACTTATCGCCGCGTCGATTATGACGACCGAGTATACCGCCTTTTACTGCGAACCAATCAGTCGATGGACGTACATTACGGCTACTGCTGCTCTCGGTATTGCTGGCACCATTCTTCCGTGGCATCCCAGGTTTAACGGCCAGGATATGGCTTGGTTGAGAGTGGGCTTCTTCGTGGGACTGGGTGCCACTGGATTTCTGCCAATCTTTCAGATTATTCTGACCCGTGGCCCGGCTTGGGCATTCGATTTCTACACGGGTTCGAACCTGGTAAAATCTCTTGCTGTATATGTCGCAGGGGCCTGCGTTTACGCAAGCAAGGTCCCAGAGCGTTGGTTCCCTGGTGCATTTGACTATTGTGGTAATGCTCATAACCTATGGCACGTAAGTAACAAGAGTAATTTTTGTTTTATTCGAACATGACTAACGTGATACATAGTTTGCTGTACTTGGTGGAATCCTCTACCATTACGTTGCTATGCAAGAGTTTTTCTCCGGCGCTTTTCAACGCGCGCAAGAGGGCTGCCCAAACTACTAAATAGATCCCCCAGTGACTCCCACGGCCCGCAACACACCGCGCAAAACGTTTCATCTCATGAATACACCATTATTTGACGCCCAGATAACCATTAATTTTGACAACCACCGCCCCCTACGAACTCCTTTCCAGCCCAAGCCCGCCCAGAGCTCAGATTCCGTTTCACCAAAGCACAATTAAAGCAGCAATCACCGCGACCATCCTCGTCAACCCGGCTGAAGTGCAGGTCTGCCTTACAGCGAAGGAGACCTCCACCAGGGGATGAGTTGGGGATGTTCCGTTCGTGTTTGATATCGCAGTCGGCACGGACTGCACGTTCGGGGTTGTTGGTATCGTCATAGTAGGGAATGGTGAAGCAGACATCATAGACGGCATAGCAGATGCAGGCGTCGTCATCGAGGTGGCCGCGGCAGCAAATCCGCACGTGACGTTTTGTATTTGTGTCATCGTTGCCACCGACGACTGCTTCAGGATAGGGATAACCGTCTCCGTGGGCCCAGGCACGGTTACCACTTCGGACGATCCAAGGGGAGCCAGAGAAGCCGATGTCGATACCATTGTGGATGTCATCGATGTTGCTGTTGCTACTGCTGGTGTCGACGCGCTCGAGGCGGACAGCGGAACTTCAAATCCTGCATTCTTGGCACACGTTTCCAGATCCTCTCCCTGTTGTGGCTGATGAGCATACGACCTGGTCTACCGGCTGCGATGGGTGAAATCTTACCTCTAGACAGCAGAAACCTGCTACAGGCGCGCAATACCTCCCCGCGTCGCAAAATCCGCTATCTGTTGCGCAGCATGTCTACTTGGAAGTCAGCATATCTGGCGTCTTCAGCGGGCGTATGCTTTACGTACCTGGCCTTGACTAGGGCTGAAGCAAAAACCGCTGTCTTCACCGCCACACGGCTCCGAGCCAGCTCCGTACGTCGACTCGCAAGTGGCCATCTGCCTCTTGTACTGCAAGAGAGAGTCGCGAGTGTGGATGCCTCGTGCAGAGACGGATAATCCGCAAAGCGGGAGCAGTAGAAGCGAAAGAGCGAGCATTTTGAATGTGATTCTGAAATCGAACGGGTCACGAGGACTTAATGATTGTTGTAGATGGAGTAGAGGCGTTCAGGTGCTTTTTATATCGAGATATAAAGGGGTACAAAAAAACGAATGTTTAATGATAAAAGAGCGAATATAGATGATAGAGAGTGTAGATGATAGAATGAGTGTGGATGGATGGATGGATGATAGAATGCGAATATGAAGGCATTTCGAAAGGTGGAATAGACGGCTACCTAATTATATAATAGCTAAATGTTACTATACGGCACCTCCAAGCAGCCCTTGATTGATACGAGAAAATTCAATTTTGGATATAGAATTCCGCGCGTAGTCGACGCGACCGTGTATATTGGAATGGGCGACAGTAGGACGGACCGTCGCCCTTTTCTGCCCCGCTACGGCGGTTACTTGTCTTGTGGAATTGAACGTCGATATATCGCGACGCATCCTCGTCTCTAGCCCGTGTAGTGTGACACCCTGTAGCCCTACGGCCCTGGGGAAAGGGATGGAAGCTCAAGGGAGGCAAGTCAGGCACCGAAGGGAGAAAAGGGGGGACCACGGCACACTACCAAGCTAACCCTTCCGATAAACCCCTTACAATTTAAACCGACTATGGAGGGGTCAATTATCGAGCATCGAATTCTTCATCCGCGAGTGAGGTCGACTATGAGCGAAACCCCTGTGCTCACATAGAGGGGGAAAATCCGGGGTCGAATTCTATACACGTACAGAGGGATCTACATTCAGGCAGCTTACAAGTGCCATTACACCTTGCAGTGAGTTGATACGATTTGAGGTCTTGATTTCTACCTATACCCGATCTGCCCCAGCGCAACAAGAAATAAGAACACTACTAGTTCGTGACTTCTTTACTCAAAATCGGGCAAAGATTCTATCAGCACGATCGTCCTGTGGTCGACCAGTACCACACTATGGCGCTCGCACATGGTACGGACGCGCCCCTAGGCCTACAGCTCGTAGGGCGCCAGTATCCAGGTATACACCGCCAGCATCGACTTCCGGGACCCAACCATGACTTCTTCATCCTCGACCGAGCTCGGGGCCTCCGAACCGCCGCGGCGCCGCCAGATAGTGCGCCAGGACGCGCATCTCGTGGGCGCGCCGGCCACGAAGTACGCGACGTCATGGAACGCCGAGCACAGCGCGGACATGATGTCGGCAGGTCGATGTGGGCGAAGTGCGACGCGACGCGGTTGAAGAAGTCGGTTGCCCGCTTGTACAGGCCGATTAGGACGTCGGCGTACCGCTCCATGAAGACCCGCCTTTTATGCAGACTTTGGTCGGTCTCGGCTACAGTCTCATATCGATTTCTATTTGAGATACTTTAAGATATGTGAGGGAGATGTTACTTTAGAGTCACCGGCAGAGGCGGTGTCGTCCTCGTAGGTTAAAGTGAGGAACAGCTTGCTAGCACTTGCATTAAGGATAGGGTCTCTGGCCAGCTCTACGGCTTTGACTCTCTGACCTAGGACGCCTGTGAGCCGCGAGGCCGTAACCTGCCCGGCCAATGAAGGAAGGTCGGACTGCTCGAACGACATTGTCAACTTTCGATATGAACTCGTGATGAATAGACTATGTCGAGTTGGCACGGAATAATTGCCATCCCCTTACACATCTCTGCCTCGGTATCCATATCGTATCTGAAGCCGTCTTCCAGCCGGATGTGGACAGCTTCGTCCACCTGCAACGCGTGTGTAGGATTGACCTATTACATCCAAGAGGTCTGGAGGTTGACTAAAGGATCTAGGTGGAGTTTAAGCTCCCCAATTCTTTCCCACGTAGCTCTAGCTCAGGTCATGATGAATCTAAGCAGCAACATACGTCCCCGACTCTATTAGCGGTAAGAATTATGTAAACTAGATATCCCCATGTTTAGCTCTTGGCCCGGCGTCGTCTGGATACTCTAATATAACATTGCACGGCGTCCGCAGGCTTCCCTCGATGACTTCTCACTCGATTATTCGTCTTCTGGATACGGGGTTCAACCTAATTGAACGGTCGACCCAGTTCCCGTACCTCAGATCCGTACCTTCCAGTAACTTTATAGCCAAGATGACAACACTTCACAGGATCCGGCATAGACGTTGGCGAGGGATAGAGCACCTACTACCTCAAACTACTAGTAATTATGAGACCCGATATCACAGAGATCAATTGGATGTCTTTAAAGTATTACTTCGATACGGTTCTAGAGACGGAATCATTTACTATCTGCCAAATATATGCTATCTGCACGAGTTTGAGCATGGCTCTACCATCATGACGACCGAACCTCGCTGGCTTAAGGGTGACAAAATTATATTATCGGACGCCATGTACTCTTCAACACCACCGTCAACTTGAAAAAAACGTCCCTCAGCTTTATTTAGTTTCTTAGAGTTTATCATATATACACCAGCTCGTACATTTTCGAAATAAATGGCATTCGATAACCAAGTACATATAATTACAAAGACTACCTGAGTTGCTTTTGCATGTTTGGTCGCCGAAGAAGATCTTCTATATCCGGAATAACTCTTGCGCCCCTCTGAATGAGTAATCGTATTACATCCAAATGCCCGCAATCATACAAATGCCCGCCACGATCGCAATAACTCCCATCCGCGGCAAGAGCTAATGGATTAGTGTCAACGACAAACCCCAAGTCGATGTCAGCGCCGTTCTCAAGAAGTAGTTGCACTACATTCTTATGCCCGTTTTCAGCAGCAAACGAGAGCGCCGTCTTGCCAGCATGCCACTCTCCTTCAGCTTTTGATTCAATCTCGGCGCCCTTTTCGAGCAGTAGTCTTACTACAACCTCGTGCCCACCTCGGGCGGCATAACTGAGCGGTGTTATGCCATTGGCCTTTGATTCAAACTCGGCACCCTTTTTGAGAAGCAGTTTCACAACATCCTCATGCCCAGCTTGGGTAGCATAGCTGAGTGGTGTTTTACCTGCATTGTATCTTCCTGTAGTTTTTGAATTGACCTCGGAACCATTTTCGAGAAGCAGTTTTACTACGCTTTCATGCCCACCTTGGGCGGCATGGCTGAGCGGTGTCATGCCATCGTCCCTTGATTCAATCTCGGCACCTTCTTCGAGAAGCAGTCTCACAACAGCTTCATGCCCTTTAAAAGCAGCAATCGAGAGCGCTGTCGTGTATACCCACAGTTCTTCGAAAGATTTTTTTTCGATCTCGGCACCCTTTTTCAGAAGCAGTCTTGCTATGGCCTCGTGCCCACCTTGGGCGGCGGAGTAGAGCGGTGTTGTGTCATAGCCCCTTGATTTAATCTCGGCGCCCTCTTCGAGAAGCAGTCTCACGATAGCTTCATGCCCATGTAAAGCAGCAATTGAGAGCGCTGTCATATCCTCATGACTTCCTTCTGTAACTTTTGATTCAATATCGGCACCCTTTTTGAGCAATTGCCTTACTACAGCTTCGTCCCCACCTCCCGCAGCGTAGCTGAGCGCTGTTTCACCTGCGTTCATTCCTCCCGTTGCTTTCAAGTTGACATCTGTACCATTTTCAAGAAGCAGGTTCACTACAGCTTGATGTCCCTTTGCACTGGCAAGCATGAGCGCTGTTTCGCCTCCATAATACGCATCTGTACTTTGAAAGTCAACCTTAACACCCTCTTCAATGAATAATTTTATCACAGCTTCATGACCGCGTTCAGCAGCATACAAAAATGGTGTTTTATATTCTCCTGAGTTCATTTCGGCACCCTTTTCAAGAAGCAGTTTGATTACAGCCTCATGTCCGCTTTGGGCGGCATAGGATAGCGGCGTTTTGCCATATTCATCCTTTGCGTTGGGCCCAACACTCTTATCCGGTAGTTGTACTACAGCCCCATGTCCACTCCCAGTGGCATAAGATGTTGGAATTTTGCCATCGTCATCAACTCTCATTAACTTGTGATACTCCAGGAGGACCTCGACTGCTTCGTAGAGTCCGAAGTATGCCGCTAGGTGCAATCCGGCTGTCTGTTTTGGCATAGCTCGACTGTAACCAGGACTGAAATGGTATTCATTTAAAGCAAACAATGCCTGGTTTGAAGCCCTAACTTTCGAGTCTGTTTGGAGGAGTGTAAAACAGTATTGGCAGCCTGAGGCTGAGTATGCATGCTTTCCCCAGTAATGGCTAGCGTAGTCATATAGAGGATACAGAGAAAGTCGCTTCTCAAACTCTGAATCGGTGGCACACATCCCGCTTTCAAAGGCATCGAATGAAAGGTATGTGACACAAGTTTTCATGATCTCGGATTGCGCATCGGGAAACCAAGTTGTACGAGTCCGCTCGAAGTACTCCTGGGTCGTATAATGAACCAATCGTATAATATCCGTCTTCTCATCGACGGTGACCAAACCCCAACAAGCCGAAACTACATCTTCAAGCTCGGGAATATTGTCCTCGTCGAGTTTTGGTTCATTCAACTCGACGCCAAGCGCATGACACAGTTCTATGGTTGCCAAAGGCCTCTTTGCGCAGGCAATCCATGATAAAGCTCGGAAGGCGAGGTCCTGCTGATCCGAGATTTGGCTCTTAATTCGGTCCATCGCGTCATCATATGCAGTATCGTAGGCGTTTGAACCTTGTGCAAGTTTGCTCAGCGCCACCCGGACAGCTTTGCGTGAAGGCTTGCCTCTTAAGGAGTCGAGGTGTAACTGTGCTAACAGAAACCTGGAGGCTCTTTAGTATCGCTCGATTTAGATGATAAGACTTACTAACATTCCGTCTACACATTGGATAATGCTTTGCTTAATTTCATCTTGGAGGTCGGCGTTTCGAGAAATGACTCCAGGAATGCGAGATATGTTGCTGTCCAGGTACATGCTGATATCATTTTCATGGGCGCGGATCTCTTTGAACACCGCACTGTCGAACTTCGATGTTATTTCCGGTATGAAACGCGAAGTTGCAAAAACATTGGCTTCAAACTCAGACGGAAGACTCAAAAGTTGGGATATAAGTTCTGGTCGACAGCCGTCAGAGACTTGACATTCATCAAGAGCGTCAACAACCACGAAAACTCTGGAAAGCACTGTGATCGCAGAATGGAGAGCCTGGCATAGCTCGGAAAGAGACGGCCTCGTTCGTCTTGCCTTATGTTGCCCATAGAGATCCTTGATCTTTCCCGGTAGCGTAGGTTGAGCTTGTGTGAGCTGCTTGAGAAGGCTGGCTACTAGGTCTTCGAGCTTCTGTTCATCCCCCCGTCGAAAATTGCAGTAGATATAGCATATCCCGACTGATTTATCTGCGTGGTAGAGATTACATAAGTTCTCCACGACAGTAGAAGTGAGGATTGTTTTCCCCGCCCCAGGGATACCAGGGCAGAACAGTATCCTCTTCTTTTTAGCCACCCAAAGTTGATATTCATCCGAATCAAGCAGCCATTGGCCTGTTCCTATTTGGCGTCGGCGGATGAAGTCCGACTGCTGAGCAGAATAGTCAATCGGTGTAAGCCAGTTAAGGATCTCTTGATATTCTTTCTGATCTTGCCGCTGTACCAATTTGTCTTGTCCTTTCACTAGACTGGCAACATTATCTGCAGTAAACAGCTCAATGGAGGAGTTGAGGGATATGATGTTTGATGTGATCCGGCTTCGAAGGTCACGAATGTCATCAGGCTCCCACGTTACCCGCTTCCATACTCTTCTTGCACCTCCTCGAATACCACCTCGTCGTGATTCTAAGATGGAGTATTCGCTCAGCGTTTTTTCGGTATCTTCTAAGACAATGCGACAGCTGACGGTAATGTCATGGAAGCTCTTTTCCTGCGCTTGGGAAAAGTCGTGTCCGGAGATAAATACGTCAATATCTCGGAGAGTGTTATCAAGGTTCCTAAGTCTAAGAGGGGATGAGGATGGATTTCAGTTGAGAAAAGCCTGCGAAAGGTGATGCAAAGGTAACATACTCATTGGAGATGTGCTGGAACTGATCTGGGGCACTTATAAAATCTTTCCGAACTTTATTGGCAAGTTCAATGACAGCGAGGAAGTCGCCAACGCTGAACCCGAAACTCATCTTAACAGCACCCAGGCAGCCCACTAGTTGCCTATCAAGGTTTATTACTCACTTTCGGTTTTTGGCTGGACGTGATGAAGTAGGCCTGTTGAGATACGGTGTGCTTTGGTATTGCTTGTCGTGTATTATATTATGGTCGCAAACTGTCGAAATTGACTCCCGACATATTCCAAGAGATGCAATGAGAAAGGATTACCGGCACCGGGTTGGGTTATCAATGCTGCCGGTACCTAACTGTTACGAAACAGATGCTCAGCCCTCAAGAATCTGCCTGCAGTGGCAGATCACATGCACTGTAAGGTGGCTGGGCGACCTGCGTGTCCGGACACCAGCTGAATCGTACCAATCATGTATTCGGAGTCCATGATTGGTGAAGGGCTCTTCTGTAGAGACCAAGCCAACCAAAAAGACTGCGTCTGGTAAGAGATTTTGCGAGGCGCCCGCACATATTCTAATTGACGAGCTCCTAAGAACGTCAAATTGGCAACTGAGTCAACCATAACAGGCAATTCCCTGATGTTTTGACATCCTTAAAAGAAGGCGTGACGAAGGAAGATGAAGAGGAGAAGTGAAAATAGAAAAATAAATTGAATTTCTTTGAATATACATACTAAAATCCGGAACGTTCCCTCCTAGCACTGAGTGTCCCCAATTCACTCCCCGGGGCGGTTCCGAGGTGCCCCCCACCTCCAATAAGGGAGCAAGGAGGGTAAGCGTAAAATGGGCCACGGGGAGAATCGTGTGTATTAACATCATCGCAAACCTGCATATAGCAAGGGAAGCGGGCAACTTAAGCCGTAACTGTAGGTAACAAAGTAAAAGAATCTTCATTGGTGGTATCAACCCAGCTAGCTATCTCACATTCAAATATTCAAACAACCTCCCTCTCTAATTCCTTTTTTATCTCCTCTCCCCCAAAACTGAAAGATGGAAATTCAGCCAACCGCCGCCCGAGGTATTCAAACGCCATACACCTTGCCTCCCTTATTTTGTTATTCCAACTCCAAGTGGGAAAATGGTGATAGAGTAAATAGATATACAAAAAAAAAAAAAAAAAAAAAAGACGATGGGTATTTATCCAAGTAGTGTAACAAGCAATAACAGGCTCGGGATTAATACAGTGGTACAAGAAGGCGAAGCAGACGGACGCAAATCATCTGCTGCCGGAGGCGGACTCAGCATCGGCGGCTTCTTCGGCAGCCGCCTCTTTCGCCGGGGCTCTGGCCGAAACACCAGCCTTTTCCTGCTCGCGCTCGAGGCCGTTGGTGTTAGCCATGTGCTGGTGCTCCTCGATGCCGTGCTGCGGGATGAAACGGTGGCCGTCGGCCGTCGGCTCCTCTTTCGCGGGGGTCCAGGCCAAGAAGTCGCGGCGCACCTCGACGTAGTCGTACGCGAACTCGCCCAACTGATCGTCGTCCATGCCCAACAACTCGGCCTCCTCCGTGGCGCGTAGATGTAGACCGGGGATGATATCGATGAGCTTGGCGATGATGGCCGACATCACGAAGGAGTAGGCGCTGGTAGCGCAGATGTAGGCGATCTGGATGTACAGCTGCTTGTAGTTGTGGTCGATCCAGCCGCCGGGAAATACGCCGTTGTTGACGCCGTCTAGGCCGATGATGTAGTTTGCGCCGAATAATGCGTTGAAAATGAGACCCACAATACCACCAATGCCGTGTTCAGCGAAGACATCGAGGGAGTCGTCGATTCCGAGTAAGAACTTGACTGTTTTGAATTATTAGCCAACTCGTAATCTTCTAAACACGTATTCAAAAATGACTTACTTTTCGTGCCAAAGTTACAGCAAACGCCAGTAACAACACCCAGAATGATCGAGGCCCACGGAGGAATGAAACCAGACGCAGGAGTAGCAGCAACCAATCCAGAAATGACACCCGAACACCAGCCAACCATAGACCACTTCTTCGCGAGCCGGAAATCTAGTAGACACCACGCCATGGAGGCGAAAATCGCAGTCAGACAGGAGTTCCAGCAAGCCATCGTCGCTCGCAGGTTAGCGCCGAACGAAGAGCCGCCGTTGAAGCCCAGCCAGCCGAACCACAGGAAGACGGTGCCGAGGGTGACGAGGGAGACGTTGTGGGGCCGGAAGTTGAGCATCATCTTCTCGTGGCGGCGGCCGAGCACCCACGAGTAGGCGAGCGCCGACAGGCCGGAGCCGATCTCGACGGGCCCGCCGCCGGCGTAGTCGAGGACGCCGTAATTAAAAGCCCACCCGTTGATGTTCCACACCCAGCACGCGAGCGGGCAGTAGACGAGGGTGGCCCAGAAGAACACAAAGACCATGGCGGGGAGCATGCGGCCGCGCTCCGCGACGGCGCCGATCACAAGGGCTGCCGTGACAGCGCAGAACATCATCTACAATTACACAAACACAGTTAGTCAGCATATTCGTCATATCGTTACACGACAGAACCTCCTATCACTTTTTTTTTCGAGTGGAGAAAAAAAGATAAGATTTTAAGAGGGCAAATATTCACCTGGTAAAATGAGTACAACAGCTCCGGGATGAGCGGGGAGCCCGGGGAGGGAACGGCCAGGGTATTCATGAGACCGAAGTGATGCATATTGCCGATGAAGCCGTTGGTGGCCGTGGAGCTGAAAGCTAGCGAGTAACCCCAGAAGTACCACTGGAAGATGATAACACTAAAGGACATCATGACGACCCAGATGAGCGAAAGGGCCGACTTCCTGCGCGACAGACCCGAGTACAGGAACGCGATGCCCGGCACCATGAGCAGCACCATACACGCCGAGATAATAATGAAGGCCTGATCGCCGGATTGGTACCACTGGTTCAGGTTCTCGGTGGCTATTTCGGGGGACATGTACGTTAGCATGTGGTTTACGGGGAATTTTCCAACTTATTGCCCTATCTTTCAAGCTCTAGGACCCGGGGAAGCCGATGGTAGGATTGGTACGTACTGGAATCACCTCCAGTCTCAGCATCGGTGCCATTGAACTCGGCGGGCGCGCCCGTCCACGAGTAGGAGGGCGACCACGACATGTTGTCGATTTGGCGGGTGTTTTAACACGTGAGAGGAAATCAGCAGTGGAGAGTTATCGTTGCTTATTATACGGTGTTGGCTAATTCGAGTTAAGGGCGTAATCGAGGCCAACGTTGGATGATAAATCCCTATTGTTGTTCGATGAGACGTCGAAGGGGCCTAGTCGTAGAGAAGGAAAAAAGAAAACCTTCGGAGTCAGTCAGACAGATTTAAACGTGGGATCTACGAAATATAAATGAAGGAGAGTCAACTTTAAGAAAGCCGAAGTGGATTCTCTGGGCTTGTTTTCTAGATCGGCCGGCTAGACCTCAAGAGTGACGGAACCAAATTTGGGATGAGAGATAGCTATCGGGCCAATCAGAGGCATAATTCTTACCTGTAGACGTATGTAATTGGGGTGACCACACCTTGAACACCCCCGGTAAAACCCCAAACCTAAATGATAGTTAGGTACCTTGGATACGTGATGTATGGGAACCTTTTTTATTTTACTAGGACCCCCGTGCGAACGCGCCACTCCGCTGGACGCTTATGCATGTCTGCTAAGTATAGGTAGTCCACTTAGGCCTGAGTCCACTATACTGGAGTGGCTTGCAGATGTGTCCATGTGTCTGTAGGAAGGGCGCGAATCATGGTGTCTAAGCGACATCGCAGTGTGCATTGTGTAAGTCGAGGTCGAGGCGTCGTCTTTGCGACTGAGACCTTTTCTAATTATTACTTTCAATAGGGCTGCCCTTGCTTCGCCCTTGTACTACGTTACATATTATTAGAAAAGTTTTTCTTTTTTTCTCTTTTCAGGGTCTTTTTGACGTGGCCGATACACAATAGCGAGAGAGAGAGGCGTACCGGAGACATGGAAGGAAATCTATCGCTAGTAAGTAAGTCAACCAGTAAACGTATCTCATAGGCTTCTCTGACCCAGGCTTACGGGTTTGTGCTTCTCATCTGGCATCAGCTCCCATAGATCCGTTTCACACTACTAGATTCCAGTTATATAGCGCAACATGGGGGTTCGCTCATAGATCTGGAGGATAACATAAGCTGATAGGGTAAGAGGACCAGCCTACGTAGACTGCTGCTAGCTTCGGAGAAGCCATAGTCGCCAATTGTTATGAATATCGCTGTCGTTCTTTGATTCCCTTCCTTCTAGACGCATGTAAACGATGTGGGGTGCGTGGAGCTCTGCCGGCAGCTGCAACGTCAGGGGGGTTACTCTTGGGCTTGGGGTTTGTTCACTGGAGACGTAACTCCTGCAGCTTAGAGGATACCCAATTGTCAATTGCCTTAAGCTAAAAGGCTCGGCAACGACGCCAACCGACTCATGGTCCTCTTCTCAGTGTCCGTTGATATATGTCGTAGCATCGTGAGCGTCTATTACATTTAAAGAAGTGAAGTTCCTAATGAGATTCCTTTCCCTGTCAAGTACTTAGTAGTCGTTGGTCGAATCCCAAGGGCAAGGGACCCCTTCGACGCAGGTCCCCGAATTTCCCAGCCAAGACAAAAAAGCTCGAGCCCGCTAGATCGCGTGGGACGAGAGAATCTGTTACGAAATAGTTTGTCCGCTTCCCTGCAAACCATTTGCAACAGCCTCGAAATAAACGAATAGGAGCCTCAGCTTGCAGCCCGAACAATTCCTATCTCTTACTGCCAGATCGCGGACGAGTCGCGCTCAACTGGGGCTGAGCCGCTTGAGATCGGAAATTTGAAGTCGTTCGGACTGGGCGAACACACACCGAAGGGTGACATAGTTAGATACTTGGATGTTAGCTGCAGGATAACTCCCTATGCTCAATCTTTAAACATTCAAGATTCAGTCTTTTATTTATAACTTCCTCCCTTCTTCGTAATCTATAATAAGCATATCAACATGGTTAACCTTAAAGCGAGACACGTCACGTACGTCCCGAACCTTCAGCAAGCAAGCAAGGAAAGTCTGCGAGATTTTTTAGTGCTACATAGTACCGAGATCGACGACAGACCCGCAGGCGTCCGGAAGTACCTCCTTAACAATTATCTTGCTCAACGTTGACTATTTCCCATGTCGACTTAAATCAGATGATGTCAGGCTGTCGATGATGCTCCGATCACCAAGTAGTAGCCTCGGTAACTATAGTGCAACGTGTTCGACAGTCACGTTAAGAGATGCTCATATTTTGGAGGTAGACAAGGTTAATAATAGGTGCGTCGGTGTTACCCGCGTCTCCTGTAATGCTCGTTACCACGATTGAAATTTTTTCTCCCGCCTATAGCAGAAGAGACCCAGGTAATAAAGGTAAAACATCGTGTTACCGTCGCATGTTCGAAGCAAACACCTGCCAGCCTGTCTGCCTGTGCGCATTGAGGCTGCCGGAGATTAGTTTGGGCCTGGGTCCTGACCGAGGAGCTGAACGCCCAGACGCCTACGCCAGCTCGCCTCCCTTTTACCATAACGGGTCTCGATGAGCTATGACCGGCTCCATTTTGGGGATCCATTTTGCTCCCCGGAAATGCAGTGCAACCCGTCATGCTTCTAACGCTGAGAGGAATAGCTAGCTCACGACCTTATCTCTGTCCTGCCGTCCAATCAGATGTTCCTATTTCTTGTACTGATTTATCATTCCTCCACGAAATCGCGGCTTGGCGTTCGATCTACCCCAAGTATAAGTTATGGAAGTAATGCAACCAGGAATCGATGCTATTCACAAAAATGTAGGCTGTTATTGACCAACTTGAAAAGCTATTTTAAACTAGTACCAACTAGAACTATTCGCTTCCACATTCTGGTGTCAATCATCCTCCTTGCATACTTGTTTACGTACGCTGTTGGACCCTGCGTTGTCCCTGTTTGCTCCCCAAAAGCCGTAGGCGGTGACACGAGAGCGTAGGGCTTAGCTCGCCTGCTGGCAGACCGCTGCGGTTTTTTAATACGTAAAAAATGTTGGTCAAGCTCAATCCATGTCGGGTGCGTCGTGTCATCACCATCCTTGTCCGAAAAGGTCTTCTAGAAAACACCAACCCCTGACTGAAGCTGACTTGGTACCCCCACACAAGTTCAGCCGCCCTAACTATTCCCCTGTCCAAGGTGTGTGTGGTGTGGTGTGGTGTGTGTAAGCAGCTGAAACTTCGTTCACGTCGTTCCCATTCGTTACCAATTTTCCTTTTGCCAAATGCTCGACCGACGCCATCCCATGCATTCCATGTTCGCTGCTGGTTTTGAAATACATACTTCGTCAACTGTCCCTCATTTCCCTTCCTACCTACATAAGGTATGCAACCAAAACGCCTGCCGGTCGGGCCCGGCCCCTAATCCATCAGTTCAAACCAGGGGGGTATCATAAGAAACATTCTAGGGAAAGGAGTAGTAAGATAAACCTCAAAAAATAGTGAGGTTGTCGTTTTCCGAGTTTCGAGACAACTCGTAACTCAAAATTCGAAGGTCGTAGTAATGAAGCATGAGGCGGTATCGTCTCCGGCCAATAGGACCGTCAGCCAGATCTATATTTCCCGAGAACGGCACCGGCGCCACGGCCACCCCTAGCAGCGGGCAGATGGGCCGCACGTTGCTGTCTTCGTCGTGTTTGGTGGGTAGGATAGCTTCGATCTTGAAGCCTCGACTGAAGGAGTAAATATCCTCCCTCGGGCGCGTCAGTGTCACAAGTGCCACTCGCCCACACATCGAGCCAGCTACAACTAGCGACAATTCGGGAACGTGTAGGAGATTAGCCAGGCGCTCGTGAGATTGCCTCATCGATGGGAGCACCGTGTGCGGAGGCCGAAACTGATCGATGGCCTTCTCAAACATGATGCCGTATCCGTCCTCGTCAAAACTGCGAAGCTCGATGTCGAGCTCGTACGTGCGCATGATACTACTCCCATCCGCAAGGACCCGCTTCTTTAGGGGATCCGGTTTCCAATTGTACGTCCGCAATGACGGGATTTCCCTGGCGGAAAAGAACCTATCTTCATCTATGTCGGAGGCAGGAGGTTCTCTGGCAACGTGAGCATGGGTGCTCCAATTTTGCTCGGGATGGTGCCTAAACCCGTGCTCATGCAAATTGATAGCAAACCGATTACGATTGCCAGATCTCATCCACGGATGTATGGTCGAGTTGTTTTTCAAATACTTAAGCCCCTTGCTGATATCAATCCACCGTCCGATGTCGTCGCCCGTTACGTATCTAGCCTCCTTTGGTGAAAGGCCAAGCGAGTCCTTGTAATTTTTCGTCGGAAGGAAGCTGCTCTCCGGCAGCACAAGCACGCCCCATCCCCTGGGGCTAATTTCTGTCAGCATCTTCGTAGTCCAGTATCTTGAGGGTTAACTAACTTGCGATAGTAGCGGAAGCCGTGCAGGCTCTCGATCTTGATGTGCGGATGTCCGCAAAAATGCCAAATGTCCATCAGCCACACAACGCCGTGAATATCTACTGCCACAACCTTGTCTGCATCCCCGTATTGGTCGTCGCTGAACGCGATATTGGGGATATTGGTCCCCATACGGCCTGTTTCCAGAACGATGCGCCAGTTAGCATCTCGATGCCGGATTAAATCTTCCAATACTTTGCATTTTTTCTTATCCGCCCCAGCAGCATGCGCCGAGCCTTTTCTGAGGTCGAAAATCTTGCCGTTCTCATCTTTCACAATATTCCTGAAGAGTTCAACCGAATCGGCCCCCTTGGCGTGTTTATATGACGCACCAGTCAGGGCGAACACAAAGACAGAGACGTTGTGTAAGTTGGAGCTTACAGCGATGATACGGGACTGCTTATGTACTGCAAGCCCCCAAGCGCTGTTCCCAACATTTTCATGAAAGAAGGGTTCTGGCACGCTACCATCAGGTTGCTCTCCCCTCTCGCGACGTATGAGCTCGTTCTCGATATGCCGGGTATAGTAGCCTATGGCGTCGCCGTCGTCGAAGGCAAGTAGAAGAACTTCCTCTTGGCCTAGGTCGCCGACGATAAGATGATTCACCTGGTGCGGAAAATGTTCATCTAAATAGCCTCCGATATGATAGCTCATGGCACTGGCTGGGGGTTGAAGAATGAGATCAGGCTCGGCGGGCAAGGCGTTGGTAATGCAGCTGCGGGGCCGGGAAATGTGGATTCGATTCTCGTATGCAACCATATAAATATTGTAGACCTGCGATAGTGCAGTGAGGTTAAGCCTCCATTTAGCGATACGTGGAAGGCCTTCCGAGTCAGATGAGTCATCCTGTTCTGGCGGGATGGCGCCAGGATCATCTTCACCAAAATCTTCAAGGTCTAGACCTGCCACATCGTTTAGACCGTGCAACACGCTGATGGCATAGGCTTCCTCTAACGTACCCTGAAGTAGATCAGCATCATCTACGGCCTCTACTTCCAATATTGCCCCATCAGCAGCCTGCATGTTATCTTGTTCCGCCATATCCCAATCGGTGCCATCGTGGGAGCTATCGTCATTACTATTAGTCTCGTCTTCGGTATCGTGGTCTTGGTTCGGTATAACGATAGGGTCAGACGTGTCGAAGGGGATCTGTATCGACCTGGGAACGCGGTGCTACGAAGAGGGAGACTCATTAGCATTCAAGCATAGAAAGAATGGTATTGATGGGAATGTTCACTCTTTGGCGGCCAGTTTCGCAATGACACCTGCTCACATGGAGCTCCCCTTCGGAGCTAGCACTCTCCGCCATGTCATTACTGGGCAGATCACTGGGAGGATCACTAAGAAGTTGATGATGGAAGAATGGGTAGAAATACGCCCTTGTATTTATTCAGTGGAGAAAATTACGGTTGCCAGAGATGAGGGGATTGATTAGAGTCATTACAAGACATGTCCGATGTCTGGGTCTGAGTTTGATGCCGATGCTGATGCTGATGCATTGTTATACGGTTAGGTATAACCTAACCTAAGCGGATGACGAGTGACGAGTAATGGACAGCGAATGGGTGGATGGTGGGGAACTAGCCTAGAGAGTTTGATAATGATAATGATAGCGATAGGTGACGCCTTTTAAGCTCTGCAGGTTGGCGACGTTTCAGGGGCCTGAAGGGAGATCGCAGAGGGAACACTAAGGGACCACCCCACCAATTATGTGCTGCGCCCCAATGCCGCTATTTGTCAGAAGAGCTGGAAATAGTCATCTCAGGGTCTGACTGGAGAACTACCTGTAAGTAAACACCAACAATTCATTGGCCAATTCTTTCTTCTCTTCCCGTGTCCTCTAAGCAACATTAAAGTTGAATAAACAATGTTATCACTAGTAGGTAGGTAGTTTCTTGGAAACTGATCTGAATTAATTAGGTGTATACACGCCTACCAATCTCCCAACTAAACCCGCCACAGAGTACCGGTACAGTTGGCAAGCAGAGCATATCA
Source organism: Hypoxylon perforatum (assembly GCA_028571165.1). Taxonomy (NCBI): domain Eukaryota; kingdom Fungi; phylum Ascomycota; class Sordariomycetes; order Xylariales; family Hypoxylaceae; genus Hypoxylon; species Hypoxylon perforatum. Next base: position 306,576 of record JAOXNQ010000001.1, read on the forward strand.
TGTTACCAAATCCACAACACAACAAAGCTACTGTGACAAGATGATATTCCAATGAAGTTGAACTACCTAGGTAGCTTACCTATTTCAAAACTGCAACTATAAGCGAGTGATATTTTAATTCCGGTCATCTCAATAAAAAAAAAGGCGGATGGTATCATCCATGGATCTACAATGGATACCTCCATCGGGTTTTTAAAAACAGGTTGTGAGGTTGGTGGTTCTTTGGTTAGATCGACGTACAGTACCGTATAGTTCTCAACCCTCAACCTATCTAAGCCAATGATGGTCTGTAGATTAACAATTCATCTTTCGCCTGAATACCTTGGCTGCTCAATACTCATCTCACATCTGAGATGACAGCTCCCCGATTCCCAAAAAGGTTATACTGTCTCTTGAGATCGACTCGCCGTCGGTCAATTCTCCGTCTGACCGCATTATCTGATAGGTACGATCGTAAGATCATCCAAGGTACATAAGCAATCCAGAAACTAAAGGCGGCTCATCGTTACCTTGGAGTAACATCTGGGGGTTACAATTGTCTATGCTTTGCTTGCTTAGTTCGAGCTGTTGTAAGACTTACCAATGGCGCTGGCATATAAGACGGAGATATCCAGGTGTACTGCTTCGAGACTCTGTGAAGGACCGCTACCCCTGGCGCAAAGCAATCGCAGGTCAGCGCGGAGTAAATGCTCCTATGGGGCGACGGCTATGCTCGATCCTCAAAGGTGTAGGTACTCCTAACTCCTAACACCTAGGAGAAGACGACAAGCAGCGTAGCGGGCGCATGTTTCCACCATTGCACATTAGCAACACGACGTTGCACTTCGAGTGATTGCAGGTTGAAATCACATGCAAACATGATGTTTCCCTGTATCGTCCCACATCCTAACTTCATACCAGGTATATACACCGGTCTTAGGTGGATAGAACCTCCTATTTTCGCGGGTGATTGGGCACAGCCCGATACACTACTGCCTCTTCGTGATTTTATCCCTCCTCGGCGCAGTAGGCCCATGTCGAGCTGCAAGGTGTTGGGAAGCTTGGTTAGATATATGTGTTCTGAGATCTGACTTGTTATGTCTAAGCTAGCATGCCATCAGGTAGACGAGTAGGAACGCGACATATAACTACCTACCTAAGAGGACCCCTTTTCGTAATACCAACACGCATGCCATCCCGTTTTAACTTCATCTCTGGGTCAACTACTCGCTTCAAGACTTTATGTTACTTCGGTGGCTTGGTTGCTTGCTCTTGGGGCAAACTCGGTGTCTCGCTTCCTCAAACTGGCGCCCCGATCACACTGGGTTAGTGAAAATGCAGTAGCTACCTGAGCAGGTACTCAGCAGCGTCGGTTGTCCCTCCTACCATATACTTAACAGTGATATGTCTCTTCGACGGCTCGATACTTGCGCGTATTCATATGGGAGTCTCCCTTTGTTTATACTTACATCCAGATATCCCAACCTTTACCATGCTGCAGGTCTTCTCCTTGGAAATCCGAACAGGCAAGGTACCCTCGTAAGAAGCCGAGCAGTACCATCGACCATTACGTACATCCCCCTTTGGGGAAAGCGGTGCCTGCTTAAGAAAGAAGTAGGAGGTTGGTAGTGAGGAAATGGGCAACTCACCCCGCCCCCTTTCATCTTACTAGGGAAGCCCTACCTAGGTAGGCACCTACCCCCTGGGCAGGTAGCTACTTCCTTCTTTTCATATGCTATTTCTTCGGAGAAACTCATCCCACAGCCGACACCTACGAGCTTAAAATGAGACAAGTCATAAGGCAGCTCGTCCCACCCAGCCTGTGCTAAGTAGAAGGCTCACGGTGCTCCTCTCCTTCACCCCCTCCCCCTTCCGTTTCGCTCTAAGACGGGCGCACGGTAACGGACTTTCAAGCTTGTCGGTAATATAGAGGATAAGACCGGGAAGGTAGCCGATGTCAACAAAGGCGCAATCTTCTTTCGGCCGTCAATCCGAATACCCAGACCCAGAGTTTGAAAGGGGTGGATCTATGAAAGTTGAAACCAGGCTCTGACATGTTGCAACAACGTGCGCTCTACCGGAAAGGAGCGACGCTGCCAGCGAAAGAACGAGTCAATAAATACCGAGCTGTAGACTACCTTCCAAAGTGGCAGGCGTCTACATGGCATACAACATGCGCGGACGGACGGACAGACGGACGGACGAAAGCGACGAGCACGAGTGCGTCTCAGGGGAGCTCTTGGCGACGTTCTAAGCACACTGTGAGATTTTTTACCGGTCATAATCATACATGAAAAGGAGTTTGCATTAGGTATATACTACCAGCTAACGAGCGGACCCGCCTATTCGTCACGGAGCAATCGCCGCGAACCACGAACGCAAAGTTGTGTACCCCCCCTTTTTCACTTTTCAGCCTTGTCAGGTATAACAACAGCTGCCTGTGATGTCGTTTCCCGAGATTTTCTTTCGAGGAAGCGCCTCTTCCTGATCTTTATTTACGACCTTGGGGCTGGCCTTTCGCACCAGGTGGTACCGCATCTCCAATGGTGGGAAACGTCATAATGTCCTCATTGCCGATGTAACGAGCCGCTGCTGTTAGTGTGTATGCGCCTGTGTGGTCGAAGGAATTGGCCAGGAGCCAGTTCTAGAAGGGGTAGATCTTTACCCTGGGAACCCGACATGCTGGTTAGCCGGCCGTCCATCGTCCTCTCCCATTCACGTACCATCCGACCACAGCAACTACCAATGTATGGTATGCGTGCGTACCAACACACCATATCCAGGGGGGCAGGCCATTGTTCCGTTGGCCTTGTCGTCGAAGCACGCGCATGTACACGCATAGCGCGCACCTAAGAGCCATTGAATGCAGCTGGTTCACATATCCCAATCTCCTCTCGTGCGAACTCCTCGCATCTCGACCTTGTCGGGAAAGCCGGTGCCTCGGCCCTTTCGTGCGCACCGCCGTAACGGCACGTATAAATATGAGTCCAGCCCGATGCAACGCTCCTCACACCATTCCTTCCCCCCTCTCTCCCACTCCCCCAAGTCGCTTCAGCTCACCCGCGTGTTCGGGCGACTGCCAACGCCGCACGGCAGGAGGGAGGGCCATTGAACGAATGCGGCTCAAGCGGCCACGCCGTTTACCTCCGAGGTCAGAATAACCGGAATTTTTTAGTGCTTACGCGCGACCCGCTGTCGTTGGATCGGTGACACGACGTAGGTAGATCCAGAAATGGCCGGCCCGTCAAATCGAGATGGGGATCTAGATGGGACTGTCGCACAAGAGCTGATGATGGTGTGGTCAGCTATATAAGGTAAATAGTCAGATCGCGCCGTCCGAAACTTTGATCGACCGTCGCATCGATACCCCTCGAGCTCGTATATAGCCTCAACTCCTCCCCCCATGTTGGCCTGCGGGCTGCGGGCTGCTCTCTGGCACAAGCGACATATCGGGCCTTGCTTCAGGGGAATCCGGTGGTACCTTTCGTATTGCACGGAGAGTCCCAAGCAACCCAGGGGCATTTCCTTAGGCGGTTATAAGCCTAAATTGACCTCTTCGAACAGAATTCCACTCTGGCTTCCATGGAACGCAGCTGCGAGCTTCCGCTGGATTGACCGAGAGAGATGGACCCCTGAGGTCAATCTCTATCCTCCTGCCACTCGCCTCAAAGCAGCAATCAATGATCGCTGTCGCCGTAGATAGATCTCTCAGCACATTTCTGTCTGCGATACACCCCGACTCATCGCCGCAGAGTTGGGTTTAGAGTGATGCGGCTTGGTCGAAAGGCAGTCCGTAAGGTGAGGACAGCATACACCGAGCTCCCCGGTGCACGTATTCCGAGCGTCTTACCGAGGTGTGTGTGTCTGTCTCACTTGGTACCACCACTTCGCCCTGGATCTACCGAGTCGTATGGGTTAACAATTCACCTAGGTTTCATCAAGTCATATTTACTAAGACGACGAGTACCAACCTACCTACCTAGCCAGCCTACCTACGTATGCCTGCCCATCTCTGGGATCGAAGAAAACCTCCAAGTTTCCTCTTTCAGAAGCCGGAGCTCTCAATCATCTGGCAATTGGGCCGCTTGCGGCAAAGGGCCAGGATGCGGTCCATGTGGAGGCCACGGCTGACGATGGCTGATAATTTCCACGATCGTGCATATCCGAGGCCCTCCGATGCAGGTCGAGTGATTGTGACACCATGTTGCTGCTATACGACGCGCCTCTCTCTCCCCCCTTGGAAAGGAGGGTGGGAGGGTGGTTCGTACCCAAGGTTTCCCGGTCTTGGTCCCGAGCGCCTTAACTTTGGATCGTCCATCCTCTCGTGGGTTTCGAGTCCTGCAGGCAGGCAAGCCTACATGTACCAGCAGCAGGTGACAGGTCACCTACGGTTCTTTCGAGGATGAGGTAAGAAGCCGGACAAAAGGTACTTTGCTTTAAGGTGACAGCTGGGTGCCAATGGAAGGTCAGCGTACACATACCTAAACAGAAGAAAACTGACGAGACTGACGCAGCATGATACATCATCTCATGCTTTGTTATCCCTCCACTCCATCCAACTCGCTCAACTCGCCCAGCTGCACTCAACCAGTGGATAGGAGGTATGTAGGCACTCGGCCATTTGCCTGCTCGATGCGGAACTTGCCTACCTGCCTGACAGGGAGGTACATATACGTACATACAGCACACTTATGTAGGTACATGCCACTTTCCTGCCGCTCCCCCCTTAAGTACACCTTGCTGACCCCTGATTAACCGATGGCATTAGCCGACTATGTTAGGTATGCGCCCGAGGTATGGCGCCCAAGACCCCCAAGACACCTAATACACGCAGGAGCAGGACAATCCTGGTCCCGTAGACTGGGTAGACTGGGCTTTGTCCTTGAACCCCCAAATGCTTCCTGCCAGTAAGCCACCTTCGCATAGGTCTCCGAGAGGTTGGGCAGGAACAGCAAGCAGCCGGATACATGTACCTATTCTTAGACCCCCTCCCGTGGTACCTTAGGTACGTGATCCCCATCCCCATCCAACGTTTCCTTCACGTCTCCTTCACGTCTCCTCGACGTCTTCAAACCGTCTAAAGGGATCGGCCGGCTGCAATTCGTCATCATGCAACAGGTTCCCCGAAGACATTTCCGTTGGAAATGAGTCCCGTCCGACGATTCACGACGGGTCACGCGACGAAAATGATGAGCAGTACGGTCTCATTAGTCACTACCTACTATGCTGGCTGGCTGGGTTGACCCCCCCTTTCCAAAGCGCGCGTCTCGTCTGCGCTCTAGGTCTGTCACGCATCATACACGCCCACACACATCCCGCCCGCATCCCGCAAGCACACATCCCGCATACCACATTCCGAGGGACATGATTCCACAAAGATCGACGCATGCAAAAACCCCCATAGCCAATGCGCTCAGGGTAGCATTGGGGAACCCGACTACGATTGTTGCGCATAGGTTCATGAGAGTTCGTAGCCGTTGTCACACCGCTTCTAGACCCTGGTTCGAGCTCCCACATAGAGTACCAGTATATTGAACAATCTGTTCATCGAGATCACCCATATTCCTTGGGTAAGGGGACAACGACCTATCTCTCTCTCCTCGCCTTTCGCCTTTCGGATACGACGACAACTGTTGATTGCCACGCTTGATAATCTCTATATTTAAATTGCCGAGATCGTCGATTTCCTCTTGACCGGTCGCGTTGTCGTGGGGTGATGGCGCTTTGATATCCATACAATCCCCTTATCGTGCGTTTTCGTTGCCTTCACGTCGTGGTCCCGACGAGACAACAATTCTTGGCCTTCACACCCTCGTGTAGGAGGGACGCGTGTGTCTAGCAGAAAAAAAAACGAGAAAGACAACAAAAAAAGACGACAGGTTACCTACCTCGTTGTCCCTCGTGTAGGTGATGCAGCAGATAGATGGTAATTCGACGTCCCGGCAGGTTGCATCCCCATCACCAGTGACAATCCATGCATGAGCAGAGAGCAGCAACAGCAGCATTTTTCTCTGCAACACCTGGCAGCCCGGTAGACCGTCTCGCACTAGCGGCACCTGTCACAGCATCCAGGCCTATGCACGCCTTGCAGAAATACCCATACCCATGCCTAGGTATACTCAGACCCACGCTCTAGGTCTTGGCCTTCCCCCTTCTCTTCCCTCCCCCCTTTTCGACCTCATCCTTAGATCTGGAAGGGGGTGTGGTGTGTATGGCGTATGGCGTATATGCAAACGCAAACGCACGTCTAGCAGCCATGTTTGAGGCCGGCTTGGCTTTCTTACTGGAGCCAGGTATCGGTCGCTAGCGGCACAGTACAGTACCCGCAGAGGCGTTTGGCACTACCTTAACAGGGTTAGCAGGGCTTATGCCTCCGTCCCGTACCGTCCTTTGTACCTTCTGCATCCCTGGACCCAAAGTGTAGCTATCCGACGGCACGGTGTTCCAGCCGTTGGAGGAATCGGTTCCGTGGACGATACGCACTCGGCACATCTGTGACTCTTCGGGAGATCTGAGCTGCAAAGCGGAGATCCACAAGAGCCTGGTAGGGACTCCGAATCCGCGAAGTCTTCTTTTAAGGAGATAGAGGAAAAGAAAGCAAGCAAGAAAACGACTGGTAGAGACAGAGAAAGACACGACAGAGAGAAAAAAAGCTCGAACTTTCTCACATAGATTCTTCGAAAATTTTCGACGGCACAGTCCCAGAACGGAATTTTTTTCCACCCTTTTTTTCTTTCTCTACTTTCTCTACTACCACCCCCAACCTTACCCTTTCCCCTCTCAACCGTTTTAAAAATCTGCACGATACATTATGAGATATGATAGTGCCCCTTTTAGTGCTGAGGCAAATAATACGTACACATAAGGTACCTTAGAGCAGTCACCGGTCGTAAATTCCGTGGGCCCCGACCCAGTGGCAGTTCTCCCCGGGGCTTTTTATGTGGTTGATATGTGGTCGATGTTTGTCAGTCCCGAGTCGAATCGCAATCAAGTGTTACTGACAGAATTCTGACGTGGGCATAACGTGGGTCGCAGAAACTATGTAGGTTATGTATGTGTGTGAGAGCCCAGGCTGCCAGGGAGTCCAGACCCTTTCCCGCACGGATGCTGCTTTTCTCCTCCTCACTCAATCGACAGCTCTTCGCCGATCGCCGCCCGCGAAGTCCTGCGAAGGCGAAACGCCGATCCAATCCCGACGCGTTGTTCTGTTTAGGGACATAGTGTACCGACGCAGGGGCACGTATGTGATCTGTGTGATCTGTTGTGATCTTCGATTGACGAAAAGATGGCTTGTCTCTGCTTCCCGCGTTTCGTTGACCGGCCTGGGAGAGAGTAGATAAGGAAAAGGAAAAAAAGGTATTAAAACTTTTAAAAAATGAAGTAGAAAGCCACGTGAGTAAGTCGCAATGTGTGACGATAACCCGGTCATGAGTTGGTTGCTGTGGCTGAGATCTTGGCGCCGCGGATCCGAGCCGGGTGGCTTCGCCTCGAGGTCCTTGCTACGTCGCACAGAGTCGCACAAGGCGAGACGGCAATATGTGCGATATACGACAGGTAAGATAGTCAATAATGACTATCTACGCAGCTACGTCTCAACAGCCGCCTCTTATGTACGTATTTGCATGTGCAGGTCCAGCTTGCAGATTAGGGGGCCTGGCTTGTACGACAGTCGTCTAGCAACCTGGGACGCCTCATTACGCCTGATGACGCCCTGGTCGGCTGTCGCATGGCTTTTTGCTTTTTTTTTTCTTTGCATTTTCTACCGGTCTACATACTGGCCTACGGGACCTACAGAAACTGAGGCTGTCGCAGCCTCAAAAAAAGGTGGCGCTTTTTCAGACCCTGGTACGGCGCCGTCGAGCAATGACCCCTGGGCCCTCCTTGGCCTCCCCTTGGCCTGAGGTTGGACGAGCCGGGACTAGTCGGGCTCGCGACGTGCAGTAGCCCGGAGTGGCGAAAGTGGACCGGAATATCAGCCCACGCCGCCGCGGAGAATTCGCAGGCAGGCCCGTAATGTGCTACCACGGATATGTGCCTACATACCTCTCTCGCTTTCGTTTCCTACCTACCACAGACCACATAACCACACATACCTAAACTACCACACATATTACGTACGTTGCGTTTACGCGCTGCAAGGCCAGAACGGAATAGTCGCAGCCGAAGAGGCGCGTATACGAGCTGACACATGAATTGGCAAAGATGATAGATATCGAGAGAGAGAAATCTCACGGGTGGAGCCCCCAGTTAACCTTGAACAACGGAGGATCATGATTATAGAGCAGCAATGCGGACCGGGGTGTGCCCGGGTAAGGTATAAGGTAGGTATGTATAAGGTATAGGGGGGGAAGGGGGGAGGTAGGAAAAAGGGATCGATCAGGAAAAGCCACTATTACACTATATGTAGGTGTTTACGAGAATAGTCTACCGCAGAGCTGCTGTCGTAGCACTAGCAGACCTTTCTAGATGGGCTGCTCCACTAATAATGGCCGACCAAGCCCGCAACTTCTCACTCCGCAAGCAAATCACGCTATATAATTTTTTTTACTACCAAGTCCTTGGAGTATTATTTTCTTTGGTTGAACTTGAGCCGCGGTACACCGGATGCATGCACATCGATTAAACCGGTCGCGATTAGCTGCATTAATGAGAAAAGAAAGCTAATAAACATAATGAGAGAAAAGAGAAAAGGAGAGAGAAGAAGACGAGAGTTTCTCACGAGCCCATTGAAGGTCCGTACGTAAAGGGGGTGGAAAGGCAAGACGACAAAAAAAAAAAAAAAAAAACTTACACATACCATAGGTGGCAGAAGTACGGTTCCATACGTCGTGATCTCCGATCTCAGCAGCTTTCGGGGCACACTCAACCAAGGCATTGGGAGGGTGGATGGATGGGCTGGGACCACAGATCGGTTCGGTTTGGTTCTTTTCAAACTAGCGAGAAGCATCACATAAAGGTGCTTATACATATTAGATTACTACTACATATACCGGACTATAATGTTTCTTATTAGGACCTACATATGCATATGTAGTAGCAGGTAGCAGCAGTATCCTAACCAGATAGGCAGTAGCTATGTCTTAAGTGTGCTATGTGCTATGCTAGGTACGTAGTAGGTATGTAAGTAGGAATCTACTATGTATGTAGGTAACCTATGTGGTAGGATGAGGCACGTAGTAGATGGAGGTAAAAGTATGTAAGGTATGTAGCATATAGAATGGGTATGGCATGGTATGATATAGTATTGTAGTACCAATATGTAGACAAGACATCATAGTACCATCAGCGGCTTTCGACGAAGCCTAGGCTCAACAAAAAAAAAAGTTCTTGTTCCAGATACTGAGTCTACCAATTAGGCAGCTTTTTTAAAACTGTTTTTTACTGCTTACCTAGGGTCAACGAAAACCCAGATACTCCTCCCCCTTGCTTTAAAATCCCCCATGCACACAATATAGTGGTTTTCTTCTTCGTAATTGCTCGTGCTTCCCCCCCCACAAGTTAGTTCGCTGCAACCACGACGGGGTCGCCCGCGTAATGTATGTGTTAATTCCCGGGTGCTGCGTCGTACTTACGACTTTTGATAGGGAACGGATGACTGTAACATCGAAAGGTCGCCAAGTCCAATGCTGAGATATGCAAAAAGGCCAATCCGTACCACTATGTGGAGATGGAGGGGGCCACGGCCCAGACTGCAACAATATCGGAACAATATGAAGGTAAGTGGTCAGGGTGTAGGATGTATAGGGTATAGGGTGGTAATGTATGTTATGTAGTGGTCAGGCTGACTCGCTTTGTATATTCCAGCCGGTCATCGACATATCCTAAAAGATTGGTCTGTTTTTTTTTTCTCGTTATACATATTTGTATGGATTGGTAAGGACAGGCGCTTCCACTTTCTCCTCGCGAATTCCGGTCGCCCCGAGAAAAACACTATTAAGTTTTACCACAGTGACAGTGAAAGAAAGAAAAGGAAGCAAGAAATACCCAAAAGGATAACCCAGCCGTAGGCACACTAAGGAGAAATAGAGAAAGAATAAAACCCCCAATCCTGATAGTCCGCCCCCCTTTTTTTGGTCCCTGCTCCCCAGTATTAACCTCCGCAGCTATGAACGTCATTGGCGATCTCTCCCAGGACCTCCAAGTTCGCTTCCCCGGAAGGGCTATTGCATGAATGAAAAGAGTGCCCGGGCCATTTCTAGATATATCCATCCTTGGGGGACCCGTTTCCTTGATTAATTGGTGTACTTGCGGAGGGGGAACACGTCTCCGGGCATCGGTTCGAGGTGCCACGTCTGGTAAGCGTTCTCCCTGTCGAATGCACTGTGCCACTCGTGCTTGAGGTCGTCCGGAATTTCCCACCCCAGACGCGTGCTACGTAGCCGCATGCGGACTAGGTGTCGCTTCTGGTGCGCGGACTCGCCGTCGACGAATCCTTCGCGCCGGTGGAGAATGGCAAGGTTGTTGATGAAGTGCATGTCGCCGGGCTGCGTCTTGATCTCGAGTTGGACCGCCTGGGCGATCGCCTCCACCACGTCGAGCGCCTCGCGCTGCCGCTCGTTGAGCTTCGGGAGATGGTCTGGCCGCGGGTGCACGGCGTTCCCCAGCAGAGGCGTGCGGCCGAAGTTGATGACTAGCCTCGAGTCATGCCAGAACAGCAGCGGCCGGCACTGGAACCGCGGTCTGGAGGAAATCGGAATGTTAGTGCCGTGCTCCCCCCCTGAACGGGAACCAAGTATGGGGTATGGGGAATGTGAAACTTACAGGGCAAACGGCCAATCCGACTTTGCAAGGGTACGTATGATGTCGGGGCGATGGGCCGCCAGAACGTTGTAGATTGTATAAGCCGAGGAAACGATACACTTGCCTCCGGCCGCTGCAGTGCTACGGGTTAGCCAGGCCACCACGTCGCCCGCCTCCTCGTTGTGAAAGGACTTTGTAACTTGTTGTCAGCGAAGGGCGCAAGGAAAAGACTCTTGGGGGGCCGGAGATGTGACTTACGATGGCAGAGGTAGAGTGGCGATGATGGCCCAACTTTACCTCTGAGGAGTTGTCTGCAACTATATGAACTAAAAATGGGATCAGCCGACGTGGTTTTTTTTTGCGTCATCAGACTGGCACACTAACCAAGCATATTCCCTCGGTGGTCTTGGCAACCTCGTTGGTCGGCGATGTAGGCCTGGATCCCCAACCAGATGATGGTCAGGTCCTCGACAACGTATTCGTCGGGGTTGATCCCGCGAACAACGCAAAGCCCTTTGCCGTTATAAATATCATGACTAAGCTTGTCTAATTTGGGACCGAGTGTGGGGAGTGGAAAGTTGGTGCGGTTGACCAGATCTCCGTCCAGTTCCAGTGCTGTCACGAGCGTTAGCGTCTCCAGGGTGAAGAGGAACTTGAGAAGATTCCCAAGTACAGAAATGGACATACACTTAAAGTGATCCTTTGCACGGCTTATCTCTAACAGCTCGCTCTCGGTCAGGTTGTAAACGAAGTGGGGCTTGTCATCGTCGAACTGTTTGCCGGTCCAAGCGAGCGTCCCCTGACCCAGGTGGCTGGGATAACCGGCGGGAAGGCCAGACAACCCTTCAGAGCCAGAACTGGCGTATGAACCATATTCGGGCGCCGAAAGACTGGCGCTACCTAAAGTAGGTAGCAATACCGGACCCGCACTCGTGAAGTCCATAGTGACTTGCTTAAAACGTTAGCTGCATCCAATGGGAGTCGGCGCCGTTAACGTACGTTTTGTGGTAGCTTCTAAGAAGTGTTTTAGCACACCTGGATGGACAAGAGACACTAGTGGTTCCGTGAAAAGATCTACCGTCTCTTTTGTGGAAGAGGCAAATCAGGATGGATCCACAGCGATTAAGTGATGAGGACAACCGTGATCATAGACCTAGATATATCTAGCAGTGACGATAGAAAGGAATATAGATTTCAGGTTCGGAGGGACGGTCCTCATAAATAAGCAATCTTCGTAAAAGTGATATATCTCTTTTTCCCTGGCTAGCTAGATGAAATGGCTTGTTCACGGACGCCGGTGAGAAAAGTAAATCTTGAAACTGTAGACGTGGATAATGAGGCGGAATGACTTCGAATCAGACGATGTAGACGATGGACCGTGTGCCACTTCAGTCAAAGAAAGAAGCAATAATCGAAGTCTAGAGCGATCGATCTTTGAAGTCCAATATTCTCAGTTAAAGGAAGGCGTAATAATATGTAGCCTGATTCGTAATGGAGCTATACATACAACACACACCCCGGCGTCGAATATGATGTCTCTGTGGGGGTAGTATATCCTTTTTACTGTCTTGCTACGGTTTAGCAACCGTAGAGTGTGGAAAGACTATATTTCGAACCGGAACCCGCAGTCCTTTTTGCCTTTTGCTTTCTTCGATCGCATGGGCTATCCTTGCCTTGCCCTACATATCCCTGCAAGGCGAATCTGCGTGGCGCATGGGCCAAAAACCCGGTAAGTGGTACTCGATAGCTGCACGCTAACATGCATGGAGAGGCAATCCCTCGACCGGTTGGGGGTTTCCCCCACCATCCTGAGCCGCATTGCAGATGTGGTATTTCCTCCGAGAATACTACAGGGGTGGAGAAAGGTCAGCGTGGGAGATCTCTCTCTTAGAGAAGCCAGGATCGGCTCATGAACATAGCTGCCTCACACCGACTCGACCCCAAGGTCTGCACGGGCCCGTGCCCGTGAATCGGATCTCTTGGCGCGAAGTCTCGTGCCCGGTCGTCCGCTTGTTACTACGACGACGGGATCATACATAGGAGGCGTCAGAAACATACCAGCACGATGCTGGGCCGGCGGCCCATGAGATAGCTCGCATGATGGCTGCGCAGTGGAGACAGCACACCACATATTCGGTTGGCGTAGGTTCCGAATGGTCAACTTCTCGGCGGCGTGCTCTGCCGCCTACTCATTGAATACATAGTTGTGACGAAACACGAAACAAATATTTCCAAAAGGGCCGGCCCGTAATAGGATAGTCCCACCACACCGAGTCTGCTTGCTCGTGTTAGCTAAGAACCATGTTCCTAGGTGTGATAAGGTGTGCGGTCTGAGACCTGCAGAAACGCCACCGGAAGCCCTTCTATCTTCACTTGACCTGAGCTTCCTCGATGTCTTGCTCTGCTAAGTCTGAGTCTCGTCTGGACAGGCGAGCACTTACATTGTGTTGGGCCCTCGTCTACCTTCATTTACCATCGGTTTTCCTTTTTTAGGAAGACTTGCATTGAACTATTTTCCGGATCCTCGCAAGCAGCTTACCCTAGGTAGCTTAGATTGCCCTAACGCCATGGCACGCTGGTCTGCAGTAGTGTTAGCGAATAAGGCATCAATATCGCATCGGCCTTAGTGCCTTATGCAGCATGCAAGCTCTACTTACCAATGCAGGCCTGCCGATGCCCATCTACACGAATAAATATTTAACCGCTTCGCATGTCGCATGTCCGTGTCGCATGTATCGATGATTCGACTGCTAATTTGCTTCTTCAGCCCGCTTATTTCTTACCAAAAAGTTCTCCATCACGCGATTCGTTTCAGATCGTCGATTGCGGCGTCCAGTTCTCTTCATAGAGCTGGCTGATATAATAAAAGTCATTCTCGTAATCACCGCTTTGCCGTATCTTTTCCCAGTGTTGTTCTGTCCAAGCCATTCGATTAGCCATCTACCCACGACGAGTATCTCGATAAATCTACACAGCTTTGAGTAATTTGGAGGCTTACTGTATCTTTCAGCGGTTGACTTGGTGAACTGAATTATACGCATCCTGGATTCATCCAGCCCTTCCATCCCTCTCAGTTCCTTGTCCTTGCATTCCGCGGAGAACGGGTATGTGCCTAGTAGCGGTCAGCAAATTGGTCCTTGCGCCGGTTTGAGGAGGTGTATGTAATTTACCTTTATTGATGTAGTGGAAGTATCCCAACAAAATATTCGCTCCTGTTCGTGACGGCCAAATGTCAGATACTGCACGGTACAGAACTGACATGTAAAACATCAAAGCGCCCCTGAGAAAATCACACGGCTTACCCATTTGATACTCCCTCACCATCTCCTCCCTCGCAAATCGACTCTGCAACTTGAAAAGTAAGCACGTGCCCATAACGGATGGGTGAAGCTTTCGTCACACACCTTGATGCCATGCTTCCGAGCATATCCGGCGTCGTGCTGACAGAGAAGAGCAACGTTGTGGAGCAAGATGAAAGTAATGAGATATGTAGTAAACCAGGTCTGTTTCTGGTTAGCTTGCGTCATGCTCTGCAATGTCTCCAACATCTCGCGACGGAGACTGGATTGGATCTGGTGGATCAGGATCAGCTCAATCTGTGCACCCATCACGGGTGGCAGAGGGATGCATCCACGAAGGGGGCTTGTCTCATCCATGATGTCACGGGACATCCCTAGAGTCTCTTCCCCGACAATGATGGTGGACTTGGTGGTCAAGCGAATGGCCACCCATAGCTGGAGCGCCTTCCGAAGAAGTGCACTTTCCTTGGGGTTTGTCGACGCATCATTGGATATCTTGATTGCCGTGCCATATGTCAAGAGCAGCAACCTGTCCTTGCCGGCTAGGACCTTCTTGCAGCATTCAGGCAGCGATCGCTTGATGTAGTTGTCATAGGTCCTTTTTGCCTCTTCAAGGTTCACGATAGCGTACGGGGGAATGGTGACCTTCTTCCGGGCGCCATTGTGAACCCAACTTCGGTCGAGTCTATCGCCGTCCTGCGGAATAAATTGGCGAACTCGAAGCTCGACCGTCTGTTCCGTGTATCCCTCGGTGACCCTGACCCTTCTCGTCTCTGACGATGCCCATTGCGATATGTCATCAGGGATGCCCTCGACCCACCGTCGGGTCCACTCGTAGCCCTTGACATTGCCTGGTTTGAAGAGCTTGACATCGGTTATCTTGTAACGAAGACATGGCATTTTCCACATCTTCATGTTAGTCGGCTTCAGGTTCAGGCATGTTAGACATGCACCTTGCTTGTCCATAGGGTTAATTTCACACTAGGTAGTGACTTTGGTTAGCCGACAAGGCTCTGGCGGGCCGGTGGAAGAATTGATTGGAGGGGATGCATTGAAGTTGCTTACCCGAATTCGTTGCATCCGACACCGAATGCAGGAGCCAATCCGCCGTGTCTCGGCTGTCTTCTGCCGGTCGTCATTTGATTTGAATGGTCCCCTTCTTGCAGCCGGGGGCCGTTGATGCGGCTGGACGATGTCCAACTCACGTGGCTGCTTATTAACAAGTGGAGTTCTATCTACTTGCTGAGGAAATACGCCTTCGTTCACACTATCCTGTCTTAGGGTGGACGGGCCGTAGGTCTGGGGGCCCATCCCGTGGCTTGACGCGGGGATCGGAAGACCGTGGTGTAACTCTGGTTGACTAAAGTACTGCTGGCCCGCTAAGGTCTCCGGATACACCATATTTTCACCGCTAGTAGTAGGCTGCATGGCCATAGGTCGATTTGGCTGTAGAAGAGGATAATTGGGCATCACCGGTGGGGCTGTGGAGGGCACATTAGAAGCGAAGACATTTGGCTGGCCGGAAGGCATGGTACCGGGCACGGATCCAGGAGATGAAGGCCTCTCGTCAAAGTACTGCCGGGCTGGGGCGTAAGGGTACGGCGAGGTCGCCGGGACCGGGGCGTAGACTAAGGCACATTTAGCACGTTATGCTGAGGTGCAGAGAAACGGAGCAGGAAGAAGCAAACCTTGGGGTTCGCAGGTCGTGCACGGCGCACAGAAAGGCATGTTCGATAAGTACTGCACGATGCGGGAGCCCTGCGCGAACCCGCTAGCGGGTGCTTCGGGGGCACGAGAGCGCTCGGGGTTGTCCTGGCCGGACAACGCAGGCGGCGACGACTTCTCCGGAGACGAGGACGCCATATCTGTACTGAGGCGTTGTCTTTTTGACGGAACAGAATATATTGAGGGTGAGGTCTGATATTGCTGCAGGTGAGGGCTTCTATGATGAAGGGCGAGCAGCTCATTGATGTGGCAATCTAGAACAGAGGCAGCCTGCCGGAGTATATGTAGCTGCTGAGCGGAGAAGTCCTCCGAGCGAGACAAAGGGGCAGAGGCAGAAAATGAGTACGAGGGATCCTGGTGCGTGGGCACCGCTGGGGCGTCCCCGTGGCCATACGGCCTTCGTTTTCTGATATTAGGATTATTCTATATGCAAGTCAACGGACCGCACTTAAAAAATCCCAGACCGGGGATGCACTACTTCGCTATCTAGAACAGGAAAGTTGGGATTGGGACTAGGACTGGGCTTGGGACGGGGACTGGGGCTGGGCTAGGGCTGGGATAGGAAAGGAACATAGCAAAGTCTTACCATTGTAGATTTTCTACCTACGTATAAGCGGGAGTGTATGAGTTGGGAGGTGTGTTAGACAAAAAGCCCAGCACCACGGCCACGAGACAGGGTGTGTGCCGGGGCGTCTGTCGCTTGCTGTGTATGTACACGAGCGAGAAGCAGCAGCAAGCAGCAATAGTTTGTGCGTATCTGCGTATCTGTATCTGTAACTGCGTATCTTTGCGCCTCACCGGGCGTCAGACGAACTGTGGGGTGTAAGAAGGCGCCGTACGTCAACGGTCAAGGTCTCAAGGTCTCACGAGCGTCATTGCCGCTAAATCGACTACCGGGATCATCAACTAATAAATGCGACCGTGTTTCGGTGTCGCGTTGTATTATGCTATGCTGTGCTGTGCTGCGCTTGTGCTGTCTTCTGTCTTGTGCTATACAATGCTATATGGGTCCTTGGGGCCTTTGGGCCTTTGAAGAACCTATCCCAGGTACTGGGACAGGCAAGTAGAGACAGAAAGGGGGCTGAATTAGCAGTCAGCGGGTGGAGTGTTAGGAAAAGATGGAGGAAGCGCAAGGGAAGATCAAAAGGAAAGACGGCTGTAAGCTGCCGCCCGATGAGATGTACGGGAGAGTTGTTGATTGGAAGAAGAGGATGCGGAACTGAGCAAGAAGACAGACTCGGTGAGAAGTTCTACTGTGGCCGTTGAGCCGGCGCCTTCACCGGTTTAAAGAGGGGGGAAATCATTTTGTGCAACCGTCGACTGGACGAATGGGTTTGGGTTTGCTAACGAGGCAATCCGAATCCGTGCTGACCAAGAGTCCCCGAGGACCCAGCAAGGGCGAAGGGGACGTCGGGACGACGAGGGATAATAACAACAGGGATAAATTTGCAAGTACCTCCGTAGTTTCGTAACAATTCTGCCTCATCTTTTTTTTCTTTCGCGAGGCAAGGGGGCCAAACAGGGCCAGAAGAACTAGAACCAGAGCTAGAACCAGCAGAACCAGCCGCCAGCCAAGGGAAGAACCGGGGCCAGCCCTGTGAATTTGGTCAGAATTGATCAATTGGGGCAACTGGGGTGGGAACTGGGGTGGAACTGGGGGGAATTAACTGGCATAATAGGGCATAAGCATGGCTTGCATCGCCTGTATCGCCTGTGTCGCTTGTATCGATAAGGGAGCTCGGACGACTGTGGGATCTAGTGCTACTTTACCGTACTACGCTGGATGTAAGTTAATGCAAGTCAGAGATGTCATCATGCCAGTATGCCAGCAAAGCCGCACTAATTCTTTTTTCTTATTGCTCCTACTTGATCACCATCGTCAGACTCTTCCTTTTTACCCTCGGAAAGCTCTCCTTGCGATATAATTCACTCGTCGGGCAACAAGCGATGTCGGACTTAACGGCGAACTCAATGGCAAAGTTGAATCCCGTCATGGTAACCTATATCTGATGACGACCCAATTGAGGCCTAAATGGGTAGAAGAGCAAACGTGGTGTGCGTAAGATAGTAGTCCCTCAACTACTAAGTCAATTACGGCGACCCAAAATTGCATGTTGAGCGGATGGTGGAGTTTTAGTCTGAGGCCACACAAACCAGGGACAAATCAGGATGGACATTGTTTACTGTCCGTGTCAACTGACCCAACTGCCAGCGAATCCATACACCTTCGATCGCAGCTCTGGGGATACACAAACTTGGCAAACCAACAGCAATTCGTGGCCCAAAAGGTAACTCTGAATCCGGTGCACACAGTATTCCTCTTTCGTTGGACCCGCTACGGCGGATCTTAATAATCGGCAAGTAATCGATTCCTCCCTGTCTCCAAGCAGCCTCAACCACCTACCGCAGCGCTCCCGTGGCTACAGGGGTTAAAGGGGAGGTGGTCGAAGTGTCGAGGGGACACCTTTACACGTTCACGTGAAATAGTAATATTTGGATGGGGTAAAAAAGGGGGTGTGATGCGAGCTGTATCCTAATGTTACAGACAAATCCTGACAAGCACTTCCTTATCGAGTCTGTCGACCAACGTGTATGCGACGTAATACCTCCCGAATTAGGAACATAGGATTAAAAGGGAAGCGAGAAGCTCTCATGACTTGCGCCGTACGACAGTCACCTTACTAACTCTTAATGAGGATAATTCTGGTGATTCTAGTGGTCAATCGATAGAGACGGCACCGGCGGTAACAAAAGTTTAACCCACCTAGCTAGCTACGAGGTTAGGTATGTAAGTAATTTCCAAGTCTTGAGTATCACACGTGTCTGTGTCCGTGTCTGACAACAGACGACGGGATTTGAACTGACATTGAACCGAATGGGTTGTGGGGCCGGTAATGAGGCTACGCTAATAGCGGCTTAGCAGGGCTACGCGTGTGATATTTTGTACTATGGACTATGGAACCGCGTAATATGAAGTTACATTCCCCCTCTCCCTTTTGCCGTGACATCGAAAGTACCATATCGCCTCATCGGCGCATGTAAAAAGTGCCCAGGTGCCTCGGAGGTTTTGTCAATTTTTTTTCCCCGTACAGAATTGACAGGCACTAACAAGGATTATTTCCCACATACTTAACCTTATGTAAGTAGGTGTCAGCCAGACCTATCCATATCCAGCATATTCGCTTGCTGGTACATCAGGTACCATGATGAATTGAGGTAATTTCTGTTCATCTTACCTTTATTCTATCGATGTCTTACCTTGCTTGCTATGGGACTATCCGTCGTAACCCGGCATGCTACCTACCTACCCATACCCACGCACTACATGGCTAGAAACCATGTAAGGCTTACTTATTGTCACATTACCTCTTATAGATTGCCACAGTACCTTACATACGGTGCCTTTCCTATCTACATATGATCCTATTCTATAGGTCAGCAATCGTGATGGGAATGATGGGACGCACAGACTCGTTCACTCTCTCAAAAGGAGGGCGCGCGCCATCTTCACCTCACCGCTCCTATGGCATACGTCCAGAACCATGCCTTTCTTAGGATTCAATAATCACGATGCGGCAGTCGCTCACGGAACCGGTGTGAGCTTACGTAGATGCCCAAGTTGTGCGACCTTGTGATTAGCACGGGTGAATTGGAAATATTCGAGGTCACTCATCGACAGCTAAGCGACAGCAAGGACGATCATGGCATCGCTGGACGATTATCGGGGAAGCCTTTCCACACAGGTCATCAGGGCGACTCGGTCAGAAACCATCTTCGATTATCTCGATTGCTTCAAAGGCAGTGGAGTCACGCGATTCCTAACTTTGAGCCTCTACGGTACCGCTGCAGGCTCCGGAAGTCGGGAGTCGCATCAAGCATTTGTGCATCTTACAAGATCTGCGTGTCAACCGACAGACGTTTAAGATTGAATGCAGACAAAACGCAGATATCTGCTGACCGACGCATCTGCTCTTTGTGTATGAATCTCGGGATGCATTGTAACTTCAAACGTATCGTTGCTCCTACTCAAATCGTCAAATCATGCATTTGTTCCAAGCAGTCTTGGTAGGTTTGGAATGCGCCCTCGCAAAATGCATCCTCGGTTCGGGACTCTTGCATCCGTCTTGCTAGAATTCCTCAAGGAGTGATGTTAGTCTGACCGGGGAAAGACGACCGAGTTACGACTACACCTCTACGGCCGAATGCCCGCATATTTTCTTTCTTACATTGTTAGCGCATTAGCATTGCTATTGGCGTGTTAGGCTGACATTGCGCCGGTAGGACCGAATTCTCTACAGCCGTCTTCTAACTCTTCCCTCTTCCGTGCTTGGTTTGACATCATCGGCCAGGGGTAATCGACGTAGTGGGTGTTCTGGAGTGACGGATAACCACATTCAAACCCCCCACATTTGAAACTTGTCGCTTGTACATATTGAAGACCCGGCTACACAGCCACGTGGGCGACCCGACCTGGACTGGTCCAAAGATTCGGCTTTCCAATGATCGTCAGCCTGCACGTCCTGCTAGCCTCAAGCATCAAATAATCTGATATGAAACCAGTAAATACTACAAGTGACAAGTCATTGGGGATATCTTAGTAAGACACTCGCCTTGCCTCGTTGATAAGAAGGACAACGCTTTTCATACTCGTTGGGCATTTACTGGAAGCTCTTCTCTGAACTAAAATCCTGCTTCATCGTAGTCCTTCATTCCAGCTAAGGCTGCGACGGCGGTCATCGTTGAACTCGTGTAAGCAATTGCAAGCAATTTAATTGGTTTTCCATGAAGCTGAACACGAATGCCTAGTCGTACTAATGTACTTCAAGCACGGAGATGGCGGAGATGCTTACTAGATATTTAGAAGCAGGGTTCTCCATTTGTCCAGCGCTCACCGCGGCGGATTCACCCAGACAGCCTATAACAGGACATGGACGAGATGTCACTTATCGAAACATGCATCTCGTTACTATTTCGTTCGCCTTTTTATTGACGCATGTCTCTCGCCCTCCTAGTTGACAGCCTCGTTAGAGGAACCTTTTTTTTTTAAAGGACAAGAAGAAAAACAGTCGGTGTAGACATTGGTTACGAATCCCGAAGGGTGAAATCGCCGGTCTTGAACAAGCAAGCATCTATCTCCATACGGACGGAACATCATACCGTATACCGACCTGACTACCTGACATCGCCCAATCTTTGCAAGCCGACTTCCTTCTCTGTATCGGTGCCATAGCTGTTCGCTGCTTCCTCTTTTAATTTTTTTTGTGACTTTCTAATTTCTTAAGTGTCTTAAGGAAGGTGGTCTTGAGGATTTTTGGCAATTACATGTACAATAGATAGGGGACGCCAAGCCTTCTTTTATCAGCCCTACGGAACCCACCAGTTTACTAATCACGCCCAGATCCTCAACTCATTGCTGATAATTCCATACTTTTCTCGACAACATGTTACGGGCCATGCCACTGGCTACGATGGCGTTTTTGGTTTATACAACTTTTAGTGATATCGAAACTTAATGAGAGGCCAATCATATTATTTCGAGACAAGCGCACTTGTGGTCTTGGTCTTTGAATCCAACTACTACGCTGTTCATAAGTATGATCCTTCCCATCCTTTCGCCGACTTCAATGCGGCTGTCATCGGTCAAAGCAACTCCCCGGTCCCCGTTCACATGTCATCCAGAAGTCATCCAGAAGTCATCATGATAGCAAAGGTATCATTTTAACTCCACGGCTACCAGAATTTCCAAGATCATTCGTAAAGAATGAGACTCGAAAACTCGCCTAGCACATCTTCCTTATCTCAAACAGGCATTATTTAACCACTCAAATCAGCCTCATCTACGTCCCCTCAACACTGTGTCTGTGTGTTAGCTAAGATAGGTCGGTTGCAAACTTACAGGTAGGTATTAGGTAGGTCGCTGTATGAGAGTGCGGAGCTAGCCAGCGTCTGACCAATCATGAACCCGACAGAATATGTAACTTGTTTTCCCCTATTTTTTGCTTTTTCTTTTCGCGTTTAGGGCCGACTACCGCTCAGCACAAAATCAAATGGCTTGCCGCCTGCATCCGGTCAAGCATTCGGTCAGCGCTGGGCCTTTTTCAATGGCTAAGCGGAGAGCCCATCGCGATCTCGGTTACCCACTCGGTTTTCGTCCACGCTGTCTTTTCTGGGCCACCAGACACATGCACCAGATTAAACCTAGGACGGTCTAAGCACCTATTGTGGCTTGGATGGAAGCCCGATTCTCCCATTGAAACGCCTTTGAGGCGTGTTGTGGTAGCCATAAACAGCAACCTCTGCGTCTTTCTACCGTCCCCATTGCCAAAGAATTTGGCTTTCATTGGATGTCTCCGAGACATCCCGCTTCGAAATGTAAGTTCTCACGTGGTTGAAGAGTCCAAGACGGCGAAGGAAAGGCCCACCAACAAAGCTCAGCTGCCGGTTGCCGCTCAACCACCAAGAGAGGCTCAACCCAGAGATTCATTCCACTCTCATACGCTATGACCCGTTCGTGTTCGTCCTGTATCGCATGCCGGCTATCTACACTTACATCCGGCCCTGACCTAGCATGTATCTTCACCGATGTGCTCGGACGAAGTAGTCAGGTACTGTGACTGTGATTGCTGCCTCAGACGCTCGTGTCCGCGATCGAAGACTCGACGAAAATCCTAAAGATATGGCTCGTGTGACACTGGCTTCAAGGGCGTTAAGTGGGCTTTCTTTACTACTAATACAAACTCAGCATCGGCTGGACTTTTGGACAACTTTGGGCACGGTGTCTGCATTCCCGAAACCACGCTTCTCGAGCAGCTTCTCTGGCAAATTTTGTCTACAGCGAACTGCAGTTTACTTCCTCTTTTCTCGGCACCTGCCTATTCCAGGGGTCGTTAGAGTACCTGCCTATCGAGAGAAACGCCATCTGAAGAGATGGAGCTTTCTACAAGAGCTATAGGAGAGGTTGTCCATCCCACTGCAGCTTTCTACCGTTCTCCTCCGGGAAC
This sequence comes from Hypoxylon perforatum, assembly GCA_028571165.1. Taxonomy (NCBI): domain Eukaryota; kingdom Fungi; phylum Ascomycota; class Sordariomycetes; order Xylariales; family Hypoxylaceae; genus Hypoxylon; species Hypoxylon perforatum. The sequence goes on from JAOXNQ010000001.1 coordinate 329,320, forward strand.
CAAAGAACCTCCAGAAACACAAAGCATCTCAAACCGTGTTTCCCAGCCTTCTTGGGAAAACTCTCTTTTGAACCCAAAGAATCGGATAGACAGCCTCGAGTTGCCTCCAAACCCTCTATGGCGCGTCGACGGCTGCGCTGGCCTAGGCACTCAATACTATGTCGTACCACTCTTTCTTCAGCGAATTCCCCCCATGCGGATGGATGTATTCGTGTCCGACTTACAGCCGTCTCTCATCCGCGAGCAACTCGAACTTGATCGAGCATTCCATACCAAGGACGCTGCTCGGCTATCCAGGCTCGCCATTGCCAAGTATATTGTGCGGATCCTGCAGTCTTGGACGACGAATGACTTCCGAGACCTAGACTCTTTTGAGGAATATTATAAACGCGTGCCATTTGGATCACGTATAGTCCTCGAGGACATGTCGCTCGATATGCGCCGAATTCGACTTAAAGTTGGTCTCAATTACAATTTAGAGCTCAAGCTGCTGTCTCCTACAATGTTAAAATGTCTTTGGGGGGCTGAGTTTCCGTTGCCCGAGGTGATTGACTTCTACGAGATTCATGTTGTCAAGGTCCTGCATGACAGTGTATGCCTTGTCCGAATTGACGGACAGCTTTACATTTTCAAGGCATTGACCAGCGGGGCGAAGTATCTCTATCACGAACTCAAGATGCTCTGCACACTTGAGCCGCACGAAAATATCATTGCGCCGCCAATTCATCTCGTTACGAAAAAGTGTAACTTTGGCACTAAGAGGGCCGTCGCTGGCTTTACTACATTCTATCACTCGAAAGGCACCCTTCGAGACGTTCTTCCCCTCTTGCGCGCCCACGATCAGCTACGACGTGATGAGCAGTTGAAGTGGTCAATCCAGCTGACGAGAGCCCTGGAGGATCTGAAAAGTCGATCAGGGACATACTATCCCGACCTTCGTCTGGACAACATCGTCCTATCAGAGAGCTCGGACATTGTCATGGTCGATTTCGAACAGAGAGGCGTCTGGTGCGAGTTTGCTGCTCCAGAAATTAATGCTATCGACTACGTCCGTCTGATCGCAACAGACGAAAATGTACCTCTGTCCATAAGTGACAAGTATCGCGAGATACTGGAAGCGCTGGTGTCGGATTTCGAGAGCCTAGAGGACCAACGGTACACCAATCCAGAATTCGGGTTCAACATACCTTGGATTGCTTTAAGCGCAGTAGAGCAAGAAGCCGCCGAAGTATACATGCTTGGGAGGGTCCTCTGGTGCATCTTTGAGGGTGTCAGCGGCCCCCAGAAAGCAGCCGTGTGGCAATCGTATAGATGGGAACCCGACATCGAGTTTCCCGAGTACAGGAGGACTCCGCAGACGATGAGACACTTGATAGACAGATGCACACGAGGCAGGAGACAGACGCTGAGTAGCGTCATCGTCAGACGGCACAGCCAGCTTCTTTTAACGTCGAAACCGGCCAGCGAACAGACTGCTGAGGATGTTAGGGACGCTGCGAAGGCTTTCTGGTTTGCTGAAATCGAAGCAGCAGAGAAATTTCTAGATCTCAGAAATGGTGAGCGTCAGAAGGGGACATGGAATGAAAACTACTACGATCGGCCGACTCTGAACGAGGTCTTAGAAGTTCTAGAGGCATTTCAAAAAGAAGGTCCTTCCCCAACAGGGTCCTAGAATGGGGATTCAAGAGGTAGATTTACGGGGTAGATTCACGGGGTACGAGCCAAGATACGAAAATGGTTCGATTCACCCTCGGTTGGGGCAATTGCGGACTCGCCGAGGTCAAGGGCAAGACTAGATAAGATTACACCTCACGCTCGATTGATACCTATAGAGATACAGGTGGCGATCGAGATATCTACACCGCGACATAAAATATTGGATGATTAATGGAAGAGTAAGTATGGACGAGGACTTATGCTAGACAGTCATTGATATATGGAACTTCGACTTTACCAACGTTACCTACTTGAGTCACGTATTCTAGTAGACTACTTCAGGGCAGCTGAAATTGTCTAAGAAGGGCCGAAAGCATTCTCTTAGATCAAGTGAAATTCATCGTGACTCAGCACCATGATATTACAGTTCAACAGAGCACCTTGCAGATCCCCCTTTTCCTAACCTCTGACCTGACTTAGCGGACGATACAGTTACAGCAAACTTCCTTTAGTAATTGAGTGGCAACGTCAACAGACTGTGAGCAAGCCGGCGAGAACAGGGTCGCCGCCTCCCTGGCTTCGACGTAAGGCAGATTTTCGAAGCTGCAAAAGGACCACGAGCTTTCTAGACCTTGTGTCTTAGAGAACATGTACCACTGCTTACGGTGAGCCGTATTAGTCCTCACCGACCCCGTACCAACCGGTCGGTACCCAATCAGCCGTGACTACGAGCAACTTACATAACCCTCAATCCTCTGCCGTCTCCGAAACGGGGAATTCCTGGCCGAAAGCTGGAAGGTATTCAGCTCTAAGGGGCGAAAGGCTGTTTGCGCGATGGATCTAACAAACCCCCCTCTCTTGAGAATCGAGAAGCCTGGGAGGATGTAAGAGCCATAAGCTGATCTTCCATCGGAAGAATCCATTATACACTGCATGACGAAGCTACTGCTGTTAGCAATCCCACAATCCCGCGCTTGCCCCGGGACGGAACACATTCGTAGCTTCTTGCTCATGCAGCCATGATCACACTACTGCGACCCCTATCGAGAGCCAGGTCGCGCGGCAAGGTGGCAAAAGGAATAGGGGACGCCCATATCAAAGCGGCGCAGTAAACCACCAGGGTGGATAGCACCATCACCATAGTGTATCTCGAAGGCAGGCATCAAGTTCATCCAGAAGGAAGTGGACCAGGCCAACGAGCCAGAATAGCCAATCGAATTGGAGCTTGAAGACTCTGGAGGAGGCAGAGCACCATTAGTCCGTTCCGCCGAGATCCTCAACAGTGATCAATAACTCCCCGCTGATGCCTATTCATCCGTGTGCGGCAGTGTCGCATATCACATGCGTCGCGATGATGCGATCAGTAGACGTATGACTTTTCGAACCTATACAATTCAATCGGATTAAGTCTCAAATTGACCGGTCGAGGTAGGCGTTGATGTCGCGATGCTTCCAACATTCTGGGTCCCGGACGTTGATCCGGCCCGGGCAGCTGGAATAGGCAATGCAAATGCCCGGGGTACGTCGGGGAAGTCCTAGATCACCAGGGTTCTGGTACAAACGCCCAAGGCCCGCGACAGTTTCGAGATAGGTCTCCGACAGACTGGGTCTTCCAAAAGGCGTGATTTTGCGTGGGAGTCCTCAGCAGCAACGCTTTTTTTTCCTTCTCGAAGCCAAAAAGTCGACGGCAGAGGTGAGGTAAGGTGAGGGAGTAACGAACAGCGAGAAGCCTCGCTGGGCCGCGAGAACGGGCCGCGCTTCGATGAAGACGATAGGGTGGCCGTGCCAAGAGGCGGCCTAGTTTCGAGGCTTTGGGGCCCAAATCGAGGCCCGTCGACCATAACGAGTCGTGGAAAATCGGGTCTCAGGTCGCGACGGTCGCATGGAGGGCCATGACCGCCCTTTTATATGCTAGTCAATCACTTGTAGGCTCGTAGTAAGTCCCCTCCCCAAGGCAGAAAAAAAGAGCTGAGGGAACTGGACAAATGTCCCAAGTCCCAAATTATCCGCGCTTCTGACCAGGGGTCCGCTTACCCACCAATCGCAACACCCCGTTCTCCTCATCGTGGCTGACGCGCTCCGTTCACCTGCAGTTATATTACTATCGCTCCGGATAGTCATAGTCGACGTCTTCATTTCTTCTTACCAGCCGGCACCAAAGCACACGCAATTCCTCTCAATATGAGATTCGGCGTCGCCAGTGTCATCCATTCCCTCGGGTCCGGTGATTGCTTTTTCCAGTTACCGTACTGGCTGCGCATCCACGACGTGTCATCCTAGGGCTGCGTAGTATCGTGTGTTTTACCCTGCAGCGTGTCTCTCTGTTGGTGTGCTCTTTGCGCCTCAATCATCCACAACCAAGACGGTAGCCAGGTGGCTAGCAAGTGCCTAGTTGCCTGGTTACTCATCTCGCTGAAGCAATTTCCTATAGCAAACACTCACTCCTATTCCATCGGGGCCTGTAGAACTGGCGGCGGAGAGCACCTATTCGGTCATGCCTCCCCCACGTCTCCTACCCTTTCTGCGACCTCGACCGCAGTTCACGCCAACTAGGTAAAGTACCCACGAACTGATTATGGAACCAACATTGCGGACCGAGTGGTCTTGATATTGGGCCGCTTGCTTTCATCATACCGATTCGGTCGGTACGACCCCCTTGCCAGCCTTGCTCTCTCACGATCATGTTATATATAATAAACCATCTGGTCGTGTCTCTAATATCATGGCGATAAATCCTTTGGTATCACCCTCGTTTCACCCGCCACTATTACTACCTAGGTACTCTATGTCTCCCCCGACAGACCGTTTCAAGAAGCTTTCCCTCGAAAGCATGCCGCCCACCACACGCCTTCAAAGCCGACTGCAGCAGGTCGAGGTCGAAGCTGAAGCTGAAGTCGAAGTCGAAGTTGAAGACTCCTCGTCAAGCTCTTCCTCTTCCTCCGAGGAGGGTTCCGAGGAGGAAGAGCCGGACGACTTCGACGTCGACTCGGAGGAGGAGGTCATGGTGTCGCCGTCGCGCCTCAAGTACTCGCTGGACCTGCTGGACGACGCGGCGCGCGACAGCGTCGTCAAGGCGACCGAAATCCCCTCGCAGTTCACGCTGCGCGGGTGCCAGCCCGGCGACCAGCGCTGCCTCTTCCTCATCACGGAGCCGGCCGAGTACACGGTGCGCACGGGGTCCGAGGCCAGCGGCTACGGCGTGCCGAGCTGCACTTGTGAGAGCGGCGAGTCCCCTTGTCGTCATATCCTTTGGCTCTTCGACCAGATCACCAGCCAGGTCCTGGGAGCCCGGGGGAGCCCCTACGCGCTTACGAGACACGGGTACCCCGCCGAGCTCGGCAACCCGTATGATGCCATCGCGGATTTTCACCTGGATATGCTGGCGGATAGTCTGCACTGCGATATTGTCGGCCAGTCGGAAGAGCCGAATCCGCGGCGCGTAAGGGAGACGCGCGATATACTGGCGTCTCTGAACGATGTGCCTGCTGACGAGTACCGCCCGGATCTGTTTGACAAGTATAGCAAGAAGCACAACAGCGACATCAAAGGCAGCAACAACGACAACAACACCACCAAACCCCAGAAGCGCAAGCGCACCGTCGCGCGCGGTGACCTCGAAAAGACCGTCGCCCGCATGCTGCTGCGCAACGACGACGTCTTCCACTCGTTCCTGTCGTCGATGCGGGGCAACGAGATGCGGTTCCGCAGCCTGCAGCTACGCGCCGAGGCCGCGCTGGCGGGACTAGCACAATATACGAGCGACCCGGCCCTGCAGAACGTCGCTAAACCGAAGGACGTTGCGTGGTGCGCCAACCACCTGGAATACGTCACGCGCCAGATTCGCAATACTATTCACACTACAGACCGCCCGCTGGGGCACAGGGAGCTGCGCGCCGCGGCGCGTACGGCTGTTTATGTGCTTGAGCAGGTTGTGCTTCATCATAGCCGTGATGTTGGGCCCGCGGATCTATCCGCGGAGAAGCGCAACTTGTACCGGCGGCTCGTGGGCGCGCGCGACGGCGATGGTGATGGTGAGTTCGTCGTTGATGTGCTGGCTTCGATCCCGCCAGAGGTTCTTGCGCCCTGGGTCGACGACCTCGCTACGATCGAGCGCAGAGTCGGGGAACTTGGCGCACCGGCTGCGTATCTCGCTAAATTACGCTCCTTGCTCAGGCACTTACGAGCACGCGACGCTACAGCGGCGGGGTCGAAGCGCGGAAGTCCGGGGCATGGGCCTGATCGTCGAGTCAAGCGAGCGAGGTGAGCTGTGCTCATCTCACTGACTCTCACTCTCGCTTCGAGCGCGCGTTTGTATTATTCTACCTGCAAGCGGGACTTGCTTTTTACGAATCACGTATGAGAGAGACATGGAGTTTTTGATTTGGTTTTATTCTTCTCATTCTTACAACGGCCGTTTCCCTCTCCAGGAGAGTGGGATAAGGCGTCAACTATCTTTTTTTCACTTCTCGTCTTTCATTTTTCCATTCTTTTTTATACACTGTAAGGGGTCTAACTGGCAGGTAGCTTTGACAGCTTACCTACCTGATGGTATCCCATACTATTTTTGTCTTGTTTTCTTGAAAACTATCTTAACTACTAGATTGGAAATTCTCACGATAAAGTGTTATGTCGAAAAGACGAGAAAAAAACTTGGATATATCCAGATAAATTGTATTCAGCAATGAAACTTCTTAAATATATTACATTCTACTACGATTGACTTTTGACATCTTGCTATGGTATATGGTTGAATTGTGCTTACTCCAGTGACTATAATGATCTCTCTGGAATGTCTTCTCTCAAGCATACATCTCCCTCATGCGCAGCGGGCCAGTTGTCTGAACCTGAAATCCTTCTTCCATCCCTCTCTCTTCCCTCTTCTCTTCCCACCGAGCTCCGTTTCGTCTCCCTTAAATCTTATATCGTGGCCACTAACCACATCCACGCCCATCCCTTTAACTTGCTCGTAGCCCGTGATCGCGGTCTATCTAATCAAACTAGCCGCGCATATCTCCTTACTTGCCCCTTTAATCCCAAGGCACATCCAGAAGCCCACACCGAGCCTTCCAAAGCGGCAGGCAAGCTCGTTGGTCTTATCTTACGCCGTCATACCTACCCCTACCTAGGAACAAATCTAATCTCCCGGACCGCGATCCGCAGCCGCCGCCCCAAAATCCGACCGCGGTCGGACCCGGGCCCGGCCTGGTCATTACATACATGGCGCACCCCGTAATCTTACCAAGCTGCCGCGCCTCGTTCTTGGCCGAACCAAAAACCCAGCTGAAAATACGTAAGCTGGGGTTTGGGGTTGGGAGCTTTGAAGTTGGACAGTTAGGAAAATGCGAGACAGTCGCCGACGCGCCGACGGATCGAGGAAGATTCCGTGGATACGTACATAAGGAAAGGGGGGATGAAACATACCCGGGAGCAGATTACGTCTTCTTTTTAAAGAAGATCAAATAGGTGTTCTTTAGACATTTTTTACAATCAAGTGGCGGCGGAAGCGACAGCGCCATTGCGATGCGATGCTGGCTCGTGGTGGCCTCACAATCCGGCCGCGATCCTACATCGCCAGAGAGCTGCAAATCACACACACACACAATAAAAAATGAGCATGTAATTACATGCAAGTAAAATTTGGGGAAGTCCTTCAGCTGTTTCAGGTTTCACGCAGATCTCTATTTTCTTCTCAGCGCCGCTTCGCCTCGTCGGCGACTGCATCTAATTATTCGGGGTATATCCAACACTTTGCTTCTATAACTCGCCCCCGTAAGCACGTAAGATAGCCTCACCACAACCTCGCTCCATGCAATCAAATGCAAATGCAATACAATGATACCGTAATATATATCCCATGCCAGGTTCCTCCCCCCAAAAATTTCCCGACCCAACAATGATGATAATAATAACCTCATTAACCAACCAACCATAATATTAGATGAATCCTTTTTCCCTCCCTTCCTTTCTATAAACTTGGCCGCTTGTAATGCATGCAAAAGAATCCTCTTTTTTCTAATTTCCCTCGCCCCGTATAATCCCAAACTTAAGTGGCCCCTATTATGCATATCCATCTATTATATAAGTGCGTAAACTGGCGTGTAAAACAGGCCCAACCGTACAAATTCGCCTTATCTAGGGAGCAACGCCGACGTCAGGCCCGCCCCGGGCCTCGACCTCCTCCCTCGCCCGCACGTTAGCGACGGCGCTCTGCAGGGCGCTCGTGAGGTCGACGTGGAACAGCGGGCGGTTGAGCCCGTGCACGACGACGCGTCTGGTCTCGGGGTTCCGGCCGAACTCGGGCGCTTTGCTCTTTTGAGCAGAAGCCGACTGCGTTATGCTTGAGGCGACGCTTGGTCCGGGCGTCTCTAGGTCCGACGCGGGATCCAGTTTGGCGTTGCTTCTGCTGAGCGTCTGCTGCAGCTCCTTCTCGTTAGCCTCCTGCTCGGCGACCGCGGCCGCCGAGTCCGCGCCGCCGATCTCCGCGACGCTGAAGATGGACTTCCAGCGGGAGTGCGCACCGTCGGGGCGGGGCGTCGGGTACCCGAAACCCGCGGAGACGAGGGCGCGCTTGGTCCAGCGGTTGTTGATGCAGGCGAAGTGCCAGTCGACGACCTCGGGCGTCGTGTACCGGTCGAGCTGGTTGCGCACGTCGATGAGCTGCTGGACCGACGTCACGTCGACGTTGTTGACGGAGCTGAGGTCGAGGATGATGGCCTTCAGGGTCGGCAGCGATGTGTTCTCCTCTTGGCCTTTCTTCGGGCCCGGGTTGTTCCATGGACGGTCGCCGGGGCGCTCGTACGTGTCTGTCTTGGTGCGGCGCGTGTGTGCGAAGATGTGGCTTCCGAGGTAGTCGAGAGTGTGGCTGGCGCTGGGGTAGTTGAATCCTTCGGAGAAGCGGTAAATGAAGACACCGGGATAGGGGCTAGATATCTCGACTTCCGGGTTAGAGCCGTCGCCGTGATCGATCGGCAGGAAGACATTGCGCGTAGGCGGAGATAAGCTGGAATCCGCTCCCTCGAAAGTCCCGTATTCGCCCATAGCGCTGTTGTTATTTCCGATGAGTTGGTCGCCAAGCACCGAGTGCACTTGAACCCTGCCAAGGAATCGGCCGCGTGATTTCAATACGCGGAAAATAAACACGGCGAACGAGATGCAGATTGTAGCGTAGATTCCGTTCTCGATGGTCGAGAATATAGTAATAAAAACACCGACGAAGAAGATGAGAACTTCAATTGGCGATACCCTCCAGAACTTGTAGAGCGTATTTGGCGGCGTGATTAGATCTCCAACAGCATGGATAATGACGGCGGCGAGGGACGCGGATGAGATGTAGAAGAACACGGCTGTGAGCGCATAGATGGCTAGGAGTACCACTGCCGCGGTGATGACACCGGCAAAAGGGGTCCGCACACCTGCTTTTGACTTGATCGCCGTACGACTGAAGGAGCCCGTAGACGGATATCCGCCGAGGAAGGGTGCCAGCACATTGGTGACACCGATAGCAACCATCTCTTGTGATGGGTTGATAGTGTAGTTGTTAACGCGACCGAATGATTTTGAGATTGCGATATGTTCGATAAGTAAAACAATAACTGTTGCCGGTAGTTCACCAATGAATGAACTGATTATGTCTGGGTTTATCGTCGGGACTGCAGCATGCTGGAAACCTCGAGGGACATCTCCAAGGATGGCGAAGGCCGGTTTCTCGCGGCGGTGCATGTTAACCAGCCAACTAATCATCGTGTATAATAGAATGACGAAGACCGCTCTCAGGGTTGAGAGGAAGAAGAATAGCTTGTGGTGACTGGGGAACTTCTTAGCAGCCCACGTGCACGAAAATCGGATCAGATAGAGCATCGTGAGGGCAGTCAAGCCCATAGCTGCGTTCAAATTCGTCTTTCCGAGGTTCTTTAGGGTGTTGATGATCACCAGATATGTTGAATCTCTCGTGGAGAACCCCGTGATGCCCATCAATGTAGGGACTTGACCGGCAGCGATACTGATAGCAGATCCAGTCATGAAAGCAGCAAGGGACACTAGAGGTATCAACTCGACGATCCAGCCACATCGAATCAGACCGATGAAAAGCACAATGGCGCCAGAAATTAGAGCGAGCGCACTCGCGATGACCCAAGGCGTATCCTCATATTGAGGATATTTCTCAATCGCATTGGCAACAACGGTGCCGGTAACAGTGGACACGACAGCAACAGGCTGTAGAAAGTCAGCTAGCTGTTCGAAATGTCTGTATGAATCGACTTTGACTTACCCCAATCGTGATGTCTTTGGAGGTTGCGAAGAACCAGTAGAGTAGAACACCCATAAACGACGAGTATAGACCAAACTGGACAGGAAGGTTGGCCAGTTTAGCGTAGGCCATACCTTGGGGTACAACAACTGCACCGATAGTTATACCTTGAAAGAAGTCAGCAATGTATTTCCCAAGTTAAATTCGGTTTAGGTAGCGTACCTGCAACCAGATCGCCGAGGAACCATTGTAAGTTGTAGAAGCCGATCCAAGATAAAAAGGGGAATAGAGATTTGAAGTAGCTAGCCACGTCCCGTCCGGACGGCATTGTTTCTGATAGCCATTCTCCGCTGGTAGGTTGTTGCTCCACAAAGCTATCCGCAGTTTGTATGGAAAAGACTGATTCTCCCCTGGTTACGTTGTCCACTTCTGGATCGTCGAGTTTGATACCCAAGACTTTCGCCAGATTTTGGCCAGTCTTCCTTGTGAAAGACATCTGAGCGATACTCTCGTGTCGACGAGGAAAAAGGGGGCAGGGCAATGTGTAAGGGTAGAGCTATACACGTAAAATTGATAGCTTAGAATGTGCCCAGACCTAATGACAACGACGTGCCGACCCAGGAAGTTCCCCCTTCAAATATAGCTATATGGAGAAGTAGGTGTCCATTAGGTAGAGGTCAAACTGGATGAAAACTCTGTTGTAAAGGAGCTGCAGGTTACCACCAACAGATGAGGAAGACGAGAGCTTCGATTCGACGAGTAGAGCCCACAGTGAGTTGTTGAGAAAACGTATAACAGTCCAGTATTAGAAGTTAGAGTTACACAACAACTCGGTCAGTCAATAGGATCCTAAGAACCCAACTAAATGTTGCTAATTTCGTCGCGGTAGTCGTGCTAGGTAGCTGCATAAACCGTTGAGGTTTGTCTGCTACGAAGTTTCCTCTGCTGCAAGGCAAAGGGGTATCTAAGTCGAGTTTCTAAGAGAACAGTGGGATAAGAGATGAAATATTAAATTATTGACAGGAAGAACTGGAAACTGGCTGAGTCGTAGTACATACGTAGTCTCAGTGGGTACCTCTTAAGATGGAGACCCCAAGATCCTAGATGGTTACCGACAGAGCTGGCGCCTCGGAACGAGATCTTGGCAGATAAGAGAGAGATCTATGAGGGCATATAACTTATAGGATCAAGCTGAGAAAACGTTAGTTATGTAGAGTTAGTTATGGAGATGTGATAATGGTTGACGCATGATCAGTTGGTAATAGCTAGCAATTTGCTGATATACAAAGTCATTCTGCAACCCCAGAAGCTCTGCGGATTGGCTGGACGTTGGATGGCGCAATCCGAGTTATACCATTCACGGATTAGCGGCCGGCCTTGGTATGGCTCAACTAAGTAGACTTTTTGCACTTCTTATACGGACTAAAGTAATGGTGGCCGAAAAGCTTTTATTCAGTACCCGCTTGTGACGACTCTATTCTTCTGATGCGACATGAAATGAGAGGGAGCCGGTAGTTGGGAACGATAGAGCACGGCATATGCAGATAGATCTTGGGCATCTAAGGTAGGCTCTTGGCTCTTTGGCAAATTGGGTGTTGTAATGGAAATAGACGAGTACCTGGAGAACGTGGGATGTAACTCTTCCGTATCCACACAATTGCCTTCTCTTCAGCAAAAAAAAAAAAGAAGTGGGAGCTTAAGAAAAAATGGACATGGATATACCGTATTAGGCAAGGGAATAGCCTTTTAACCAATCACATCGCATAAAAGTATAGTCGGTGGCCTTAGCTCCGATGACGCGATTTGAATTTCTTCTGATGCCATATTATAAATCCCATCTACCCCATACAAGCGGAGAAAGACACTTATTGATATACCTACATATGTAAGTAAGGTAGCAGTTTACATTTGTCACGAGAGAGACACTTGCAAGAGAGTTATGCAGACTATTAATGGATGCTGATTTATCGGAGACTTCATTGTTTTACAAACCCGGAGAACCAGAGGATGTGAGACGCGAAGCCGATCCACCTCCCTATCCACCTCCCTATCCACCTGGCTTACGAATCTCTTAAGAAGACTTGATCGCCCTCCCTGCCGAACTGGAGATTTCACTATGACTTGCAACTGATATGAGCAGATATCGACATCTAGATTTCAATATTGTATGTTCAGGGGCTGGCGACGAGCGCATCGATTCTGTTAGGTTACGCGGCCATAATCAAATGCGTATTGGGTACTTTGAGTACGTTAGGTAGGTATGGCTTTAATCGCGATACTTGGAACTCTTCGCATCTGAGAAGTTGAAAAGTTGAACATTGCAAGAGATAACTGGAACAGCTTCGAGTCTCATCCATATAAGGGCTTATGGGAATTCAATAGGTTAGGTACTCATATGTATGCGCTAAGTATTTACCCTTGGTTACCTTACACGATGACGAGCATCCTGGTATGCAAATAGATGCAGCATAATGGTAATTGTACCTGCAGGCTCTGGGGTCAGTAATAACGGGCAAATCTAGACCAATCCCTATCACAGCTGGGAGAGGTCAAGAGGCCGCTGACGGCCTACATATTACAGACCTAGCATCTCACTGCGACGTTAAGCTTAGGCAGGTGAGATAGTCTCCGGTACCAAAATCTGCAACTGGATGATGTCAGGGTAGTTTTTCTATCAATGTTTCTGTACCTAATGTTTTAAAAGACTCTAACAACGAGAGCTTTTAATGAAAGAGAAAGACTAAATAATATCACACGTGCCGCTGGATAAACATTTCAAGTTAAAGCTGACACCAGTAGAACGCGCCCAGTGCGAAAATGAGGGGGGCTGTCAGGTGGTACCCAAGTACCCCCAGACTAACCCACCAATCAGCCTAACCAGCCGACCATTTTTTGGTGCCCTGTTTTCACGCTGTACCTGATCGTCGCAGCGAACAACACCGGACCCAACGCCGAGATGCTTCATCGTCCCCGACGATAGCTTCAACTTTCCTGTCTCCGCAATTGCTACGGCTATCACTTCTATTTGCTAGTCGAAATGTCTAATCCCTCATGGGATCCGATCCCACCTGCTGCCACTGCATCGCAGCAGCAGCACCCACAACCTTTCAACACGATCACAGCTACGAACTTTACCACACAACTACACGCGCCTCCATCGCCTCACACGCATAGAGTCCTACGCAAGCTGCAATCCGCGCACAACCTCGGCGCCGCCGCCCGAAACACGAGTCAGAGCTCGTTGATATCCCAGCAGATCCTCCAAGAGAGCACCCCGTCGCCTTCGCTGCGCGGCGCCCTCAACCGATCCCCCCAGCGCAACAGAGCTAATTCCGATGCCGCGACGCCGCCGCCGCCTGTTTCGTCCGTGTTTCCTAATAATATCCTGATGTCGTTGAACAACAAGAGAAGCGCGTTGAGCAAGAGCTTGAAAGCCGTAGACACCATGTCTCTGGATAGGCTGGTTAGAGAAGGGCCTCCCGATGGAGACGTGGAGGCTGCTCTGGAGAGCGCGCGTCTGAAGGTCTTGGACCAGGGAATTAGGAGCGACAGTGACGGCATGGTGCGATTATTCGCAAACACAAACCTGTGGCAAGCGATTGAGCTAACATCAATAATTAGTCCCGAACCAGAATCTACGTCTGGCTCATATTCCTCGACGCGCCGATCCTCAACACGGACGAGTATCTCGGACTGATCCACCGAGGTGCCTCTCCCGCTTATTCCAAGATTCGAAACGACACGTTTCGAACATTAACCACCGATCCCCTATTCCGTCGCCGCGTTAGTGAAGCGAGTCTGATCCGTCTCCTGAATGCAATTGCTTGGAAATTGCACGACGCAAAAGAAGAGCGTCGCCCTACGAGCAGTCGACAGTCTCTTGTCCCAGCTGACAGTGTCAGCAGCTCTCGTAGCGACGTCTCGCAGGCAGATACCTCGTCTTCGGCTGCCAAGAACCGCGCCCGCGCTCTTACGCTCACGACGGAAGATTCTGATGCTACCGCATCGGAGCCAGGAACCTACGTGCAGGGAATGAACGTGCTTGCCGCGCCGTTCTTATACGCCGCCCGAAGCGAAGTCGAAGCCTTTTCGGCCTTTCTCACGCTCCTTACTAAGGAATGCCCCGGATATATCAGAGGAGCAATGGATGGTGTTCATCGTGGATTAGCACTGGTCGACAAAGTGTTGGCGATCGTGGATCCCAGATTAAGCTCTTACTTGACAACCAAGGGCCTATCGGCGGAGATCTATGCTTTCCCGTCGGTCCTCACGCTCTGCGCCTGCACTCCTCCTCTGCCGGAGGTGTTGAGACATTGGGATTTCCTCTTTGCGTACGGCCCGCATTTGAACATCCTGTGCATCGTAGCTCAGCTCGTCCTGATGCGCACTGAACTTCTTACCTCTATCAAGTTCGTACCAGATATGGCCCATATGAATTTTATGCAGATAAGATGCTGACAGAAAAAAATAGTCCCAACAAACTCCTCCGATCATTCCCGGCCTTGCGAGCAGAGCAGGTTAAGCGAACAGCTCTGGCTATTATTAAAATGATACCCGATGATGTGTACGAGCAGATCGTGAAGCACGCTCTTTGATTACTCGTCGCGAAACCATAAACCTGCTGCTCGAAAATAACGATGCGGCAAACTTAGACATTTCCCACAGGATTCCCCTTTGTAACAATAACCTAATCTACGACACTCAATACGAGACGGAGGGGTTTACGGCACAATGCTCTCCGATAAATTAACAGACCCGAAGACTTGGTTCCACAAGGGAAACCGGCTTGAATAATGATGTATACCTCCTATACGTTTCTTTCTCACGAGATCGAGGTGGGAAAAAAGGCTTTCTTGTTTGGGCTTTCTTAAGTTCTTTTGCATACGAACGGTTGCATACCCAAAGGAAAAGGGAAAAACACACATACTGTATTGTATTCTATGGCCATGGACGACTGGGGAAAAAACGAGAAAAACCAGGCTCACGGGGTCATGACGTTATGAACTTGAATGTTGTTTACGAGTATGGAAAATGGGTTTACTATAGACGCTTCGGCCGGTATTACGCTCGAATGAAATTAATAATTAGCACGCCCCTGCGTGCTGTGGTACTCTATTTGGACTTAGACACGACTCTATGAAAGTGACAATTTTAGTACATGGTGAGAACTTATTTAATGAATAATATCCATAATCAGCAAACCCACAGAGGCAAGTAAGGTCACAATGAGGGATACCACGATGTAATTACACAAAGAGCTAGGAATACTGATTCCTACCTAGGCATAGACAGCAGACAGCAGACAGGCGTATCCAAGATTGTTATCTTGTCATGTCTCCAACCCGCCAACAGACTTATAGTCTTACTAACCTAACTAGCTAGGACTAAGGACGCGTTGGTTATTGACAGGGTCATTATAGGAATTGCAAATTTTCATGACGGTTTGGCGTAATGGGGTTCAACAAGTACATACAAGACACATCAATGTCACAGAACACCGACCAAGATATTTGTTTAACTAGTAAATTTCACTATACACTGCAAGTCTAAACCTGCGACGACGAAATCTACGGAATGTACAGGGAGGGAGGTGGGTATGGGTTTGGTATACTCACCACGGTTTCGTATTAGTTGCCTCATAAAGAAACCTTGCAAATCATTCGCATCTGTCAAATAAACAGTAAAACTTTTGTGTGAAGCCCTCAAACGCCGTCATAAAGCCCTCGCCAGTCTTCGCAAACTTGGTCCCCATCCGAGATGCTCGCTTTACCTTGAGATGCCCGAGGTAAAGCGAGCATAAGGAGGTTCATACCAACTACGTCGAACTGCTTAAGAAGCCCTCATAGCCCACAGAAGGAAAAGCCGAAATAATGAGCAATTATTCATACGTCAAACCACCGCGCACCGTGATGATCTGCAGATTGTCTGTGCGATCGATGTAGAACCCTCGAGCCCTCAGAACCCACATGGAGGTTTTACCCTCCGATCAAGCCCACAGGTCGCATCGTCGCTTCGTAAAGAAGCTAAGCCCTCAGAAGCCCACAACCTCGGAAGAAGTCATGAGTACTTAGAAGCCGACTAACCCAACAAGCCAACCGTCATGTGTCTCGAAGAAACCCTCAGAATGATCCAAGTGCGGCTATATCACTTTTAAAAAGTGATCTTCTTGCCCTCAAACTTCTGCATGCCACCGCGGGCAGAAGCACCGAAGCCTCCCCGGCCACCGCCACGACCACCTCCACGGCCTCCAAAGCCGCGATCGCCACCACGGCCTCCTCCAAAGCCGCGTCCACCACCGCGGCCACCGCCTCGGCCTCCAAAGCCACCGCCACCACGACCTCCGAAGCCACCACCGCCACCCTCACGAGGCGGTCTCTGGCTAGCGTAGTCGAGACGGACAGCGCGAGCTCCACGACCCTCACCAATGTAAGAGCCGTTCGCGTTGGTGAACACATTCTTAGCATCCTCAACTGAGTTGAAGGTCACGTAACCGAAACCCTTGCGGTTTCCAGACTCCCTACAGTAACGTTAGTATTAGAATCAATGAGTGGTAGATGTAGAGCACTTACTGATCTGTGGGCAGTCGGATACTCTTGACCTCGGCGACCTCGCCGAAGAACGCAGTAACCATGTCCTCATCGGCGTCGAACGGAAGGTTACCGACGAATAGGGTGTCACTCTCGGGGCTAACGGTGTCACCGTGTTGTTGGGCTCGGTTGTTGGCACGAGCATTGGGAGTAGCATCCTCAGCCGAGCGAGGCTTGGAGGGGTCCAGTCTCAAACCACGACCCTCAAGCTCGAAACCGTTCATCTTCTCAAAGGCAGCCTTGGCGCCTTCGTGGGACGAGAAGTCAACATATCCGAAACCACGCGACCGCTGCATGGCCTTGTCGGTAACGACACGAGCACTAGTCAGATCGGCGAACTCCTTGAACGCCTCGTATAGAATGTCGTCATCGACACCCCAGCCTAGGTTGCCGACGAAGAGAGTAGTGTACTCTTCTTCGGAAGACTCGTCCGTCTTGGTCTTCTTGAATGGAGTGGAAGCCTCCTCTTCCGCCTTGCGCTTCTTGGGCTGCTCAACAACCTTCTCGGTCTCCTCAGAGTCATCTTCGCTGGAGTCCGAGTCATCGGAGCCCTCCTCTTTGTCCGAATCGCTCGAGTCAGAGTCAGAGTCTTTGGCAGCCTAGGAGTGATGTTAGTTGGGTGTCAATGAGATTGGTTGGGGAGTTCACATACCTCTACCTTGCCGTTAGTCTTCTTCTCGGCGACCTTGGCAGGCTTAACTGCGGCACCCTCGTCATCATCATCGCTGCTGTCATCACTGTCCTCTTCCTCATCGTCGTCAGAGGAATCAGAAGAGTCGGAAGTCTCTGCCTTGGCGACCTTAGCCTTAGCCTTGCCGTTGGTGGCAACCTTGCCGTTAGCCTTAGGGGCAGGCTTCTCTTCCTCGGAGTCAGAGTCAGAAGAAGCAGAAGCATCAGACTCGGAGTCGTCAGAAGCATCGGAATCGGACTCGGACTCAGATTCAGGCTCGGCCTTCTTCTTGCTCGGCTTGACCTCCTTGCCTTTCACGGCAAGCTTGGCCTTCGCGGCGACATCCTTAGCGAGCTCCTTCGACTTAGCCTTGGGGCTGTCGGTGGCCTTGGTGACGCCAGCGTTTTTGACACTGGTGAGGGGGTTGGCAGACTTGCTGCTCTTGGCAGCTTTGCCGTTGGCTTGCTTGGTCTTGCCCATTGTAATGGCAAGGTAATGTGTGATTAGAGTAGTAGAATTGATTGACTTGATGTGTATTTACTGAAGTCAAGGGATGTTGAAGATGGAAGAAGAGAGTCGGACTGAAGGTGGGAAGGGTAGGAGCTTTTATGTTAATGACCAAAGAAAAGGTGTGGTTGGATGGAGCTCTGTTAAGAAAAAATTTCGAGGGGCCTAGGACCCTTAGGACAGAAAATTCGATTTGCCGGTGGGGCAATGGAGCAAACCTTGCGCTATCAGTGGGCGGTGAATGTTAGCGCATATTGATAGCACGGACCCATTGAAGATGCAGATCCAGCATTGAACGGGCTGCAGGTACTAAGGTACCTACCAGCATCTCCAACAACTTTGGATAGCACGTGACCTTGCCAGCTTGAAGCACTGGAGCATTGCGGCGATGTGATGCTTAGTGAATGCTGCGTTACGAAATTCACGGCCACGTTAGATTCGACTTCAGGTGCGCGACAACACTGATTGTTTGTCAATCGACAATTGCTTTTCAATAAGCAATCAGATACTCCAATTGAATCCTCTTACCCTACAATACTCCCATCACAATGCCGACCCCCAAATCCGAAGCTTTCCTGGCCAAGAAGCCGACCGTCCCTCCCACCTTCGACGGTGTCGACTACGAGGACAACAAGCGATTGAAGCAGGCACAGGACGCCATCATCAGAGAGCAATGGGTGCAGGTTATGATGGGACGGCTAGTACGGGAGGAGCTGAGCAAATGCTACTACCGTGAAGGTGTCAACCACCTCGAGAAGTGCGGTGCTTTACGAGGTGAGCGATTCGCCCAATCTTTGGAATTTCTGTCATTTTCCCAGCGGCGATATTGCAAACATCGTGAAGGATTATATCTACTACAATAGTGTCCGCTGTATAGACCGGAGAGAACTAACAGTGAAGTAGAAAAATACCTCCAGATGCTCAAGGACCACCGAGTCCGAGGTTACCTATTCGAACAGCAAAACTACATCTCCAAGCAATAGAAGGCAGCGCATTCAGGAGAGAAGTTTCGCTCGGATCATCAATAGCATTGAAATAAGGCCGAGGCGCACCAGCTACGAGTACTGTCGGCTTTGAATAGAGCTCTTTTAAAAGGCTCAAACCAGGCAGCGCAGTTCATACGGTTTATATCCATGTACTGTATATAACTAGGAGTTCCACCTGTCGAGAACAGAGAATCAATCCATACCAAATTGAAATATCGCAAATTTTAAATGTAATCCAGTGAATTATTTGCTTAGTATTCGTAAAGAGTTGTTCAATCAAAGCTGGAAGCTTTAGAGCTTGTCAAAATGCTGAGGTCCCATCTGTCCATCCAATTGGCATCGGCGAAAACTAACCCAAAGCTCCGACATACAAAATTTCTGGAGCTTCAACACCTCCCCGTCTTCGACCTCGAATTTAGCGACAGTACATCTCGACGTCGTCCTCCAAACTCGACAGCAATGATCTGCCAGCGGTGTCTCAAGCGGGCGTCGGCGCTCAGCTCGCACATACCACAAATACGCCTCACGAAACCCATACCCGCTTCTTTCGCCCTACGACCCTTCTCAAGTACGATATCGCGCCCGTCCTCCACACCAGCACCCGAACCGCCAACGCCGGGCACGGCCGAGTCGCCTGTCTTCAGCACACCGCTGGGAGATGTTCCCACGGAAGACAAGCCTGTGCTGTCGGCCTGCCCCGAGGGCACGGTGCTTACGGGGCTCAATTACTTCAAGAACCAGACAGATCCCGTCGCACTCCCAGACGATGCGTACCCGACGTGGCTGTGGAAGTGTCTAGAAGTACAGAAGAAGGCGGACGAGGGCGCTGATGAAGATGCTGGAGATGAGTTCTGTAAGTTGCCTCAATTGCTCCCCCAGTCTACGCCTATGCTATACCCATTTCCACACCTACTCCCATAAACCCACACAACTAACCCCTCCCCAGCAAAATCTAAGAAGCAGCGACGTCTAGCCGCAAAACGGCAGCGGGCCCTAGAAGCGCGGCTGCTAGCCGAGGGCAACATTGAGGCGCTCGCGCCCAAGATCCCGCTGCAGCACCAGAGCATCAACCTGCCGGCGAACGAGGAGGGCAGTCTGGAGGGCGCGCTCGCGGCGCAGCAGGCGCGGGAGAACCTGCGCAAGTCCATGCGCAAGGAGCGGAAGGCCAAGATCAAGGAGACCAACTACCTGAAGAGCATGTAAAGGGGGGTCTCTGGCTGGTTAGCTGCGTCTGCCTGGTAGCTTGCATGTGGGCAGTGCTGTTGAATAGGCACATGTACTACTTGGGAAAGCTGAAAGCCTCGTCAAATGTTGATAAGCGTGGCGAGACTAGACACATATGTAGCTCTGCCATTCGAGATGTATTATACTCGCTTAGATCTGTACACAAAATTTTACAATGCCGAAAGAACGACGCCATTCCTCATATTAATGGGAACGGACAAGGGGGCGTATGTATCGTAATTCCCTAAACACGGTAGACCCGAGATGATATCGTATTGCTAGGCCAGACTATGTTGCTCGTCTCTATTCAGTGTTTCAAAAGCACATCGACACACCGTCACAAACGCTGTAGAACCATAGTCTGAGTTCATTAGTAAATTTTCTTTATTCCTGCTGGTTTAATCTTCGCCTATGAGGGTATCATTCCCGCCCGTCCGCTATTCAATGAAACGGCATGCCCATTCGCATGCTCAACAAAGATCGAGGCCCATTGGAGCCTAGCAAATAGCGCGAGGGCTACAAAAATGACCAAATACACGCATCGCATAATACAAGGGCTCGGGTCTCCTTTCATCTTGACCGACAGCCTCTTCTCCTAAATCGACATGTCCAAGTCGTTAATCCTCTGCCGCAAAGCCTAGTGCGGCCTTCTTGATCGAAATCTCCTTCTCGAGGCTGGCCTTCGTCGAGAGCAGTCGCTTCTTGAGAATCGGCGCTGTGACTTCGGTAAGTTGACGTTTCGTGTCTTCGTATTGGCGCTCAAGATGCTCGAGCTCAGCAACCTTCTCCTTGCGTTCGCGCTCGGCGGTTAGCTGCTCGTCGTCCATCTCCTCGTCCTCGTCCTCGTCGTCTTCATCCTCATCATCTTCGTCTTCCTCCGACATGATCTCCTCAGCTGCACCCGCGGGAGTATTCATATCCTCCGCCGTCGGAGTTGGCGCCTCGAGTTTTACGGCTGGCGTAGCAACAGTAGGCTCTTCTTCCTCCAGTAATCCTTCGGCAAGTTCAGCCTCCATGGCGGCCAACATCTCGTCATCTTCCTCTTCGGCATCCTCCATTGGAATGTCGCCGAAGTAATCTTGCTCGGCTTCGCCCTCCGCATCCTCTTCGTCATCAGAATACACATCCCCGTCCTCATCCTGTAAGAATTCGACATGTGACTCTAATGCAGCTGCGTCCTCCTCAAGCAACTTAGAAACAATTTCGGCGCTGCTCTGCCATTGCTTTTCCGAAAGTGTCTTCCGAAAGCGCCGGTGCACAGCATCGTGCATGGGAGGAGTGATACCGTGGGGCCACTTATGCTCGTACTTAGCGACCATAGGTGGAAGCGGAACAGTCCTAGCCTCGCTCTCGTTTTTAACCTCGGCGTGACAAAGAAGCATCTCGGTGACGTCGGAATTCTTCATCATATTCTTGCGATCCCATGATTTCATGGCCTCTGTAATGGTGGGAAGATGAACGAGAACGGCCGCGTAGAATTTTCCGTTGATAGTTACCATAGCTCGCCGTTGCTTGCCGTCGAGGAATTGCACTCCGAAATCAGCGCCTCCGTTCTGTTTGGGTATGCCAATAGTGCCTTCTGACAGGGCGGTATGAAGATACTCAGCCGGCGAGCCAGGTAGGGCGCGTAGGATAAACGTCGTCTCTCGAACAGGGTCGGCTTCGCGGTCGCTTGCCTCGGAGTCGTAAGCATCGCCGGGATGATGTTCTACAGGTTCTCCTCTTGGCTTGAACTTAATAGAACTGATGGGCGTGGTGGCACTTAGAGGAATAGGAGTTGATTTGGAGGTGACCTTGATCTTTTTGTCGGGTCGATTCGATTCGTGGCGACTTAGCGACAAGGGTTGATCCTCATCGTCGCTATCGTGAGGACGCTTCCTTGCTTCGATCAGTTTGGCCGTGGGCTTAGACATCCTGCCAGCCTTAGACTTGGTAACGCTGGGTGTCTGATTGCCAGATACGGCAGCTGGTGTACTCGGTTGACTGTTGAGCTTGATCTTAATCTTTCGCCCACCGGACGGGGTAGGTGTGCCTATGTCGCCGCTGAAAGAAGATTGTCGGGATTTGGTGTTGAGTTTGAGGATTGGTTTGGGATTGGGATTGGGAGTGGGATTATCGGTATTCGATGGAGGGGGCATCTGCTGGGCTGTATCCAGCTTGAGGGTCGGCTTCACATTTATGGAAGACATGGCGGAGGTAGAGCGATGGCTCAAGATTCAATAGTCGATGATTGAGTTTGTAGAGTATCAATCCGATTCGAACTACTGAAGGTTAGAAATGAGAGAATCAGATATTTGAGTTTGAGCCACCCAGCGCAAATTAGCAGACAAGCAACTAGTGCTGGGTAGAGCACGTGTTGAACCTCGTAGCAATGGTTGGCATAGGTTAATGGATGGAGTTTGGGAGATGGGATGTTTGGACCTTCGCCAACGTTGAATGCGTTGAATGCGCCGAACTTATCGATAAACCGGAATACCGCCCAGCGCCTGTAATTCAGCCCTTGCACCTGGCAGCGTGCCAGCTCCGGTGGTACCTAGCGCGTTTTCTGGGTAGCGCGACGCATGTGTGCACGGACATGTGGGGTATATATCTGTGAATCAGCAACAGTCACAAAGAAACAAACACAGAACCATGCCGATAAATCAAGCTCAGAAGCCCGACTCAGGTACCTATGACTCCCACTTTACCTACCTAGGTACCTTAGAAAGAGGATTGATTGAGTTAATGATCCTTGACGATTGTAACTGTCTAGAAGTGCCCCTCCAAGCTCCACTGTGTGTAGATACCCTCCATTAGCTATGGCAGGTACCCACATTCTAAAAAAATAGTGGGTCGACCCTGCAGCTTCCCTTCCTCTTGACTTCCTCAGTTTTGATCTTATCACGCCGACCACCAACTTCGAAATCTTTCTTCTAAACACACTAATCTCGCGAAGATAGCTACCTAACACCTGGCATGTGGTTGCTAGGTGTCATCGTCCGCTTAGATGGCCAATGCGCAGCCGCGCTCGAATCGAACTATTTAGCGACGTGATCAATCTCGACAATCTCGGCGCCCTTTCGCTCTTTCCAACTTTCCCCTCCAATTTCAGCTCTGAAGATTGCTTCTTCCGAAACACCCATCCAAGAGATTTTTCAGTCCAGCTCCAGCCTTGAGCAATTTCAATCTCTACAACAAACACCTGCACTCTTTTCTCAAGCGATTCTCACCTTCATTTGTCGACTCTACGCCCGCCCCCCACGACGCAAACAAGCCTTAGGGCTTCAAGATTTACCATACAAACGCGCAGTCCAACGACAGCTACTTGGTACAATTCGACCTCGATCGACGCCTACAAATAACACCCCACCTCCCAAGCTTTTCTCAAAAGCTCGATCATTCAACAATTTTCCCAATCACTTCTTGCGAATCCTTGAGGTAAATTCCTATCCCACTGCCTTGCACCAAACCACTCTTTTCCCACTGACATTTCGCAATTTTAGAGATCTCGCCGTCCTCCACACAAAAAACTACACCGTTGTGCAACACCTTGAGCTCTACGGTATCCGAGATCGATACGAGATCGCCAATTGCAACAGCAAAGATCTTCAATTCCAGCTTAACACACAGGTCGATTCGCCAGCAAGCCTCTCTCACCATGTCGTCTCGCAACCAACAAGCTCAGCACCCTCCTACTGCTGATCAGATCCATCTCGCGTTCCTTCGACCAGCCATCCTTCAGATCTTGCGCGCTCAGGGCTACTACGCAACCACGCCTGACACTGCCGATACTATCACTGAACTCGCAGCCAACTACATGGTGGCCATTTCTCAACGAACCGCGCGACATGCCGAGATTAATAACGAGACTGGCTATCCTGGAATTCCGGACGTCGTTGACGTCCGAATGGCGCTCGAGGACTGTGGTGCCTTCTGGCCGGTTCGAGACTTCACAGCACAAGAAGTTCGTGGAGAGGAGGACACACAAGGCGTCGATGACTTCATCCAATGGAGCACCGGAAAAAAGAACCAGCGGATTCGCAAAGTAGCTGGTCTCGATAAACCGATTGCGGGAGATGTCGGAGTTGAGGGTGTGGAAGAACAGCGCCCGACAGACTACTTGAATGGTATGACAATCCAATAAATAGTCTGGTCATGTAAAGTGGACTAACAAGGTGGAATAGCACTCAAGCGGAAACACAACAAGATGGACGAAGATTCCAAGTACACTGGTACCATTCTTGGCCGCGGCATCGTCGATGGCGAAGTAGCTCTAGAAGGCGGTGACGAGAGCAGCATCCTAGCTTGGAAGCGCGCAAGACACGAGGCTTCGCAGCGTCCTCCTGAGCCGGTAGTCGTTGACACTGAATCTCGACCGGCAAGCTCAGGATTAAGCTCTCTAGCCGACGAGGACGTAGCCATGATCTTGGATTTCAACAACTGAATCCAAAATCGCACAAGTCTTAATTACAACACATTGGTCGTGGCCTTTATGCGAGTCTAGCTACTCTCTTTCACAATATATGGAAAACACAGAATGGACATACACGCTTTGGTAGGTACCTAATGCTATTTGTTTATTTCCGGAGCCTCTTTGCTAATACGATCTAGTTTCCTCCCCCGAAGCCCGCGGGTTTGTGATCGGCGGAAATCCACGGGAGAATCTTTCTGATCTCTGTTACATTGCATAGCTTCGGCGTTGGTACTGGTCTTTGCGGGGATTTTTTTTGTGTTTGCATTGCAAGGACGATACCTACTTTTGTATTAAACGTTGTGGTACGCTGTGTTACAATACACTCGTGCAACCAATTTCTCATGGGGTTGTGCTTCCAAATGAAGGTGTTACGATCGCATACTATCTATTTGTATAGCTGAGGGCTTCTTTAGGCAGCCAGATATTCCCTTAACGTAGGAATTGATAGCCTATCGCACGCAAACTGGCCTTACGTTGATAACATGAGTAGAGATATCCGACTATGGGTAGTGGAACTAATATAGTTGAGTGGTCTAGTCCGTTGGTCTATAGCCTTGATTCCTTCCTGAGCAAATTACTAACCACCTCCTACTTGCAATGATAATTTCTCTACGAGTGATTAGGGATCTCAATTTAGGTCAAAGATGATCTCTGTCAGAATCATGTAAAATGAAAACCCTACTCAAGTACATTTCGCGCCTCCAGGATTGTGAGACCCTCCGCAAAGTCGTAACATACTATCACTTATGGGACGCCCGTTACGTTTACCTAGGTACGTTTGCGTACGATTTCTGTATAATTGTATCAGTCACAACCATAGAACATGACAAACCGAAATAACGCAGATAGTTTTGGTAGAATTCAACTCACATAGAGTAAAGCAATCCAGAGCGTGTAAACTTCCGACTTTCGATAGATATACGTCCTAATCAGGGGATTTAACCCGACCCCATAACACAGGGTCGTCCATAGCAATTTCAAGTCCGAAAACACCCTTTCCCATAACGTTGACATCATCCTCTTGGACATCAAAATCATTCATACACGAATGAACGCAGCCAACTCTCGGTATATGATCATCCTCTTGGATTTCGGGATCATTCATATATGAATGAACATGACCAATTCTTGGTATATGTATACCAATGCCACAGCCGATTAGGCCGTAGCTCGGTCGTCGTCGCCGCCTGGGTCTGTAACAATATATGCACTCGTCGTCAAAATGATCATTGTATGTACCACAATCGTCACATGTCCACTCGTAATAGTCTGACATCGTGATGGCTTATGGGAGAATAACGTAGTTTGTAAGTGGCAATGAAGGTCAACAGCTACAGGACTGGCAGCAAGGAATGGGTTGGGATCCTGTACCTAAATGTCAGTTTTATGTTCCTAGGTCCTATCATCGAAGGGGAGTTCCCAAGAACTTACGTGCGCTAATTCACTAGGTAGGCTTCGACAGCAACCAAACGAAGCAACCATTGTATATTGACACATAGTAAAGGCGACATAATGGAAGCTGACACCGGAGTGGGGTAATTGAGCTTTATACCATAGCGGCAATGGGGGGTTTTAGAAAACGGTTTTTTTAGGAGAAAACCATTTTTGTCAGAAAAACGGTTTTCCTGACAAAAACCATTTTCTACATTTTCTAATTGGTGTAAGCTGAAAAAGAGTGGATATAGGGTTGATTAGCGTTAACCTTAATCGTGACTGTGTATGTAATCCTGTAAATCTGTAAATCTGTAAATCCTCGTAGCCTAGTAGTTGTGACATGCCTTCCAAATTGTAAAATCTGTAAATTTCTCGATGCATGGTTCAATTCCTCGATAAAGCAAGCAGTTTTTTCAATTTTTTAGAATCCTAAAAAAATTACAATTTGCGTGTGTCTGAAAAAAACCGTGTGCTCTGAAAGGTACGGTCTTTAACGCAAAAACGGGTTTTTTCAAAAAAACGGTTTTCTAAGACCCCCCTTTGACGCTATGGTAGCCATTCTTGCATATCCCGCTTAGGTATGCTGGAGGTGTGTTACACAGGCTTGACCCTGGTCTGATCTATTGATGCGAGCCTTATCAAGCTTGAATCTCGAACAGTACCAGCAACTCAGCTAAAAAGGGTATATATAACTCTCTTATCATTCTTAATTCATTAATATAAATAATAAAATCATCGGCCTTATGCTAGGTACATCGTTCTCTCTACCTCATCCTCATGTCGCTCGAGACGCCCCTGTGGTTCCAAAATGCACATATGTGCAAGCACTGCCAGGTCCCTCTCAAGGCTGGGTGTGAGCGACCGCAACCTCCATTTCGAATCTCATTTCCGCATTCTATTGAGGAAGCTAAAGCTGCGGCTCAAGATGGGTGCCCTATTTTCGAAGAGATTGTGTCATATTATTCTCGTCGGAGTTTATGGAAGCTGGCTAGATCGCACCTTTTTGGCAGATGTGATTGTTGCAAGGAAATTTTACCGCGTTTGTGGTATGTGGTAAAATCCCTAAGCTCTCATCCATTCCAGCTTCTCTTTGTCAAACACATTCGCAAATCTGGCCCAGAGCCTATGCTGGACTCGCTTATGCATCTTGATTGCGGTAATGGGGCAGTTGGACGTCAGTACAACGTGTATACATACTCAGGTAAGCACCTCGTCTAGGTTGCCAAACTCTCACTCTCAAATGATGTGGTCCTTAACGTGAGAAAGGAGATCATGCCGCAACATTGGTTCCAAGTTTCAATACCGCAGTGGATGTACCATCTACAATTATGGCGATAAGGAACTGGCTTCAAAATTGCCACTGCATATCTAAGCCATCAAAACAGAGACCATTCAAACCCACCCGCGTCCTGGACATAGGGAACGCACAAGGTCAAGATCATGTAAAGCTGATAGAAACACTCGGAACTGCAATTCTAAGTTATGCCTGCTTATCATATTGCTGGGGAGGCTCTCAGCCAGTAATTAATTCTACCCTACGGAAGCCATCATCAGACGGATGGACGATTGCCCTCCACGATTTACCCAATTCATTTAAGGATTCTATCAAAACGCTACGTCAACTTGGGTTCCAATACGTTTGGGTCGATAGCCTATGCATCATTCAAGACGACCTCGATGACAAAGAGCGGGAGATATACCAGATGCCCAATATCTACAAGAACTCAGAATTGACCTTGTGCGCGTCCTCGGCTCAATCATGTGATCAAGGATTCCTCCAGCCTCGCCCCGACTACAGTGAGAACCGGCTCCAGCTAAGCATGCCAAATAATAAAATCGGAACAATCTACTTCGACCGATTCAAGTCGCGCTTCCCCCCAATAGAGGAACCGCTGAACTCAAGAGCCTGGGCTTTGCAGGAGCGATTGCTCTCACCTCGTCTGCTCGAGTACGGGTGGAGAACTTCAAGATGGAGCTGCCTTTGTTCGGAAAGTTATAGTGGATATCAGCCTATTCCTGCCTCTACCGGGACCCATGAGGACTCTCTAACAACGCTAAACTATAACCTATACAGATATCTCAACCCCTCTGGGGTCCGATGGATCGCTAAGCGAAGAGAAGAGCTCCTCATTTGCTGGGCTCGCATTATTGACCAGTACACAAGCCGCAATCTAACGCTCCCTGATGATAGGCTCGCGGCAATCGGTGGCGTGGCTGCTGAACTGCAGGAGAGAACTGGCGTGCCCTACCTCGCTGGATTGTGGGATTACGAGGAGCTACCGACTATGTTATTGTGGAAAGTCGACTCGCCACTTTATAAGCTCCAGTCTCGGCCTCTGACGACGTCCCGTGCACCGTCGTGGTCATGGGCTGCTGTAGATGATGCCGTCACCATTTTCCGCAACCATAAAATTATGGAATCTTTCAGAGTATTGAACACGGAAGTCTCTGGCGGATTTGGCATATCAGCCCGCGGATCGCTCACTATAGAGGGGCCTATACAAGAAGGTCTGTGGTGGTACGAGGGCTGGAATTTCACAGAGCATCTGGTGGCGCCGAATACTATAGCTCTGATCAGGCACGATTGCGAACTTTCCATATGGCCAGACTGCCATGGGGAATTTTTTGAGTTTCTGGATAACAGGATTTTGCTTAAGTCCTTAAAACTGACATTTGTAGCTATTGGGAGGACTAACTGGGATCAGGACATTATTCGTGGGCTGGTATTGTTAAGGGATGATGGAAAATATAGAAGAGTAGGTCGTTTCCAAGTACGTGACAAAGATCGGTTTTCAGTGGCAGATTGGAGCGTAGAAGTACTGTGTATTGTTTAGTTTCAAAGTGTCGAATATAGAATATTTTCCTTTTTATTCCGTAAAGTAAAGTATAGAACGTAGTTTGAAATGTGCGCAGAGAGAGAGAGAGAGCTCTGAAAAACGAACAGTACCTAGGCACTCCTAATACTTATTTAGGACCTCTCGAGCTGAAACACTTCGTGATGCACGTTAGACCTGCTAATTTTAATGGTTTCTTGATCTTCATATCACAATCAGTTGCGGTCAAACCCACCCCTTTTCCATAAGCCTCCACAAGTATTGTATGGTGCCATCTAGCTGCCCACGTGGACCCTGGTCAGATCGATCAGACTCCCTTAAGAAGATTGAGGCAGTGTTGGTTATCTTCCATGATGTGTATTCTGGCTGTGTTTGTGTAAAACACCACCATTAGCTTACCGGACGATAATTTGTCTGATTCATCATTCTCTTCAACCCTTGTCACAGCCTGCCTCTTCTTTCTATAAAACCCTTCCAGGATTCCTAAGCTTTGGGGCTTGCTTGACCTCTATTAGCAAGCCAGTCGTACTTCACAAGGCCCAGAATCACTCAATCTAGCAGCAGCCTAGTACTATCAAGATGTCATCATTCGACAACGAGTCTATGCGCGTCAATACGCCCCCGTCTTATCCCGATTCCGATGCCGAACAAGGGATTCGTAGACTGACTGGACAAGAAGGGCTCCGAGCCACCAACGAACAGCCTCCTGAGGACCTACCTATCTACACCCGCGAGCCCGTTGGCCGAGCATCCACCGACGAGAAGCCGGTCGACCAAGGCGTTACCGACCACGCCGTTGAGATGGCTGATCTCGAGATACTCAGATCCAACTATGCCGAGCAGCAAGCTGAGATTTCCTCCCTCAGGCGACAGCTGGCAGACATAACGGCGGTGCTGCCCCTACCGCAGCCGGCCCAGCTTGCCGCGCCAAGCCCTAGCGGCAGCGACGGCTGGCTCAAGGACGTGGAACTGGGCGATGACGATGAGCACAAGTACGGGCACGTCGCCAGCAACGAAGGCAGCGGCAACAGCATCTTGCAGAGCGGAAGACCCGGGGATCCGGCGCAGAACAGAGGGAGTGGCGAGGATATTTCGCAGGAGAATGATGAAAGTTCTACAAAAAAGAGAATATTATGTCACGTAATAGCGATTGTGACAATGTTTCTTGGGTGCGGCTTGGCTGGGATCGCTATTTATTTCGGTCATCGATAATTCCCCAAAGACGCCCCCCCCCCTTTCTGGAGGAGTTCGTGGGGATCCATGGGGTATTATTAGCGAGCAATTAATACAGTTTCTTGATATCTCCATCACTGTCCAGATGGGATATATATATGCATACTAAGTTAGATAGACATATTGGGGACATAAGGTATGAATATGCGATGCATATACCATGATCTTAGAACAGCGAGTTGGCGGTGTTGATGTGGATAGGGGTAAGGCTCGCCTCAGATGGGTATCTTCGTAGACTTTTGCCCCTGGGTTGTAAAAATGTTATTATTTTCACTTGTTTTAGCTTTTGTGGCATTCAAATCTAGAGATACCCATCTTAGAATTTTAAAACTGTAACAACCTAGTTAATGTGCGAAAGACAAACTTGTTCGCTTAAGGCATAAACATGGCAATGGGCATATTCCGAGAAGGAAGGCACGTCTTCGAATCAACCCCGCCGGTGCAGTCTCAGTGCTTTCCAAGTTTAGAAGTCACGTTCCTAGCCGAGTTTTGATTGCGGTGTTTATCCGTCGCGTCGCTCACTTTGCCAGTTCTTCGCCTTTCTCCTTTAGCGCGCCCCTTTTTCTTCGGCAACCACACAACAAACAACAACCCCAAAGACTCACGCAAATCACATTACAACGTCTCGATCCGATTGTCTCTCGGCTAGTCACCACCATGGCGAGAATGACCAAAGCAGAGCTCAGCGCCCGTCTCGTCGCAGCCGAGAACATGCTTAAGGTCACCACCGCCGCCTTGCGTCGCTACACATCCGGAGCCCATGTCAACGGCAACAACCCGCAGCAGCAACAGCAGCAGCAACAGCAACCCCAGCAGCAGAACCCATACCAGGGACCCTCGACGCCTCTTCGCGCAACATTCATCCTCCCGGATGCGCCGAAGCTCACGGGTTGGCGACCCGGCCTGCGCCCCACGGCCGACGAGTTCGACTTCTAGCAGATGCAACTCTACGGCAAGCTACGGGTGGACGGGCTCGTCATGGGATCCGACGAGGCCCGGTTCTTCTACGTTCTCAGCCGCCTCGAGCCGGACACGCTGAGCAGCGTCTACAGCCTCGCCACGCACATGATCAACAAGCGGTATTGGGACTTCCCCTCCATCATTCTGACCCTCGAACTCGAGTACGGCCAGAATCCCTGGTGGACTCGCATACCTAGTAGTGCCTGATATTTCGAGTGTATGTCAAAGTCTTCTGCTCTGTATGATCGATCGCCTAGCTACTTCCTATACTAATCAACTTGTGTTTATAGCCGGCGTAGTTAGAGGACTGTGGACGCCTTCCCCTTTTGCTTTACTGCTATACTAGCTGTTCTGCTTTACTCGTTGCACAAACGTGTATGGCGAGATGGCCATCATGCTGTATCTCGACCGCGTCGACGGCGAGAAAGCGCGAGAGAACAAACAACAGAGCCCTTTCGGATCTTGTCAGACACAGTTGTGGAAACAATTCAGATTAGACTTGGTTGCCATGGATCTGTCTTGGTCTCTTGTGTACCTAGCTTATTAGAGCCGCCTGGAATGGCTAGATGGAATGTCACAACTCCCTCAATCACACTACTATTAAATTCAATGATAAAGTGTCTGTGATGTGATACACATAAACCTCATAGTTCGCTGATAAAGGGGATGACCCCTTAAGCTTAGTACATATGTCCCGAGGCATCAATCAATGACCTCGCTCTGAGACAATGGTATGAACCAAAACCCGCAATCTAACCCAGAAGACCACTCGCCCGCTTGCTCTAAGCGTACCGAGTCCGGATAAACAGATACATAAGGAGGTCTTCGTCCGTCTAAGCTGAGTCCGGTATATGCAAATAACCAACCCGCACCAGTGTAATGCTTTGTGTGAAAACGATTGTGTACAAACTGCCCTTCTTCCCGGTAGTGGTATTTCCAGCACGATGAGAAAACCCGCGTTTTTGTGTTTTTAAAAGAGTCCAAAGATCGCTCGGTTTGCTTTTGATAGTTGATGTTGATGTATGCTATGTCCTTCACTCTTGTCTCCTTCATCGTCATCCATGTCGTCATCATCACCATCACCCCCTGAGCCGGCGATGAGCTCGATCATATCGCGCATGCGGTAGTCCAGTATAGGCGTAACCCAGTCGTCTTTGACGAGGGAATACGACTCAACCGCGTTGTCTTTCGGCTTTCGCGGGTTAATGGCCCAGTACCCAAAATCAGCATCGATTCTCTTCAGGTACCGCATCAGATTGCGCCAGTAATTGGCGTCACCAGCCCCCGGCTGGTGCGGAGCCCCAAACTCGCCAACCCAGACCGGCGCCTCGTTGTCCTCTACCAAGTACGCCCAGTTCTTCCGCATCGCCTGGATGAAAGACGCGTAGGTGCGCTTGGCATACCGCCCCTCACGGCTGCCCCAGCCCGACCACGAGTACACGTGCGCCGAATACACCACGCGGTTCGCAACGTCGAGCTGCACGGGCCGGTCGCGCGCCCTCGTGAGGTCGTTCCCGGATTCGGTCCCGCCGACGATAATCAGCCAGTCGCTGTTCATTTTTAAGAGCCTGTTACCGCACTTCTCCGCCGCGGTCGCCCAGCGATCCCACGACATGGTACCCCAGACGCCGCGCACCTCGTTCCGGAGGTCGGCCCCTATGACTCGCGGGTTGTCCGCGAACCGCTCCATCACCGTCTCCCAGTGCTGTATCCAGTCCTCCTCGGACTGCGAGATCTTGCATATGGGGCCGAGGTGGTCGTTGGCCCAGCCGGCGTCGCACGGGTCGGCGCCGCAGCACCACGTGGCGGTCGTGATATGATTATTTATAATGACAGCAATACCCGCGTCCGTCAGCGCCTCGACGACGGCCTGGTACACGTCGAGGGCGCGCATACCAACAAGATCCGGGTTGGCAGCGAGGAGGTGGGGGAGGATGGTCGGGTTGCGCATGACCATCTCGTCGGCGTACGGCAGGCGCACGCTGTTGAAGCCCAGCAGGCGGATGGTGCTCGCGATGACGGACCGGTGCTGCACCTCGAGGCCGCCCGGGATGAAGAGCTCGTCGCTAGCCCCGTACCAATTGACGCTCGCGAGCTTGTAGCGGCGGCCCGTGGCGTCGACGACGTCGCGGCCCTTCGTGCGCAGGGGGAACGTGTAGGTCGCTATGCTGGACGACTCCTTAAACGCGGGCAGCGGCCGCTGGCTGAAGAGCTGGTCGCCGACGTCCGGGGCCCATGGTTCGTGGAGGGCGGCCTCGGCTTTCCACAGATAGTGGAAATAGCCTCCCAAGAAAAGGAATAGAAAGAGGAAGATCTGATACATGGCTTATGTCTGAGTCTCTTTCTTTCTGGGTGGATCGTAAAAAGCAATTGGATATCGGCAACGAAGGGAGGTGTATCGGGGTTGTCGGTCTAAGGAGCTAAGGGTTTAAGGGTCTAGAAGTAGCAATGAATATCAATGTCTAGCAATTCGGAACAAGACACAACCACTGCTATAGATAACGATGACATGGAGCCCATTTTAACCTATGGGCTTTCGGGTTACATGGGGGAATTGATGTTGAAATGTTGAAGTTTTGTCGGGCTGAGCTTCAGTGAAGGATGTTGTCAGCCAGTTGTTCCTGCACCTGGTTCTGCGACGCAGTGACGTTGGAGGGTAGGTACGTATTCCGGTACTGTGCCCTGGCCTGGACTCACCGACCCCTCCGATTACATAAGCCTTTCACCGTTTGATGGGATTCTCACCTTAGGATCTACACCATGAGCTCTTTTGAATTCTGACTTGATGCTATTTTAAATTGAAGGATAGGTGGAGAATGTTATGGTTGTTTTTTAAAAACCGAAATCTATACTCTTCCTATCATATTGATTCAAGACGTTTACGTTCCTTACAAGATCGAGGAATTTCTACCTGGGAAGTTTTCACTTACAGGGCAGCTTAGCCCCTATAATACGTAACACGTGAGCAATTGCAGATTCATCACCAACTGTATGAGATAACAAGACACAACAAAGTCAGTATACAGGTCATAACACCTTTATTGAATTGATCGGACGTATATACACATCCAATACGTAGTAGCTAGTGGGCTACCTCCCCGAACTCAAAAGGGCCAAACTTGGTAAACCAATATCGCTTCGCTCTCATCGTTTCGTTCCCCTCGTCAGCCTTCGTAGCAAGCCCCTATACATCGCGGCTTCGAAGAGCATCCATGCGCCAGCGGACGGGATTACCGTCGTGCCTTTCCCTCTTGAGCTCGTAATCCCCATTACTAATACTTGGTACTTTTTGATCGTCGTAGTCTCTCCTCCGCAAGACATTCCCTCAATTTTAGGAAGCCCACATTGACCTCCTCCCCCTTCCCCTAGCCGTTGTGTTCGAACACATTGCTTCTCTTTCCGGCGGTAAAGAGTGATTCTATCGATACAAAATCCGTCGAATCCCGGGAACGCCGCGCTTTGAAGTAAACACCCGTTTTTAACCCAGGGCGCTGGAGACCGCCTCGGTGTACAAGGTAGGTTTGGTATAAGGTATATAAACAAGAAAAAAAAAGGAAAAATATACATGACTGCGGGTAGCCCGGTGTTTTTTTATAAAAAAAAAATAAAAGATCCAAGAAGAAAGTTTTGGTTTAAATGAAAACGTGGTCGCGACCGTAGTCGGCCGCTCCCGGTTGGGTGTATTGCGACCTCGGGGCCGTGGTGTATTGTATCTCGTCCTCCTTCTCTATGCGGTTCATGCCCAGGGGGTTCATGTGCTCGTAGTCGTGCTGCGGTCGGGACGTCGGCATCGGGGGCTGCTGCGGGTAGTCCTGCTCGTAGCCCTGCATCGCGTCCCAGTGGAGCTGCTGCGGCGGCCGGGGCGACGAGAAGGATCGCTGGTGCGGCTGGTAGCGCGCCGTCTGGCCGAAGTAATCGGGGGTCTGCCGGCCGCTTCGCGCGGTGGGAGACAAGGTTGCGCTGATTGGTGTTAGCACCGTATCCGCCTTTCCGGAATCGCGAGACAACATTTCATAAGATCGGGGGTCCTGCTTGATATCCATTCGAGCATCCACCGACACAAACTCCTTCTTGGGATGGCGACCGACGAGGGATTCAAACAAATCGAGCCAGCCGGTGAACATCGACCAACGGCCGAGAAGCACGAGTAGCCAAATGCCGTTCATCTATATTTCATATTAGCTTGGATAGTAATGCCAAATTTCAATCAGAATCACTTACCGCTAGAAGTACTAGAACTGCTGTAACAGTAGGGAGGTTTACGACCAAAACTGAAGCCTGGTCTAGGCATTTGTTCTTGTCGCCACTGGCCGCGATGAGGCAGGCCGCCCAGACCAGTGCCTTATCCGGGTCGTCCTTGATGGCCTGGACGGTGTTGTCCATGAAAACGAAAACAACAGCAAAGAAAATGACATCAGCGATGATAACTAACACGATAACGATACCGCGCCACTGGAGTTGAATAACACGTCGTACTCGTCGGTATGCCTGGCGGGGCGTCATGGTGCGGATACTGTTGGAGTAAGAAGGCATGCCGGAGCCCTCAGTCGTAGCGCTGTTGTCGCTCAGAGATGCGAGGTAGACCTTGATACAATATCCGAAGGTAGCGAACTGTATAATGACAGTGAGACCGGCGAATACCAAAAGAGGGATCCAAAAATCCGCCAAACTATTCTCGTGATTGATGTGGCACGTAGCGCCGAAACGGAAGGAAACTCCGCTGAAGACAAGAAGAATGACGAGGCCAACGATAGGGATGCCCCAGCCCAAGGCCTGGGAAAACCACATGTAGTTTCGGCCGACGACCAACTGCCAGCAGATCTGAAGATGAAGAGAAAGAGCTCTTAGGAAAATCCACATTATACCGGCCCAGCCTCCAGCAAGCAAGAAAGCTCCCGAGGCCGCACATACAGAACTCGTGTCCATTCCGTGTGGCGTGATTTCGTTAAAACATTGCTCTGGCTTAGCTGCCAAAGGGACAATGAAGCCCAACTGCGAACGTCAGTTACCCCTGTTCCCCAAGTTAAATACTCCCAGTAAAAAACGACTCACGTTCATGAGCACTACAGCACAAGTGAGACTTATGCTCAGATAATGACGATGCGTCTTCTCGACGGGGAGGACGATCCAAGAAAGTAATAAGAAGCCGCAGCAGATCATGCCAACGACGTTAACCCAGTCAGCTGCCTGTGTTGCTGTTGTGAAGTTATCTGGGTAAGCCCAGTCTGTCATAGGACATGGTACGCAGCAACTTAGAGGACCAAGAGGTGAGCACAGACGGCCCTCAATGTCTATATTGCAGTTAGAAACTGACAATCCGTAAATACCGATGGCGATTTAAGACTTACGGCCTCCATCCGTAGGAAATGAGAGCTCGTTGAAGAATGGCGCAGGGCACCCGCCGCGTAGGGCGGATATTGATATGTTCGACATGATGTGGCGTCGTTATAGAGCAACTCCAGTAAATTGAGCGTTTCTTATTCCTCGATATGAATTCCCACTATATAGCATTCGATCGTAAGGCGTTTCTCCCTTGCAGACTCAGTCCCACTATATTCAACCCAAAAATAATTCGAATCCAGACTCGATAAATCTCCTATAGTCTTGGCTAAAGGTGTCGCGCGCAAAGTCGAACAGAAATCGTAAACGGTTTGACTATCGATAAGCTCGTCCGTACTCGATGAGATCTCAAAGACCACTAAATGTCGTCGACTAGAATTAAGCTCGCTCGATAATATGCGATGAGGCAATCGTCTCTCTATCACTTCGGAACCAACAACCGGAGGACGGCGGGGAGGTACGGTATATCTTCCTGGTACGTGGTGGGATGGGTGGCTTAGGTGGTATTCATGGCCCCGGAACTCATGTAGATGAGGCAATTCCCATACACATGAATCACGAACAGGGGCGGAGACATGAACGAAGAAGCATTACACACGAGAAAGCAAAAGGATCGGAAACATACGAAGGGCCAGGGAGAAGCAGGAAGGAAGCCATTATTTAGGTTGAGTCGCGCCGCCCTGTACACAGACGGTACATGTAACCTAGCACCAGCAGGTAGGGTGGCCTCGACTTTGCTAGCCAATTGTTGGTATGTGCCGGGGCTTGGGGAAGCGGATACTTCGATGGGTCCAACATCGAGGTCGTCGTGTTGTCGTACAACCTGAATGTACCTACGGCTCGAAAACGACAGCCAAGGGGTATGCAATGAATCCCTGAGGGCACTACTCTTCCTGGGTCGCCCTGACGTATCTCGCCTGGACCGGCCTTGGGCCGCTGAGTGGTGGAATGGTGGTCTCGGGCGGAGGCCGGTGGACCACATGGGGAAGCTAAGTTGCTCGCCATATGCCAAGCCTTTCCAGTCTTGGTGGTTGCAAGATGGGAACGATGGGGACGTCGTCAAGGCTGGCAGGGGGGGAGTCACTCCGTAGCTTGTAGCCTGGGTAGCTCGATCCACTAGAATTCCAGATAGCTGGCCCCCTGACAGTCGAGCCAGCTTGGGACCATTCTCTGCTTGGCTGTTGGAGGAATAACGGACCAATGTATGCACTCGGTTAAGGCGTCCCCGTTTCGACTACTGTAGGTTAATTAGCTTCGGCCTATTGATAACTGGCACTAATTGGTCTTCGCTGGGCAGCTTCATAGAGAAATTGGATCTCTTAGTATTCAGGCAGAGCATTCCACTAGTTCTAGGCTGGACTGGTCGACTGGCTTTTTTCAGCACGAATAAGGGGTCAATTCTTCGCTTAGCGGGGGCATAGAATTGCAGAATCCTTCACTTGTAGGAATAGTGGTGCCTATCCTGTCCATTACACAGAGTCCACAGCAGTCCACAGTGGTGGTATGACATATCATGGAGGGCGTCAGAAGCACTAAAGGATTCGTGCAGTGATCGATCTCGCGCATCCAGCGTTGTGTTCGCAGCTCTCTCTGATTTTCTTGTGGCTGGGAAGATCCCTGCGGATCACATATAGGCGAATTGATTGGGCAAATGCGCTACCCAAGAAAATCATCCAGCACTAACAGTCCGCATCTGCAGACCATTGCTGCGATACATGTATTTCTCCTAGGCGGTACTTACTAGCGGAGTACCGCTCTCTCGCCCCTGCGGCACACACTCTTGTCGGTATCTCGATAGGAAAAGGATTCACACCTGCAAGTCATATTTCTATTTTCTCACCTCTTACATAGCATTGTATAAATTGAGCCAACGAGAGAGCTTCCTTACATCACCGCACTGCCAGTTTTAGAAGGGGGTGGTTGGTCAGCGGGCGGCCCGAGTGTGTAAGGTTAAATCCATCAGGCTCAGGCTCTTCTGTTAGCTTGCTAGGCATGCAAGCCTCGCCGGGTTCGCCAGGCCTGCATCGTGGTTGACACCAAGACCTCGAATAGGTGAGAGAAGTGTGGTGACATCCGAAAAATTAGATATGTAAGTCTGGTAAGTACAATAGTATATTGTTAATTGTGTAATACCAAGACCTGCAGCAACCTTGTTCGCGATACCACTAAATTTCTCGCGTGCCGGTGTGAGACATTACTGCAAGGCCCGGCCCAAGATCGAGACATGCGACATGCTAACGACGGGAGGGATCCAAAGCCCAACAAAATTCAACATGAATAATTTGTTGCTTGGTACCGGCAGAATGTCTACAATCGCCTCCATCTGAGGCTAGTCCTGCAGGTACAAAATGCTTGGGCCGAAGACAGCCTAAAAATGCAGTGTGACGGTCAGATGTCCCTGCATATTAGATGCCTATCGCAGGCGGAAGCCGAGTACCGCTCAAGGGGAAGGGGCTTCAACATGCTTCGCAAATATTGGATGCTATGCTGCTGCATGGAGAGATACGATTAGTTGGGAATATTGCATACATGCCTTACATACCTCCTATCATTACCTCATTCGCACGCTATGAAGCAAACGTCGTCCCAAAAGCTCAAGAGAGCAGCGAATATCCACAAAATGCTTGTCGCTAACTGCGCTTTGAACTTCAAGAGCGTTGATAATCGACAACTAACATAAATTAAAGACAGAGGGATAACGAAAAGGGACAAGGCGCGGTAGATACCGATACACTGTTTCGTTCTCACGTTTTGCCAAGAGCTGATAAGAAGATGCCGGTAACGATATGCCGCAATATCGGTTGGTTCCAAGCGAGAAGAGACGTTCTCGACGCCTTCGATGCTGCAGTCTCGCAACAACGCGATAATGTCTCAGCCCTGTCGAACCCACGGACTTCCAGACTGCGTAGTATTGTCGGGACCTAACCCTCATATTGCTCATCATATGGATATCATGCGAAAACGTCCCGACAATCGGCCAAAGGTCTTCCCAAATTTCCCCAATGCTGGTTAGGTCTACCGTAATGGGTA
Organism: Hypoxylon perforatum; assembly: GCA_028571165.1. Lineage (NCBI taxonomy): Eukaryota > Fungi > Ascomycota > Sordariomycetes > Xylariales > Hypoxylaceae > Hypoxylon > Hypoxylon perforatum. The sequence continues at coordinate 368,482 of JAOXNQ010000001.1, forward strand.
GCCGGCTCGCCGAGACTACTACCATCTGGGACTATTATCCCCTGTTGTACTCTGCTATCCCCTGCAACGAGCGAGCCCTAGCAGCCCAGTAACCAGTCGGGAGAGAAAGAGAAATTATTCGAAAGAGAAGTCATCTCTGCCCCGCAAGGTACTGAAAGAGAGGACTGAGCAAAGTACAGCAAACGATTGTACCATGTAAGCTGGTGAGGTACCTTACCAACCTTACCAGGTAGCATGCGTCTGGATTGTGATTGTTGTGATTGTACTACCAGGCCAGCTGAAGGTTAAAATTGCGTAGCCATTCGTATCCCCAAGATAATTGTCAAAGAGGTTGATGATGCGAATGATGCCAGCCAGAGTTCTCAATTGGTAGAATCGCGGGAGGGGAAAAGAAGGCGGCAATCGATTAATTTCTACGACCAGTTAAAATAGCCATCCCTTCATGTTGGTTTCCCGGCGCCGCTGATAGAAGCTTTAAGGGTCGACCTCTCAGAGTTAAAATCGGCAGCGGCGCGCTTTTACTGGTTCGCTTCCATGTAGGTCTCAGATTTCTGAGATTCCCTCGAGACATGCAGACACGCGCATTGGATGTACCTTTTTGCATTTTACCTAACAACTTTTTTTATTCCCCGCCGTCCCACTTAGACCGTCCCGCTTCTCACCCTATCACCACGTTTATGCAGGGGCAAGATTAGGTGCACTGGGCACGACGGGGCCAGATGGGAGAGTGGATGTTTCTACGAAGTACAGAAAGGAAAATAACATCTTTATGCTCCTAACAACATCAAGAGCTAAAGGCCAGAGGCTAAAGGCTAGACCAATAGGCATGAACGCGTCACCGTCATCTCAGTGAGAGGCAAGAAAGGTTAGAACCTACATGTCCCAAGATGTTCCAAGATGTTCCAAGACCCCAACGAGCAAAGATGATATTCAACCAGGCTGGAACTGGTAATTCGTACCCACGAGCTTGAATTAGATCAAGTCATCAAAACCGATATGGTACAGCATTAGCCCTTACGACATATGTAGTAATGGTTTAGCATAACTAATGAGTAAGCTCGATTGATGAATATCAGCCCTGCAGTATAACATCGTGTTGGTTTTAGACGCATACAACATCCACTTTCCGCTGCCCCCCGCGTCTACCGACCTTGTCGCTTCGGAACGCGTCAGATTTTGGCGTCTTGCCTCGTCGGGGGAAACGGTTCGGAACGGAAGGTAATACCTAATAAGAACTGCGCTTCGCATTACCACGCGTCTACTATAGCTAGTCGCCGAACACCAAGGCCGATCGTTGCAATAGCCTCACAGAAACCGAAAACCGAAAAACGCAAGCAAACTATGAAAAGACCATGCATCGGAGGTCAATATGTATGTGACGAAGCTACGGATTGGCGAGCTTAAAACGCCACGCAGTTTTCTGCTCCTCACGATCACCGTAATCATGTCAGCCCCCTTTTTCTCAAGCTGGAGATATCACGCAGCTGAGTGATTATCGATTATCATAACGTATTTCTATCATTTGATATGTGCTACCATCTCTGGAAAAGCCGGGCTATTACCAAAGATCTTGTGTTACATGGCGAGCCCATGTCTAGCTCGACATTTGATACAATTCAAACTTCAAAACTGAACGATCCGGCTTGAACCGAGAAAGACATGGTTGAGGTGCCTAAGCCATGGATTCGATCCAAACAGCTGGAATCAACATCCAAAGCGCGGGCTACGATTACGTATTCCATGTTAAGTGTATCAGCACCGCGGAGTGGGATGCATATCAACGCCGCGTCGTCGCAGAATAGCTTCTTGCCCCTTCGGGCCGACCCAGGTCAAAAGCAGAATTATTCTGGAAGGCCTCGACTTGCCTAATTTGGAATTCGGTCTCTATCGTCTTGCTGGAAGGAATGGTGCCATTCTGAAACAGAACCAAGAGACAAGACTCAAGACTCGAGTCACGATGTTCTTTCGAGTCAGAAGAAGTCTAAGACTGATAAGATCAAGACTGGTTGATGCTGCCGTGGCATCTACACTGCGTTTCAACGTTCTTTTCAGAGATGGAATTGTTCAACATGGGGTATTTCACCACGATGATACCCCACAGCGCCACGCCAGCCACCACGTAATTAATGCCATACTACCTTGATATTCCTGATAGCCTCCGTCATGGTTTCACAAGGCCCCTAGTGTGTTGCAAGGAGCAGGAAGCAGTATCGTTTATATTCTTGTCGCATTTCCATACTGTTCTAGGTGATTCAGTTCTTCCTTTGGCGGAAAGTATTCAGCCGAGTGAAAGCACTATCACCGTCATGAAATAAGTAATCTTTAACCTCAGACGAAGTCGAACAGACGGGATCTCGTAGCCCGATCTCGCGCCAGTGCATAAGACGGGGTGAGTCGCATGCGTCTAGGGCCACTCCATCTCTTTTTCAGGATGCCTTCCAATTTCATCAACTCGCAGCCTGTCGCATTGCATCTTTTTTACCCCATTACAACTGCATCGCTGCACTGTCTCTGAAGCTGTCACGTTTGGCCGCAGCCAGTTTCAGATAAGTTGATGTTACTATCGATTGATTACGAATACATTACAATCGTCGCTTGGAAAAATACCGTACATTATCTTGCATCAACTTAACCACGTGGTTTCGAGAATACAGCAATCTTTTCAAAGCCTCGCTTACTGGAGGCTCCATCGTAGACGCGGACGACGGACGACATCGTGCAAAGAATCGATCTCGATCCGCGTCCGACCGACTAGATGCGCATCTTGGAGTGGAATACTTCTAGAACTATCTAGGGAGGCATTAACGAATTTTAGCAGTTTAAAAAATCTACCAACATTCGTTTACCAACAGACATCGTACGTTAGAGTGAATAAGGCTACCCTCCGAAGCCAAAGTCTAGTTGCCGCAACTAGTAGTAGTGGCCGTTTCTACTCGACTTTGGCGTCTCTACGGAACATAACATGCTACCTTATTAGATCTACTCAAGGCCGGGCGACAAGACAATAGTGATTACTGTAGCGCGCTCGAGATCATGCTATCTTCCAAACCAACGAAACATCGAATGCGAGCTAATGTATTCTCGATTGCAACAATATCGGTAACATCCGTCTTAATACATGTCTTCAATCATATCAGACAGATTTTTGCCTTCCCTTTGTTATATTGATACCAGCCTCTTAATACTCCCACTCGATCCCATATTAATAACAGACGGTTATATACGTCGTATCGTGAAAACTCTTCCCTCATCTAAGTTCGGCCTCTTCTCTAGTGCCTATCGTCGACTTATGCTGCAGCATATGTCTTAAGTTCTATCTATTATATGACGACACAGCGATACACAGCGGATCACTTATGGTTCACGTCGCATTAAGCTTATCTGAGACAAATGTCTTGCTGGATAGCTCGGTAGTTGATGGCATAATGAGAGGCAGCACTGCCTTTTTTGCAGACTGTTTCGACGATCTCCAGTTCGCCCGCTCGGGCATCCGGTTTCCCGCGACGATCTTCAGATATCCGAAACCGTACCCAGATTCAACCGACGTCGAACCCCAGCCTCTTCGTCGGATCTCGCAACCGAGCTCCCTTGATTACTACCTGATATGCGAAAAACTCTTACCCCTTAGCTTCAAGTGATTTACTTGATTGAAATCAGGAAGCATGCCTTGTGGGACGGAGACATCCGGTGGAGAAATTCAACCACCTCAAAAAGAGACATCTAGGTAGGCAACCGATCGAAGAGGAGACGCTAAGTATGCCACGATACCACGATACTACAGTTATTCGTCTCGGAAGCTTTCCGTCGTCTCCAACGGAAATGCAACGCGTGAGCCCTAACGTTGGAGCTCTCGAGAGGGTTTTCAGCGACTGGCTCTTTGCTTACCTGGTAATGTACCCCGGACATCGCAAGGTGTACCCCATATTGGACCAGACCAAAGAAAAAAAAAACTATTCCCAACGCTAGGGAACGGCGAAAAGCCCAAAGGCGCCCAATGAGATCGGCAGCGGATAAGTACATAGCTCCTAGTCGCATGCGCAAGAATTACCACAGACAGTGAATCACATCTGAGCGCCCATGCGACTCTTCTCCAAACGAACGCTCGGGCGCGTTCGTTCGTTAGGTTAGGTTTTAGGGATGCGGATAAGCGTAGCATTCGTGGTTGCTACCAGAAACGCTTCTAGAGCGCACAAGGGTTTTTTTTCTGTCTTCTGTAGTTCTTGCTCTGTTGTGTGTTAGTTCCCATGTACGCCGTCGTCATCGTCACACGAGTCGCACACACCGGGGAGGGCCGCGGAGCCTTGCGAGAGGGCCAAAGTCCCAACCGGCCGGTCTGCGCGAACCGCAAATATATGCCATGTATGACCCTTCTAGAACAGCATGTCTTAGCCTCCGCGATAACCCAGTTCGTCCAAGAGTCATGTTGAACGACCACACGACCAACCACACGCGTATGTAGAGTCGGGGCGCAGTCAAAAAAATGTATTGTACCATGCGCAGTACGTACGCCCCATGTACCTTCGGCAGCCAACACCGAAATCCTTGCTGCAGGTTTCCTTTTCCCTAACAACCTCCTTCTTGCGGAACGGCCCCCCGGTCGCGCGGCCGGCCCGATTAAGATGGGGAACCTTGCCAGGATGGCGGACAAGGGGGGGGGGGATCATCTTCAACCACCTCCATCACCGAGCTGAGACAAGTTTAGCTATCGATTGCTGGACGGAAAACTCGAGAGGGCGTGACTGACGTCGCGCAGCCGAAAGAAAGAGGCAAGACACGTCAGGCAATTGAGGCAAAGACAAGGCAACACCTTAAGGCCACTCTGGCCCCCATCTTGATGGTGCTCGTAAATGGAGAAATTGTGACCACTAATGAGAACGTAGCATCTAGCTTTTCATTTCACGTGACGGAACAGCATCCTTATGCTCTGAAAGAAGGCCAGCCGAAGAAGTAGATATTCATCATACGTAACAGATCTACGAGGCTCTACTACATTGGGAGCGCTTGTTGGAAAGACAGCGGGATTGTCGCACGGAGGTTGGATGAAGACGGACTTAGATGAATATTATTCGCTGAACTGAGCTCAGACAGCCTAAGTAACTCGCGCTGCTCCGGGATGCTAAGTAAATATCTGCAGAGTGGCGTCAGATGATTCATGGCTACTGTTGAGAGGTCGCAATACCTCCTATCCGTAAGCTCCCTGATGTTCATCCGAATAGCATTTCATATACACTGCAAGGACTGGCTAAGGTACCGAGACATTGTTGTTGTCATATATATGTGTCTATAAGTGTGAATGGCTTAGAGTCTACAATTACCAGATCTTGTTGTCCCCCTATTTATCCTTACCTAGGCGCAATCTAGCTATCTACTTAGAAGACAATAGGTCTGAATCGTTTTAATATCAAGAGCTTTAATAGATCTGCTTCGATAATCATCAAAGTGATTGCGAGTCAAATATATTTGTATATATCTTAAGGAAGAAAAAACCAAAAAATTGGGTTCTTTTCGATTGAACCGATGGCTTCTGTGGTCATCCCTTAAACATGCTAAATCTTCACAGTTGAGCCATTATGCCTTGACCTGTAACAGCGCTAATGGTTTTTCAAGATTTATATTCTTACGTCGGTCGCTACCTAGGTAGCTAAGAGGGCCACTGTTCACGGGCTGAATAAACTTCAGCTAACATGAAGTTTAATCTGTTTGCATCAGAGTGGGTAAGGGGTCTGAGCCGTATAGTACACAGCGAATGCGTAGTCTTATGTATCGAGTTAGTACCTACCCAAGGGAAGAGAAACTAAGACAGTCAATGCGGCTACATCACGCCTACGAAAATAGAAACTTCATGGATGTCTCACAGAGGCGCAAGGGAGAGAGTGACAGATCGATCTTTGTTTCAACTACCGAAGGCGCCTAGCGAAACCCTCACTTCTTAGCGTAGGCCCGCGCGCGGTCGAGGTTGAAGGCGGCGCTGATGAGGGCCAGATGGCTAAAAGCCTGGGGCGTGTTGCCAAGCTGCTCACCGCTACGGGCGATCTCCTCGGAGAACATGGACAGGTGGTTCGAGAAGCTGAGCATGTTCTCGAACAGGTTCACGGCCCGCTCCAGGTACCCGGACTCGTAGACCGCCGCCCGAGTCAGCGCCTCCACGAGCCAGAACGTGCACATACTAAATGCGCCTTCGTGGCCGCCAACGCCTAGTAGATGAGCTGTTAGGAGGGGAACTAGCAAGGGGTGGGTAGGTAGGTATCTGAGAGCTTACCGTCGTTGGCGAGTTCTGTGTTGTAGCGGTACACGAGACCTGCGCTTGTTAGTCCGCCCTTGTCCGGCTGCATAAGGATCCGGTCGACGGTGTTGAGGAAGCGCGGGTCGTTGGGCGTGATGAAGAAGACGAGGGGAGCTATCAGGATCGAAGCATCGAGGGTGGTGTTGTTCTCATAGCTTTGGACGAAACTATCCATCTCCGTATTGTACCCTAGTTTAGTTAGCAGAGTTAAACCCAGGCCGGTGGTCGTCAAGAATAAGGAAACTGGTCTTACCTTTCTCCATCACTTCCTCATAGATCGAATCTCGAGCTTCTAACCACTTTCCCCGGTTAGGGCAAGGTAGACATCTCTTCTCGGCGAGTCGAAGGCCTCGGTCGAATGCTACCCATAGCATCACTTTCGAATACACGAAGTGCTGCTTATGGTTGCGAACTTCCCATATGGACATGTCGGGTTCTGAAATATCCATCAGTTAGTAAAGCACCCCCTTTAACCAGAGTACTCAACATACGATCAAGAATAGTTAGGACATGGTCTGCTTTTATGTTAGCCGTCTACATTGTTGACGATCGGAGCTTTCGATCAAGCAACTCACCAAGCATCTTGCGAACAGATACCCAGGTATCCCACGATATGGGTTTCCCATACTTGTTGTAGAGGTAGATGGCATCCATGAGTTCGCCGTAGATATCGAACTGCTTATGGAATGCAGCCCCGTTGCCAATTCGAACCGGCTTGCTACCCTTGTATCCGTCTAGATGGTCGAGCTCCAATTCAGGTATGTCGGTCTCTCCTCTAATAGTGAACATGATCGGCAAGTCACGGCCCTCTGTCGTCGATTTCCTGACTAGGTCACTGATGAACTCCATGTAAGAATCCGCTTCTTCCCTGAAACCCATGCGTAGCAGGATATAAATCGTGAAGCTCGAGTCGCGGACCCAGGAGAAGCGGTAATCCCAGTTGCTATACATGATCAGCTGTGGATGGTAGGGGCTAGGCAGAACAGTCAGACTTACCGTACTCCACCGACTGCCTCCGGTATCGAGAATGTGGGAGCTGCGACAATGGCCCCGGTGGGTTCGTAAGTTAGCATCTTCAATATCATGAAGCTTCTCTGTACCACCTCGCGCCAGGCACCTTTATAACTACTCTTAGAAAGCCAGTTGGACCAGAACAACTGTGTATCGTGCTGCCGCGAGTCAAGAATGGCGCTTGTGATGTTCTGCGTCACATGACTCTCAATGTCCTCGCGAATAACGAAGGAGATGGCCTGGCCCTCTTGCACGGTGAACCTAGCAACAACTCCCTCGCCTTTCATGCCCTCTTTCTGCACCTTCTTGAAGCTGAGATTCGGACAGGCGCTCTCGTCCCCGCCACCACAATCGATTGTTACGTCCAGCTGAAGCTTCAGGCTCTCGCTGTGGAAAGTAACAGTCTTGCTTTGCGGGTTCTCGGTTGCGTGCACGCTTTGCAGTATAGTGGTGGTGTGAGTCTCCCTGGCATAGTCGAAGGCCGGGAAAACATCAACATCTTAAGCTCTATTAGCGTACCGTCACCAATAACGGGTAAAGGAACAACAGACCTAATGACATCTGACCGCGGATGCATTCGACCCTCCGGACTAGCCACCTCTTGAGTTCTTCATACACGTTCTTAGTCTCACGATAAGCACTGTGCTTATACTTGTTAGAGAGGACGGTAGTTTCCTTCGGGCGCGGGAAGAAGTCCACCACGTCAACGACGCCGTCTTCGCTGATGTACCGAGTCTGAAGTATGGCCGACGAGGGGAGGTATTGCTGCTTGGTGGTACATGATGCGGGATCAGGGGGTGCAACGCTGAAGTAGCCCCCTTTGTCTTTATCAAGGAGACGGCAGAAGATAGATGGCGAGTCAAAATCCGGCCTATAACTAAACTTAGCCTATACTTCTTCACTAACAGTCGAGCTGAATGCCTTCAGTGATGCCTTCAGCGATGGCTTCAGTGATAGACGTTGCTGACAAGCCGAAGCTAGGTTGTCATCCTGGCTCTCGGCATCTGCAACATAGCAGAGCCTTTCCCTCTTGGTACGCTTGACACATGATAGAAAGGGGAGCTTGTCAAAGTTGGGTAACACCCCTGAACCGAGATATAAGAGCTAGGAACGTAATAACCCACCAGCACATAAAATCTGATTGGAGCGCATTGCTTCCCCATTAGCTTCCGCGCCTTGAATCTGGGGTTGACAGCCGGATGATGAATCCTGTAACCTACCTACGCTTCCATCCATGCTTACCAGCGCACATGTTCGCATGTTACCGATCATCCCATAATTCTCGATCGGAAGATATCCCGCAACGTCTCTCGTAGAGACGTTGAGGGTATTACATTTAGCATTGGCCATTTTCGAGGACGAAGATGTGTGTACTTGGTTACGAGGACGTTACGAGACCGGATGCCGAGGAGTTTCAAGCCGCCTTTTCTTTTGCCTATGAAATGAAAGTCTAATAACAATTTAATATGAGTATTCTAGTCTGGTCGATTCGAATTTTACAGAGCAGTATACGTCAATGTCTTGAATACTAGAGCTAGGTTGCGGAGCTCATTCCAAGGTATCTATAGGCTTGACATCATACAAAAGCCATCCGAGGTTCCGAGCTCGAAGCTCCTTTGAGCGGGAGCTGGAGCTGGAGATAACTGGGTTTGCGCTATTCCCCAAATGGCTAACCGTAAGTCCGAAGGATTATGTAACATAGTGCCAAGTGCTAATCTTTCTTCATTCTGGATGGGCAGTTTCTGGGGAGCTGGGGAGGCATGGAGATGCTTGAAATTGTTAGACGATTGCTTCTTCTTTTATTTCGACGATACAATTTTGGTACGTCATTTGGGTTCGGCATTGTTGTTTCAAGAGGAGTAATCTCGGCGAATTGCAGGGCAGCCTTGACAGGTGAAGGAATCGGCAAGCATGGTCAAGGTCACATCGTCGCTCAGAGCCTGGGCCAAGACCCTAAACACACAGCGGAAGTCTGCCAACTTGCTGGGATCGGTTGAGTACTCCCTTAAACAATGGACGATCAGATCTGTGCCTCAATAGTCCGGATTGAAGCGAAAACGAGACCATCTGATGGCGAGCTGTGAATTGCGAAAAAATGCAAGAGTAAGTCTGATTCGGTGCAACCACATCTCGAAAAATTAGAGGGTCTGAAGACGGGACCGGAGGGTCTCGGTAGGGTTTAAAGTTCTCAGGAGCAAGTAACCTTGTGCCCAAAAATAGAACCGACTGAGATTTTTAGGGGGCGATGGTTGGCTAGATCGTACATTCGTATATCTTACCCGCTCCTAATGCTTACGTTAGTCTCTGCGCACGCCGTGCTCGTTACGACTCTCGCATTAGAACTAGGCTTTCATCGGTGTCATCCCGACCTCTTCAGGGTTGCGGGCCGCTGATTAGGGGCGGGGGTTGGTTTGTTGAAACTTCGCGAAGTGATATTAAGGTTGTGTTTTCATTCCTGCCTCTCTGCCTTGCAAGGTATCAAAGTTATCGCGGAGAGAGAGCCCACTTGTGACATAATACATGTGATACCCTGCTCTGTGTTTCTTTGGATTCGCCAAGACTATCTCACGTATGTACCCGAGATCGACAGGCCAGGCCATTGGCTGAGATCCAACATTGTCGACCTGATATTCTTTCATGTAACCTTTCATCTCCCATTCGCAACGTGAGAGCCAGGCATTAGATAATGTGCCCGGGAACTGTGCGATACTAAATCATTAAACACAAACAAACAACCTTGGAACGAGTTGTGATAAGGCACAAGTGATGGATCAATTAGATTAATGTAGGTGAACAGTTGGAGGCCAAAAAGATGGCAGACGGTAAAACATTGAACGTTTACAGGCGGGTGATCTCCCCTAAGGCTGCTGTAGTTTCAGCTGGCGTTTAGGCGTAGGGCGTGATAAACTGGGGGCTATTTCAGTAACTGTACCACACGGAGTACCGGCGCATCGCCTAAATTAGGCACATTTTGCAAGAAGCACGTAGGGTAGTAGCGAGCGAAACAAGGCTAAGGTAGGCTAGCCTAGCGCCAATATTCGTTCGAATGGAGCTGACATTTTGGAACGAGGATGTTATGGATGTATTGGATGTATGGATATGGATGTATGTAGGCAGGATGAAGGCAATACAGTACCAGTCTGGCAGTATACATGCAACTTACAACCAGTCCTGACCACATGCAATTAATGCTTCGCCCCAAATCCCCCTATCGCAAGGTATTCTCAAGGTATTCTCGTCTACTTCTACCCTTAACCATCCCCTTTACCCCATTCCCTACCAGCAGCGCCAGCGTCAATCTGCCGCGTCACCTTTTTCATTGTCGCTTCGTCCTATTTTGTCTCCTCATTGGCTCCCCGCTCAAAAATACTTCAACTCGTGCAACAACGCGGCCCGTGAACGACAACGCCTAGTAGTGGTCGGACTTCCCGTCCATTCCCTTCCACCTTGGACGTACCCGACTATGCAAACGCAACGCAAACGAAACCTCGATTAAAGCCATGGCCTAACACTAAATTCGACATATCGTGAACCCATCGCTTTTACTTTGACTTGCTTGCCTGGGCTTGTCTTCCGTCCGAGGTCGCTGTCATGTCCGAAACCAACCCGTCCACGCTGGACGAAAAGCCGAGCACCGTAAGCGTCAAGGTTAAGCATGTATCTCCAGCCTTCGACAAACTTCCCGATGAGATTATTGAGCAGTAAGGATTTACCCTTCCTAATTTCTTGGAGAAATGGCTATTAACAGGTTACTATTACAGGATACTCCAGTTGACCGATCCCGACTCGTTCGCGTCTCTCGTCCTGCTCAATTCGAAATGGAGGCGCGTTTCTCAGCAAGCACATCTATACGCACATCACCTTTCACGATGCGAATCCTACGCCGCCAGTAACAATACCGTACCTATTCCAACCAAGGATGGTGACAATCTGCCCGAGCTGCGGCGCCTGTTCGCCCGCGAGATTAAGAGGAACTTATTCGAGGCTTACCTACGACCCAAGACGACTACCATAAAGTTGATATCGAATTGCATCGGTTCGTCCTCTGCCCCTGGTGGTGAGGGAATGCAGTTCAGCCCATCCCCCAAAGGTCACCAGCTTCTCGCCTATAACTCGTCCAGGATATTTGTACTCGATGTTAGGGAGCCCATGTTAGCTGTGAAGCGGGAATTCAAGATACTACGCCGCCCCGCAGCTGCATGTGTTTTGGACGATGGTAGTCTCCTTGCGGTTTTGTCGACTGACATGCAAATCGATTTGTATGACTTGAATCAAGTTCCTCCACGGCGAATGCGGTCGCTCATCCTCGATCATACCCCTCGCGCGATCGCGTTATCCCCTTGTGGGAGTGTTTTGGCAGCTGCATATGAGGGCGGCATCGAGGTATCGTCCATTAGTCCTAATGCTCTACCAACGGATCGGAGAGCAGTCAAATGTGATGGAGTTGATTCTCTTGCTTTCTCGTTTGATGGAACGCAATTATTAGGAACTACTACAACGTCTTACACACCTAATACCGTAATTCTAACGGCACCATACTACGATCCCGGCGCCCAGATGTCCGAAGAGAGTAATGTTAGTTCGTTATGGACCACTTCTATTCTCTTTCCGAACACGAGCAGAGATTGTAGCCATGCTGTGTTGCTGCAGGAATCAAGCTCTATGGAGGCGACTTGGACGTTTACTTATGACCGAAGCTTCGAAACATTCCGCGCGGTGCGGATTGACGACCTTCGTAATGGAACGACCTATTTTACAGGCCCTGTTCCAACAACAAACTCCCCTGGACCCTTATTACCATGCACTTTACCGGCAGCCAATTACCAAGGAGATCTCGTTTCGGCTGGATTCGAAGGAAATGATGTTTGGATATACGGTGTGCCTGAAGATTTAGAGGCCGTCCCGGAAGTTAACCATGCAGCCATGTCCGATCCCAATGGACCTCCTTCATTGCAACGTATGAACAGTGGGGTTTCAGTACGCTCACCACGAGTACAAGAAGCAAACGGCGCCAGGGTTCCCCAATGGCAAATACTTTGCGACAAGCTCCGCAATACTTTCGTAAGTGGACGCAAAATTACACAAATGACTGGCGTGAATACAGTCAAGTGGGTCTCCGGATTTGGCGACACGTCTTTCGAGGAACGCCTGATTGTTGCTGCCCGGGGTGTTATGCCTCCTAAACTCGTAACCGAAGAAGACGGCATCGACTTCGTGGACGGTGGGAGAGTTACACTTCTCGATTTTAACTACGGCCCAGACAATGGCGAGGAAGAAGAAATTACTATCGAAGTGGGAACGAACGATGCCGAGGTCCTAGAAGAGGAACACCGTGATATTGATACAGAAGTCGCTATCGTAAGAAGGAGAACTGTTGCACAACGAAGAGGGAATAGGAATAGTATGATGCCCCCCACCGCTACAACGTCCCGACAAGTTGATTCTCTACTTCGGCCATCAACTTCCTACAACGACGATATGGATGATCCTTTAGTACCGCGTCCTATGGCTACAGCCCGCCGTGGCTCTCACGCCGTGGTGGCTGCGGTCGACGAAGTGGAAGATGTCTCCTTGGAGGAGGCCCAGGAGGCTCTCGATGCCCCGTATGCCCACGCTAACCCACGATCTGGAACAACCCTGCGCCGTGCTGCAACAGCCGCTGCTGTGAATCGCCGGCGGAATCCACAGCCAGCCACGGCGGGCCCAGTAGAGTATAGACGTGCCGATGGAAGGGCAGAGCATCCGCATGAAAGCGACGCCGACAACTGGGTACCTCCCCCTCCCCCATATGCCAAGGAGGACCCCGGTGATCTACCTGCCTTCCTTCGTCACTCAGCAATTTCTGGCGTTACGGCAACGCCAAGCAGTGCTGATTCTATCCCCCCTGTTCCTCCTCTTCCATCATTTATTACGCCGGTTCCACCTATGCCACCTGTTCCACCGCTGCCACACGCGGCCTCGGGGTCCAACTCTGGTCGTCCGGAACTACCTCGTCTTCAGACCTCTCCTTTACGAGAGAGGACATCTCGTATGTCTTGGAACCCCAGTACTCCGCAACACAGAGCGACAAGTAGTTCTACGAATGTCATTAGGTCAGCCGCTCCAGCAGGGAATTACTCGCATAGACCCATATCGAGCCCTTCTTTCCGGCAAGACAGCCGCTCCTTATACAACTACGATGATGACGACATCTACGATGTGTCTCCAGTTGGAACACCTTCTCGAGCTACGAGCTCTCACGTGTCGCAAGGCCCTGCAATGTCGAACGGGACTCCAGAGCGGCCTAGTCCGAACCAACCGTCTACTGGGGCACAGACGTCTGCTACGGAATACACACCGGCCTCGTCACAACCCCATCCAGTCGTTGGAGATTCTCGCCCAGGCTCAACTCTTCCAAACCCTTCTAACTTTGCTACTCCATCGCCCATGGTCAATGTATCGAGGTGGGATGATGGACAGGGCGGGCCGAGTCCCGTTGTTGGTAGGGTCCCGAACGCCCATACTTGGCCACGGGCGCCCCCATCATCGGATGCTACTTCATTAGCTACTCTTAGTGGATATCCTCGTTCGGCGCCTGCAACGCACCAGAATAATAATGATATCATAGCAGCATCTCTGCCACCCGCACCGCATCCAGATCAGTTGGCGCGTTTGCACAGGAGGCAGGATAGTGCTGGTGCACCTCGTCCTGCGTCGGGAAGTTTCCAGTTCCCACGCGTGCCTGTTGGAAGTCGCAATGGACAGTCTCGGGATTCTCGGCGATATAGTGGGATTCCCGAAACACATACTCCTGCTCCAGTACCTGACCAGCCGCTTATCATTAGCACACCGACAGGTGTGACTGGCGCATTTGATGATCCCAATCAGCTGGATACGCATAGGCAGCCGGTGGTGCCGGTGTTACACGCACCAGTTGCTCGTCATCCTAGGCCAATGTCGGGAGCCAATCTGCTCCGACCCATGGTTGAGCGTCTAGAAACAATATCTAGCGTTGGAGAACACGTACCACCGGGACCACCATCCTCTCAGCTTACCTCGGCCTCGCTGCGCCATCATACTAGTCTTACCCGCCGGCAGAGTCGTGCTCGAAGAGGTGCGCTTAAGAACATCCGCGACGCTAAGGCTCGAGGCTGGATAGGAAAGAGAAATAAGAAAAAGAAGGACGAGACTTGGACAGATGTAAGCTGGGCCGAGGCAGCGCCCAAGTCCCAAGGCAAGGACAAGAAGTGTATAGTGATGTAATACAAAGGAGTATTGTGCAAAATGGAAGAGAAAGGCGTCTAAATGGATACATAACTCGTTTTCCTTTTCCTTTAAATGTTTGGCCAAGCCTTGTAATGGCTGTTGATTTCTCGCACGATATATATATACCCCTATCTACAAGACGAGCTATCTTAGGTATCTACTTTGGCACTTCACGACTAGAGACGAATAACATAATTTCATTTTGGGGGTTGGATATTGGCTGGGTCCTGTCGTTTTGGAGACCTGGGTACCTACTCTAGGCTGCCATTGGTGTGCAATACACTCGCTTGAAAATTTCTTGGGTAACTTGGGGAGAAGCAGAAGCGGAAATACCAGACGCTTACATAGGTAGAAAGCGCGTATGATACCAGAAAATCTATTAATTACCTTAGGCACTCTCTTAACCCAACTGGTTGGACATGTGCTTGTCGTGTTTCTTGACGATCTAGATTGAGACGCTTTCCTGCTTATGCTCTTAGTTTTACAGATGTGTAGCCATATTATGCCCTAAAACAGCGGCCATTCCGTGTCAGGTTTCTTTCCAAATGCTAATCTATATTAAATGAGTATAGTAGCAATTAAAACATTTGTTACCTCTATAGACCGCGTTACCACCAGCTAAATAAGCTTCAATACCCTATTCTCCCACTTTCGCACCCAGGCTAGACTGATACTACTATCAAAAGTCACATAGCCCACTCTCTCATACTCGTTCCCCTCACTATTAGTTATATCACGTAGTATAAGACCATAGAAATTATCATTCGCCCCCTCATCCTCTCTACCCTCGTTGTCCTCCGCAATATCCTCATCCTCTTCACTCTCATCGTTCTCCGGACTTCCCTCATCCCCTTCCACGCCCCCTTCCTCATCTTCATCCCCCTCCTCATCCTCCTCTTCTCTTAGAGGTAGGGTATAATATCTCCCTAAAAGAAGAACGACGTATTCTTTTGATATATACGCGTCGGGCTCCACTTCATCGTCAAACCATAACAAATTATTGTCATTTTCAGCGGTCCCAGAAAAAGCTTTTCCATTCCACGAGCCTCCAAGTTCGTCGAACACAACAGTCCCATGTATGTGGAGACCGGAATGGTTACCAACTTGTGCGTGTGTAACTAATGGTCTTGTGTATCCCTGAACTATGGCGCACCCTCTTTTGATTTCCCCATAAGGATTACTTTCATCGCGAAGATGTACATCATATCCAAGTAGCTGGAGTCGAAATGCGTCAGGCTTGAATTTTCTACGCCCAAAGTACATGACTTGCTCGTTGGTAGATGCCCAAGACCACGAGGGAGCGCGGTACGCCGGCAGGCGTGTTTTAGGCGTTGCTAGACACCAACATAATCCGCGATGAAAATCATGGCTCCATATACCAGCAAGATATTGGCCAGGTAACCTTGCGTGTATGCGCTGGGCTAGGCCTGAGAATGCAGGCAGCTTGTCAGAGGCATAGGTAAGTTTTTTCGAAGAATAGGTTTGCACTAAATCGCAATATTCTTGAAATAATTCCTCCAGATTGATAGGACCCTTAGGTGGCTTAATCAGACGGTCTCTGTATAATAATGAGGAAATTACACGATATTTCCTGTTGGAAATTCTGGACTCAATAGGAAGACCATCGGCAGACTCAAAGTCATTTGGGCATTTCCAGTATATCTGGCGATTTCCGTAAATCAGTTGCCGCGGTGATAATAGAGACTCTTGGAGCGCCCAACCACGTAGGGCTAAAGGGCCGTTTCTATCGAGGGATTCAAGGGATTCATCTTCATCGGTTATTCCTTCAATGGTGACTTGGCCGCTTTCTTCACTGTCTGGATGTACACACAGCTGAGCGGATCTCGGCCTTGGGAATTTATCCTCGCACCTTAGGATACCAGAGGTCTTGTTCTCGGATGAAATTGCAGATATGGTGAGAGTGGAGTTGGAATAGAAATCTCCCATTCTCTTGAACTTCTGTTCCCAGTCTTGCTTCGAATCCTGCACGATACAGAGAGAATCGATCCAGAGATAGCGGATGCCCAATTCGCGGGTGATGACAACAGCATCTCGAAAGTTTGCTGGTAAATCATGGAGAGAAATGCCTTCCTGGAACTGTTCCAAAGTCTTCGTGGTAAGGACATACGATATATCACCGCCCCAGCAATGGCTGAGCGTGACGTATTGAGCGACCCTGCCTCGTGACTGGATTAGCTGAAGCGTCTGGGCATTCTCTCCGGTCCCAACATCGATAACTCGAGTAGGTAGTTCACTGATATCAGATTTAAGGCAATTTGGATGGTTGTCCTGGCAATTTCTTAACCACGTTCTAGCTATGCCATGGTTGGATTGAGACCCGAGGTTAAAGTCTGGCTGGAATCGCCCAATTTGATAGCCTGTCATGGTCCCCTTGACCAGGCGACCCGAGGGATGGCCTGGGAGAAAAGATCAGCCTATCACGGAGAAAGTTCGGATGGAAGATCTCTACTTATAATTGCTGGAATCGCCAGCAATTAAAGTTATTCAAGAATCACTCGAATAGCCAGCAATTCAGACTATTGAGGAGTATTATATGGAAGAAGGAATAAATATATAAGGACGGATTTCTTATTATATTTAATCACTCATTCTTCAACTATTAATCTAAATATTTAGACTGTACTTAAATATAGAGTACCTTAAAACCTCTTTTACAATCAGAATCAACCCTAATCTATTATTACCTTAAAACCAAGAATTAAAAAGTACATATCCAACCTATAAAGTCAGACTAACAGAAGTAGTAGGCGGGATCGTAATATTTTGATAACTCTCTTGGTCAATACCTAGTGTTGATATAAGAAGAGGAACTTACTCGCGAATAATTCCAAAGATCTCCAAGGCATACCACCGAAATAGACAAAGGAACAGATGAATGTTCCAACAACACCTAGTACACCAAGACCAACACCTCAAACTACAGTAAAAAAATTTGAATCACAACCACTACCAGGGATAGGTACCCCATAATCTGGACAACCAATTCAACAAGAAATATCAATAATTACAAAAGAATAAAGAGCACTAAGTATTCCATCAGCCCTTACCAGCATTAAGGGGAAGGAAGTTTAACAACCAGCAAAGGAACCTTCTATTCCTACACCCAAACCTTCAACTCCAAAACCGGTACCTAGACCCGCTACTCCAGCCCCAGAAACAAAACCCCCTGTTACATTAACAAAGGAACATACGCAAGTCACGTAAATTCCAGAAACGAAACAAGAATCTTTTTCTGAGGAGGAAGAAAAAGAAGAAGAAGAAGAGGAAGAAGAAGAGGAAGAAGAAGAGCCTCTGATTTCACAACCTCCCAATCCCCCAAACCCTCTAGCATTACCAGAAAATCCTACTCCTCCACCCCCGAGAGAACTTACACAACCTCCTAAGAACCTATTAGAACCACTAAACACTAAAAGAATGGCGATACCCCAAGTCAAAGGTTTTAAGCCTACACCCCCAAGATATTACGATGGAAGTATGGATCCCGAGGGATTCCTAATCCAGGTCCAAGCCCATCTGGAGTTCTATAAGGATTTAATCAAAACGGAAAACCAGAAAGTGCAAGTAACTGCTCAATTCCTGATTGGAGATGCATTTGAATGGTTTAAGCCAATCTTAAAAGAGAGATTGGAAACTAAGGCCATAGACTGATCGGATTTTACCAAATATATCTTTAAAAAATTCGGCAATTTCGAAAAGAAGATTACCCTAATATTTAGAAACCCAATCCGATAGCAAAAAGCAGAAACTAGATTATACTATTTATAATAAGATAAGTTAGTGGTAAGCTACGCCATTGAGTTCTGAAAGTTAGTAGTCTAGGCTAAACTCTTATTGGAAAATCTTTTTTACCTATTTTACTAAGGACTAAAGGAGTATGTAAAAAATAAGCTCTATAACAAACCCTTGTATAAAGGACAAGATCCATCCAAGTTCGACGCTTTTATCGAGAAAACCATCATCATCGATAATGAGAATTTTGAGAGGTACCTCGAAAAGAAAAGCAAAGGAAACTTTGTCAAAACGAGAAGATCCCAGCCCAATAACCAAAGGAACGGCTATAAGGGAAACAGCCAGAATCAGAAGGGTACTGGAACACGTTCAGACCTTATTGAGTTTAATAACACTCAAAAACGTAACTAACAAAATAAACAACCAATTGACAAATTTAAAGTCAAATGCTACAACTATGACAAGATGGGACATTTCAGAAGCGAATGTTGAAGCCCCAGAAAATAACAACCCTGTTAAGGAGGAATTCCCCAACCTAAATAAAAACAGGCCTCAGAAGTAAAAACCAATGAGGAAAAGGAAATTAACAGCATTTTCACAGTAACTACTAGTCAGGTAGCAGAAAATAAAGACCCTAAGGTCAATGAATGTCTTATCTGTCAAGAAGAAACAATACGCGCTTGCAAGTATCATCTAGGATACCCTCAATCTCTAACGGCAATTATAAATAACTATAAATACCATGAAAATAACCCAGCGAATTGCCTGAAATATAAGAACGAGCACCTCAATAATATACCTCTAATACAAATAGATAAGAATGAAAAACCCATTAAAATATTAAAGGACATTATAAAAGCAATTAAATAAATTACTAAAATATATAATAAATTTAATAATTAAATTAAATAAATGAAATAATAATTATAAAATTTAGATTTTAAAATATTTATTTTTTTAAATATTATAAAAAAATTTTATTAATTATAAATAATTAAATTTAAAAAAATAAAAAATATTTAAATTAAAATTAAATATATTAATTTATATTAAATTATTTATATAAATAATAAAATTAATAATATTTAATTTTTAGAAAATTCGAAATTAAAAAATAATATAAAAAATAATAATTATTTTTATAAAAAAAAATTAATTTAATTTTAATATTTAAAAAATTATTATTTTTATTTAAAATTATTTAAAAATAAAAAAATAATTGAAAAAAAATATATATATTATAATTTAATAAAATATAATTTATATATTAAATTAATTTAAAGAAATTAACCCGAATCCGAGGATTTAAAAAAAAATTTAAAAAAAATCTTAGATTTATTATTTAAATTTTAATTTTTAAATTTAAATAATATCGAATAATTTAAAATAAAATATATTTATATAGAAAAATATACGTAATTTTAAAATAATTAAAATAATTATTTTTTAATTAAAATA
>JAOXNQ010000001.1:388328-425434 GCA_028571165.1 Hypoxylon perforatum
TTTGGAGAGACGGACAACAAGGAAGCGTTTACTCTCTATCAGTCTGCAGCGAAAATAGGACACGCTGCGGCAGCTTACCAGACGCTGGCGACGGGGTCCGACGACAAGGCCATCCGCCTCTGGGACCGCGTCACGGGGCGGCCCGCCCGCGTCAAGCCCCTGCTCGGCCACCACAACTACGTCTACTGTCTTGCCTTCTCGCCCAAGGGCAACATCCTCGCCAGCGGCAGCTACGACGAAGCCGTCTTTCTCTGGGACGTGCGGGCCGGCCGCCAGATGCGGAGTCTGCCGGCGCATAGTGATCCCGTCAGCGGAATTGACTTCTGTTGCGACGGCACGCTGGTCGTGAGTTGCAGCACCGACGGGTTGACGTAAGCTCTATTATCCTTTTATATAATCACCTACCCAAAGATCTATGCTAACCAACCACTTACAACGAACAGCCGGATATGGGACACCTCGACGGGCCAATGTCTACGCACCATGGTCCACGAGGACAACCCGCCCAACACGTCGGTCTGCTTCGCGCCCAACGGCCGGTACGTGCTAACCTTCAGCATGGACTCCTGCCTGCGACTGTGGGACTACGTGTCTGGTACCGTGAAGAAGACGTATCAGGGCCACGAGAACTCTAAATTCAGCATCGGCGGGTGCTTCGGCACCCTAACGCCCACTGCGACTACTACAACTACCGACGCGGAAGAGGACGGTGTGAAAAATAGTAGTAACATTGGCGAGGGCGCCTTCATCGCAGCCCCTAGCGAGGACGGCGACATCGTGCTCTGGGACGTCAAGACCAAGCGCGTCGTGCAGCGCGTGCGCGGCGCCCACGACGGCGTCTGCTTCTGGGTCGACGTCCACGGCGACACCATGGTCAGCGCCGGCCAGGACGGCCAAATCAAGGTGTACCGGCACCGCGGCCCGGACGCTACTAGCTCCGACGACGACGCGGTAAACGGGAAGGTGAACGGCGTGGCTTCGGGGATCAAGGCGCTGGATGTAAATGGGACGCCTGCGGATGGGGTTAGTGGGAGCGTGACGCCGTTGATGGATGTGGATGTGAAGAAGGAGGAGTGAATGAGCGAGAAGAGGGATAGAGACTCGGTTTCTTGATGCATATGATTATCAAGCAGTGGTGTTTCATCAACATAGGGGATGGCGATCACTGGATTAACGAGCCTTAGGAACTCGTCAACATTGGGAAATAGCAGTGGGAGCAGCAGCCGACGATAACTCGGCACGGACTCGATTGAGTCGTAATATACCCGTATATGCGTGTATACACAGATTTGCCATCGATCAAGAACACAGATCGTAACTATGCAGTTTCGAAAAAAAAAAAAACTTCTGGAAATCTATAACTTACACACGTCACATCACAAGTACGATACCTAATTCTAGAGTCCTAATAACGCCCCTGGAGCTTTCAGAATAGCTAGGAGCATCAGCAAAATCAATGCTTATGTGTGCCTAAGAGTACCTAGGAATTTTTGAATATGTACTAAGCGATCGAGTTATGTAAAAGTACTACTAAACTACCTAGCCTAGGGGGTGCGATTGAGAATACACAAATTCCCTTCCGTATCGTCATCAGAGACAAAACTCCGTACACCGTAGACAATGATGGTAGGTAATGACGATTGCTGATGACTGCCGATGATGACTTGAACTTCCCTTCTTCTCCGCACGCACGGCACGCCCTTATCGACAAATTTGTGCTTCTGAAACTTGCGTATCTTGTAGCCGCAGTCGTCTCCCTATGTATGTCTCCTATGTACGGGCATCTCCTCTATCTACTACTATAAACACCCCCTAAGCCATTCATTCCATGGAAAGACTCTCATATAGTCTCCCAGCCGCCGTTATTGATATCAGCCTCGAGCTTCCGACTAATAAAACTAGGAATACCGTGGCTGAGCCAGAGACCGCGCAGCATAGTATCGTAGCGCCGCTGATTCAAGAAGAGCTGGCGGCCGTGCCGCAGGCCGATGTCCACCTCGCCGTACTTGTCGATGTACGGGGCGCTGCTGAAGCTGCCCGACTTGCGGTGCAGGTAGAAGATGGCGCACTTGCGGATGTTGATGAAGAGCCCGATGTTGCCCTGGCACCTATTGTAGAAATTGGTTAGCTTGAGTAAAAAATGGAGAAAGAGGAGTGACTAGATAACTTACTTGAACAGCATATGCTGCTGCGCGCCCCCGATCCTAATCGTCGGCTTGTCGGGCCCCGGCTCCCGGTGCTCCATCATGCAGCACATGGTCTGGCCGCAGAACATGTCGCCGCACATGAGGCACACCATGGGATCCGACAGGTCCTTGCCGGTCTTGGGACACCTCCTCTTGGAGTACTCCTCGATGAGCGTGTCGAAGTGCTTGGGCAGCCCGACGAGCTCGAAGATGCCGGGGTGGCTGACGAGCTGCTCCACGGGCTCCACGCGCTGGCCCACGTACGCGTGGATGAAGTGGTGAAGCCAGCCCTTGACGATCTCTTCCGTGTTCTGCGGCCAGTCGAACTGGGTCGCTAGGGGCGTCAAGGCCGTGCACATCTCGTCGAAGGATGGGAGTCGTAGGGCGGTTGTCAGACGTGTGAGTTCGTCTGCTTCGGGAATCGGGGAGATGTGGCTGTTGAAGTCAACGCCGTGATGGACATGAAGTAGGATTGTTACTTTTCGCAGGAATACTAGAGCATACTTCCTAACGAAAGCATGTATGTTTTCCAAGCTGTTCAATCCCGGCTGGTCGAAACTGGCAGGGGGAAAGACAGTGGACGGCTCTAGCCCGAGGTTCATCGAATTACTCATGATGTAATGGAAGAAATGCGCAAAGTTATTCATCGCATGGTCTTCCGTGTTTCGGTTGCTCATGTATTCGAGCCAGCTAGAAAATGGGAGGCTTCGGGATATCTGAAGGACCACCTTAACTATTTCGGCGAGATAGCAAAGCCGGACCAGATGCATCGGATCCATATGCTGCGCGACAGCAACACCGAACATGGCCTCGCACAAGAAGACGAACGCATCTTCGCCGAGTAGCGGCGAGTATTCGTCGTAAGGTTGACGACTGTGCGCAAGCGGTGACTCGAAGTACGGCGCTATGAAGAGCTGATAATACTGGCGCTCGCTGGCCTTGCAAAATTCCAAATCAATCTGGTTATCCCCTCCGTGTCTAAGACCGCCAACGGCTATATATGACGAAACCGTCTCGGACAGAATTCGAAGTTGGACTAGAATTTGTTCCGGTATCTTTTCGATCAAAGTCATCCCATATTGAGATTCAATTCCGCGTTGCTGTATCTCAGCCGCGGAAATTGAGTAGCCGACAGATCGTGCCAGCGTATCGCTGGCGTATAAATCATCTCCCTTATCCTCGTCATCGCTAACTTGTACAAGTTTGTTCTTGCGTAGCGTGTCACGTAGACGTCGATAGATCAACATTAGCTCTACGTCGCCCTGCTGCGACTCCGGCGGGGAATGTGATCGTACACTCGACCCGGGCGTAGCGGAGAGAGAATAGGTATCACTAGAAGAAGCCACTGAAGACACAGATCGTAAGCTACTGTGCTCCCAGACGGAAAAGGGGCCCTGGCTAGAGGTGGCTTTTTCAAAGAGGCTGAGGCTGTCCGGCATCTTTGTACGCAAGTAATTGATAAAGGCAGTTTGAGACTGCTCGCGAGTTACGATTGCAGTCCAATGGCGCCCAGTCATTTGTTTGATGACGAAGGAAGAGAAGTCTGTCTCTGGTTGTAAGATACCCGGATAACATTCCTCTTTACCCTCCCAAGTAATGGGCAGGAATGCGTTCCCAAGGGCTTTGCAAAGGGGACAAACGAACTCCAAACGCTCTAGAGATTCGGGATGATGGCGAGCGATCTGGTGTCCATGTCGACGGCCCGTGGCCTCCATGTACATATCGAAGCAACTAAAGTGCATGATATGGCCACATCCGACAGAGACGGGTCCTTTCCGGCAAAGTTCGGCAGGGAATCCTTTGCCGAGGCCCTGCTTCTCGATGTGAAACTTCTCACCCTGGGCGTTAACCTTTTCTATCATCTCCCTATTTTCATGAGCGAGCCCAAACGGTCTTATCTCCTCGGCCGAGCGATCAAGATTCGCCGGTGTATTTGCAGCCTCCCTAACGAAAGCCGGGTCCTGCAAGTTAGTCTGTCGTAGGATTTTGCTCTCCGTGAAGAGCGCGAAAGTCCCGTACAGACGTCCGTCGTCGGTATCTTCCTGACACAATATGCAAGTGCCTCTCGGGTATTTCCAAAAGTTCTTCTGCTCTTCTGCTGGTTTGGTCTCGTCCATTTCGTCCCAGTCTTCTTCGCCCCAATCGACATCCCCTTGCATCTCTAAGAAGTTCTTCTGCTGCTGTTGGAATTGCGCCATCACTTTCGCTTGGCGATCAAGAGCCGCCTTCTTCTTCTTCTCGCGTTCCTCTTCGGCATTGTGAGTGCTCGCTGGTGACGCCGTGTCAATCCGGTCTACTGGTATGCCCAATTTCGAGTAGGCGGTATCAAATTGGAATGGGTATTTCTGTTTCATCCTCTTCAAGATTAGTGCAATTTTGGGGTGGCAGGCTTTGAATTCCTCTCGGGCCGACAATATCTCAAGAAGAGAGACGATTGTCTTGGAGGCTGGGGCATCCTGCATGAAATTGCTACGCGCATGTTTCGTCAATGCGAGATAGACGAAAGATTCGGAGCTGGCTGGGTTAGTCTCGTTTGCCTTATCTTCAGAAATGGCAATAAGAATTAAATGCAATACAAGTTGCAAGAAAGTCTCCAATCTAGAAGCAGCCACCTTTGGTGTCAACTTAGCTGCAACGAGAGGATACAACAGGCAGTAGTAGATGATCTGCGCAAACATGCCCGTACTAGTGAACTGTGCTAACGCCACGAAAACGCCAGACTCGATAGGCCGCAGTTTGGGCTCGTATACAATCTCTTCAACGGATTTGCCGGTTTTCTTAGCCATCCACTTGCGATAGGCGGTCTCTGACTCCTCCCGTTGGTTTTTGTTATAGTGCGCGATATACGGATCGATATCTTCGATGTACTGCGGCTTAAGCTCGAAAGTTCCTACATCAGAGACTCCCTCGGGAGGCTTGAAAGTGGCTACCTCATCCAGTACACGCTGGAAGTCTTCTTGTTCATGGAATTTCTCGGGTAGCTTGCTAGATATCTCATTGAATGATAACGGCTTAGAGCACAAAACATGAGTGATATCTCTGCGCATTGCCATTAGATGCGTCTGCTGCTCGTCCTGGACTGGGATAAGCGAGGTTCGATCGCTTAGTAATACAATGAGGAAATGAATCATGTCCTCGACTACGTCAAGGTGCTGGCTCTCATCTTGGGCTGTTGAAGTAATCTGGAAGAGCCCCTTGATCCAGTTTTCCATACCGAAACGATCAACGATCGAGGCAAGAACACGACTTGGATTGCAGACCACCATCGCGGTCTGGAGAAGGAAGATGTCTCGAGCATGAGTTACATCTCGGTGGAGGACATTCTTGTAGGTACCAGCCTGATGCCTAAGGCTGATACCGTTGCGCACCCACATTCCCGCTTTGATCTGAGCAAGCCATGTGCAGACTCGCAGAGGGTAGTCAAACGCAGCCATGAGATAGTCTTCAGGGGCGCATTCTCGTCTGGGCATGGTCTTGCGACCCATCGACCTCGGTTTCATCCTCAGCTCCTGAGAAGTGAAACTAAGAATCGATCGAAGTTCTTGTGGGGACATGTGCTTCCCACACTCGATTAGCCACGACAGAGTATAATGCAATGCGTGATGGAAACTGATCGACTGCTCCTCCACAACGAACTTGACAACCTCGAATCTGGTAGCTTCACCAGCGAATTCAAAGTCGCTTAGTGTCTTGAATCGTACCTCATCTTTAATCTCGGCCTGCGTGAACCGAGTACGTTCGGCACCGATCGAGTTGATAATCACACTCTTTGCCGTAATTCGCATCGCTTTTGATAGGTGCAATGATTCTTGCTCCGGGAGGTTACGGAAGGAGCCAGATAGAAGCCTGCAAAGCCTGTTAATTTCCCGTGTCATCAACGAGGCGCCGATCCAGCTGTCTGTCTCATATTCTACATGCTCCCCAACGGCTCGTACGTTCGGGCAGATGCCTTGGTGAAGTTTTACCAAGTCAAGAAATTGTAGCAGATATCTCTCTTCTGTTCTCATGCGCTCCTGGACGTGGATTGAACCGAGAAGGTACTTCAAATCGACGTAGAAATGATACATTCGCCGATTCGTTACCGAACCCGTGTCAAACCCAAGAACAGCACTAGACGAAACTTCCCACGGATGGCCAACTTGTCGGGTAGTTAGGAAGGTGTATAAGATAGCCATGAGGGTAGTCAAAAAGTTGCCCCTCTCCATAACTTCGGCGGTGATAGAAGGTGTGGTTAGCATTTGCAAGGAAATATTGATGATCGAGTGGTCAGGTTCCCGGTCTCCTATGAGATACAGCTGCGCTAAGGTCGTATATAGAGCAGCGAATCTAAGGCCCAGGACCCTCTTGAACTCAGGGATCGTTACTACGGTAGAGATGTATAACGAGCGCAAGTCATTGCGGACCTTCTTCCACATTCTTAGATCGAATAGAATTAACCAGTCCAACCGAACTCGTTGGAAAACATCCTCAAATGGATGGACACTATCACGTTCCATGTAGGCTGCTGGCGTCTCGACCCAATACCGTCCCGGCCTCGGAGGTCCCGTCTTGCCCCCCTTTGATAGTCCGGGAGTCTTAGGAATCTCAATATTAGCTTTTGCATATACCGTAGGTGCTATCAACGGCTCTGCAGTATCCGAATCTGACGGCGTGAGGTCTCGATCTCGATCTCGAGTTGCACGTCTCGGTACTGGAGGCGGAGGTGGCGGCGGCGGTGGATATCCTGCCATAGTTGCTTCTTCCTCTTCTAGCGATGCTACGTTTGGCCCGATCCAGTCGGGTACATTTACATCGGCGCTCGCTTCCGGTCGTGCATCTACCATCATTACATCCTCTTCGTCGTCTTCATCTTCCTCGTTATCCTCATTATCCTCCTCGCCACTAGAAGGAGTTCGATTGCCGCCATCCATTTCCTCATCGTCATCGTCGTCGTCATTATCTTCGTCGTCCGAGTCGAGAAACTCGGCCAAGGTAGTGGCATTACCAGCCTCGGCGAGGAATCTTGCTCGTTGTATGATTATCGTCGCTGTACGGCCTTCAAGAGGATCGTACTCAAGCTTCTCTTCGTCCTCAAGCCCATCCTTGCCGGGAATGGCATGCGTCGCATGGCTTCCTTTACGCCAGGGCTTAAGTAGCTCTTCGCAGACAACTGCCCTAAGGATATTATGATCGCTTCCCACCGAGCACCCCGAAATATCATTCAGCCAGTCGATCATTGTCCCGCACATCTGCTCCCGGAACGTATCCCTCGACGAACGAATCGTAACGGTAATTTTAATATGCTCGAGGATGGTGGCGCATTTGAGTAGCTTGTCGATGCTTGAATCGTACTTCAAGATACTCCGACCTATAGAGTCGGTTTCTAGGGCACGTTTATACCCCTCGGCGAGAGTTGTTTTACATGCTCGTGCGACTTGATCTTGAACCTCCTTCACGGTGTGCTTCTCATCGTTCCAAAGTAATAAAGCATATTCTTCGGGAGAGTCGATATCGCCTCCGCAGTAAGTCGACGCTAAGCGGGACATCTTCTCGTCTTGCTCGATGGATTCTTTCGTTTTGGGCTGTCTAAGCTGTTCAGGGGCGCAGGAGATGACATCGCAGATAAAATCGAGGACTCGGGACACAGTCATGCGAATGTTGGCGACGACCTCCTCAGATAGCCCAACAACCTCCTTGCCCTTCCCTTTTGACTGGTCTTCCTCTCGCTCGCTATGGATGGTACAGAACATCGGGGTCTTCCAAGCCTCGGGATCTCCACAATCGCAGCAACCACTGTTTCCTGGTGTTATTGAGATCCTTACCATATGACCGGTATGGTCTGTGGCATTAAAGCATTTGCTGCAGAGACAACACGTCTCGTCGGTGCTGCAGGTCTTGCAACCGTACGTCGCTTCCCCAGCTCTGAATATGTGCCCACAAGCTTTACCGCGGGCGGCTTCGGTGTACTCAGCACCTTCTACAGCTCCCTGAGCTTCGCGGAGCTTCAGCGTGCTCTTGGGATTAACCTTGCCGTCAGGGAAGAACAGGCGCATATTCTCGGGCTTCCCCCCAGCCATAGACCAGAATAGATTGTATAGCAGATCGCGGTAGGCGGATTGCTCGTATCTGTACCCATGACGTTTCGGCAGCTCTATCAGGTGTTGACAGAGCTGCAGCTCTTGTGTAGACATAGCGGAGTCCATAGCTACACTGGACGCCGTATTATCATAATTGAATTCGAGGTTCGAAGGGAGAGTCGTTGTATCGTGGCAGATAGAGACGTAGGCGGTACGCAAAGGGCAGAAATTGGTAGGGAGATTGGGAAAAGACGAGGAGTGCTTTTGGACGTCGACGGTGTAGGTATAGGCGGGTGGCGGCAGATGTGGAGATGCTGTTTCTCTACAGGAGATGGGGCAGGCAGTCGAAAAATCAAAAGATTGGGCCGAATGAGAGTACCCGGTGCTATATATTCCAGACAAAGAAGCACCGAGTAGAAGAGATGCTGCAAGAGTCAGGAATGGTGTTGAGATCCCCTCCTACAGGTACCTCATAAGGGAAGTTCCTTATCGGTGATAAGCGTCCCTTGCGATTACGACTTTCGTAGTGCCAAGCGTTCGTCACAGTGACAGCTGCAAGCGGTTGTATCACGCTTTAGGTGGAGGGTACTAGTCAGGAAAGTGTGATGCACACTGTAGATTTTAGAGAGCTTAGGTACTGGATATACCTTTTCAATATCAATGTCAAATTTATCTTAATTAATTAATCCTTTTTCTTGGTAATTGACATCAAATATCCCTCTCTAAATCTATTGGTTGGTTGCTGCTTCTTTAAAGCCCTTTAATACAAGAAAAATCATATTGTCGCCTTGTTAAATCGTTAGTCAAAAGAGCATGAACAACAGCTTTTAAGCCTAGGTGACAGAAATATATAAAAAACCCTGTCATTCATATATTTGATTGAGTCCCTGCTATCAAGTTATTTATTATTTTCATTGTTTTTAATTCGATATCTACTGTGACTTATATTGTGTTACCCTATCTAGCAGTTACGAGAGGTACGCGTAGGCATAAGGTAGACGTGTAATCAGTCTCTCATTCATGCCACCCGGATAGATGGGATAGATGTCAGATTGCCTTATATATTCTTACCTATTCGTCATGCACCTCGGGTGCATCCGAGGGGTTTATAATCGGTCATACTCACATTAGAAGCCTCGTCATTGGTAATACTGTGGGAACATTATCCTTCCAAGTTAGGTACTACCTCCATTCGATCAATTCGCCTATGCGGATATGGATGCAAATGTGAAGAAACGTCCTTATTTTCCCAGAGACGCCACCTGTGACAGCCGGCACTCGTGGCAAACGGTCTCGGTTCTGAACGATTGCGTTCCATGGAGCTATGTCGGTTTAAAGTACGCAGGTGACGAAAACCCACTCGTGACATCGTCTGATTCTTCATCGGATACATAGATATAATTTTGCGTAGGGAAACTGAACTGGGCTTTCGAATTTGTTCCGATCTATAAGGGGCAAAGTGTACAGTATTGCAGACGTCCTGATGTCACACGAACGCTGCCATCCGCCTCGTCTCTCCCATCCCGAGAGTCAAATGATCGCCGTTTATTCCTCCTCGACGTATTTAGATCGGATATCCTTCCATTGTCGCTTTCAATGTGTCAGTCGAGGCTCTCTTCGGTACTTCAGCAGATAATACATACCCCTCTGTTTAGATTGTCCCAGAGTTTGTTCATGCTGGTGTCATATACCCTAGTGGTCCATTAGCGACTGTCTCCTATCCCGTAGAGCATCTCAGACTACGCACATCTCGAAAGCGAATGCTCCGCCAAAGACGGCTCCCAGCATTTGCCAGTTTCGTCGGAAGAGGGCGCTGGAAAGAAGATGGTTAGTTTTATAGGTCTCGTGGCTGCGAAAGTCGAGGAGTGGTGAGGTGGTCGACTTGCTTGTAGAAAGGACGAGCGGCAGCCTATTGCGCGATTAGTTAGACTCCAATAATAAATGAGACAAGGAACAAAACATACCATCTTGAATACCGTACGGGTAGATAGAGACCAGAGGTATAGAGTGATTGAAGGCCGAACGGCAAAGTACTTCGAAGTCGGCGGATGGTAGATGTCGTATGGTCTCCAAGGGTCGAATGCGAATGCAAGTGCGTAAAGATCCAAGAAATCGGCTGGAAAGATTCGGCGTTGGAAAATGGCCGCCTCTAATTGGTTGAAGCTTTGTCAGTTGGAAGTTCCACTTTTTATGCTCCGGGTTCGATGGGAAAACCCAAGGTGGGTAGGTTGGTAGGGCGGGCTGGAACAGCTGGCGCAAGTACCTAGCCGTGAGCTGTTTTAGCTGTGGGCAGTGGACCTTGTCAGGCTTCACCTCACCCCTCCATCATAGCGGGACGTGCTCTACGAGAGGAAAAAAGGGCCAAGAGCTATTCAATACGTTTAGCCCCCGAATTTTTTATAATTAATTCTTCTCTTGATCCTCTACAGATTTAATTATCATTAGTGATTCTCCTCACACGTCTCCCACGATGCCTTCCCAGCCGTCTACCTCGGGCATCGTCACAGACGAGCAAAGCGGCGAACGGCACATCCCAGAATCCGTACGAGCTGACGGTACGACGAGGAAAGCGATCAAGATTAAACCCGGGTACAGACCCCCGGAAGATATCGAAGTCTACAAGAACCGCACCGCCGAATCGTTTCGCAACCGGGGTAAAGGTGGTGTCATCGGCGCCGAGGGTTTAAAGGAGCAAAAGCAAGAAACGCCAGCGTCCGCCGCGAGCAACAAGAACGCCAAGCGCCGCGAAGCAAGAAAGAAGGCGAAGGCTACGAACCCGTCCCAAGACTCTGCAGCGGCTGGTAGTGACGCACCTGAAGACGCCGGCGCCGTCAAGGCTGAGGAGGTCGATACGGAGGCAGAGAAGGAGAAGAAGGCGAGGAACCTAAAGAAAAAGCTGAAACAAGCAAAGGACTTGAAAAACAAAAAGGAAGGTGGCGAGTCACTCCTGCCTGAGCAAATCGCGAAGGTCATCAAGATCAACGAGCTCGTGAGAGAGCTCGAGGCGCTTGGATTCGATGCCGATGGCGAACCGAAATCTGACAACGCCGCTTCTAAACCGGACGATGCCCCTGAAGCAACTTGAAGAGGACAGCGAGTCTTGGATTTACATCACACATTAGTTTGTCCATACAGCACATCTATGAGCCATCCTTTGCTTTGTATGGCAGCTCAGCAGTAATGGCGCTATTAGCCGCCCGTTGGTCATATTATATGTCCCAATGAAGGCAGATGAGAATCGCCCCAGCAGCAATATCTATTAAGCGTATCATATGCCAGCTTCGGTATACATGGGCAATACTGCGCGGGTTTTATCACCGCATAAGCGAGCATTCTTTGGCTTTGGATGCTGTATCTTGCTTGCTTAAGCAAGTCAAGAAGACCCGCCTAGTCAGCGCTAGAGCCACTGAAGATTTACCAAATCGGAACAAGCCATCATCTCAAGCTGTCGTTCTGGCCACACGGGAAATTTATCGAGCAAGACGATATGAGGGAAGACATTAGCAGCCATGAGCTTCAGTATTCCAGATAATTGTTGAAAACAAATGTTCAATACAGAAAGTAATTGTGTCGAACCGCGGTCTCTCTCTAGGTGTTTGTGTTACCATCCTGGAATTCTACCAGTCATTTTACGATTTATCGACTAACATCGTCGGATCAGTCCTATGATCCAACCACAATATCCTCGTTGCTTCTATACGAGGCAAGCGGGTTAGCCGTGAGCACGTAAATATACAACAGTATCTCATCATATCTAGTTTACGTGCCCGATTCAATTCCCATAGACGGGCACCTATTATCAGTCACCTACGGGTGAGGATTACGCAATAGTTGAAACGGGGATAACTTAAGGGACTCAAGGCATGTCTGGACCAATTTTTAAGCACGTATAAGAGCCACCAACTCTTAACAATAAGAAACGATATCGCCCATTACCGAACGTCCCACGCATAGCCAGCTGCAAGAGATCGATACGGCTATAAAGAGAACAGCCTTGGCACCTGCCACATTCAGCCATCTCACCCCATGGCAGCCGACCAGCCAAGAGGTGCAGATTGTTCTGGGTCTGCCCTGACCGGCTCATACCAAGAACTCGGGTGCCCTGCTAGGACCGCTTGGCCGGAGACACCTCAGCGGCGAGAAAGGCCGGAATGACGCGCCTAGAGATATAGGCATTATGGCTCGGTTACGATATCTACCTCCCACGTTCCAGGTGATATAAGATGGCGGACCTTCGCTGTCCCAATTGAACCTGCGGATGCTGTATCTTATCCCTGCGTAAGGTACATTGAGAATTGAGATATTGAGGCGTCAGCATGAAGAGCCACAGTCTAGCGCTAGCAGCGCTCTTCGCCTCGCTCGGCCTCGCAACCGACAACATTCTCACCCCTGAGAAACTCGAGGCCGACATCAAGCTCGAAGAGTAAGTTGCCTATCAGAAACTACTAACCTACACCTCAATACAGCAGCATCAATCCGCGAAACTAACCCCCTTTGCCAGACTCGAGCGCAACCTCTGGAACTTCGACCGCATCGCAGCCGAGAACGGCGGGAGCCGCGCCTTCGGTTTGCCAGGTTACCAAGCATCCGTAGACTACATCCTAGAGCGGGCGCAGACGCGCTTCGGCGCGCAGTACGACACGCTCGTGCAGCCCTTCAACCACACCTTCGCGCAGGTGCTATCGATCTCCGTGACGGGGCCCGACGGCGGCGCCGTCGACGTCGTGCCGCTGATCTACAACCCGGGGACGGACGACGGGCCGGTTTCCGCGCCGCTGGTGGATACGCCTGTTGATGACGAGAGAGGTATGCGCAATTCCTAACGCTTTTCTATTCTAGCTGCAATTTTTGTTCTAGCTGCCATAAATTAGATAGTTTTCAGGGATAAATTTACTGACAGAAAAAACACACACATAGGATCCGCGTGCTTCGAAGACCAATGGACAGGCATCGACGCCACGGGCAAACTCGCACTAGTAAAACGCGGGACCTGCGCCATCGCAGATAAACTCAAGCTAGCCAAGGCGCACGGCGCCGTCGGCGTCATCCTGTACAACAACGTGGCCGGCACGCCATCGTCCGCCACCCTCGGCGCCGAGAACGTCGGGCTCTTAGTCCCCGTCGGCACCATCTATCAGGACATCGGAGAGTCCTGGAAAGCGCGTCTAGCGGCCGGCGAAGAACTAGTCATCGGCCTCGCCGTAGACTCCGTGTTCGAAGACCGCGAGACATGGAACGTGATCGTCGAAACCAAAGAAGGCGACCCGAACAACGTCGTCGTGCTCGGCGCGCATCTAGATTCTGTCCAAGCGGGCCCCGGCGTCAACGACGACGGGTCCGGGTCCAGCGCGCTCATCGAGATCATGACGGCGCTGCGGTCGTACACGGGGTTTCCGAACAAAGTGCGGTTCGCGTGGTGGGGCGCCGAGGAAAGCGGGCTGATCGGGTCGCTGCACTACACGTCGAGCCTGACGGAAGAAGAGGCCGACCGCATCCGCTTCTACTTCAACTACGACATGGTGGGCTCTCCAGCCCCGGTGTTCGCCGTCTACACCGGCGACAACCCGGGCGACCTGTCCGGCGCGCAGCCGCTCAAGGACTACCTCCTAGCGGCGGGCCGCGACGCGTACTTCGGGAGCTTCGGGTCGAGCTCCGATTACGTCGGGTTTCTGGAGTTGGGAATCCCATCGTCGGGGATCTTCACGGGTGCTGGCGCGCCAGAGGATCCGTGCTACCACTTGGCCTGCGACACTATTAGTAACGTCGACCTCGAGGCCCTGACTACCAACACCAAGGCGGCTGCTGTCGTCGCGGCGAATATGGCCCTGTCCCTTGAGGGCGTGCCGCCGCGGAACAAGACGACGCTGAACACGCGTAGCAAGAACCACATCCGCGCGCAGTTTGACAAATGGAAGCGCGCGGCCGAACATGCATCAACGGAAAAGTCCTGTTCGCATAAGGAGAAGAGCACCATTTAAGTCAGTCTTGATATTGATCAAGGAAAAACAAAAGTAGCGTATGCGAGATGTGCTAGCTTTAGTACGGAGTAGCCCCTACATGTCCATCTCAGATAAAAGTCCAGATTTAATAAAATGCACACAAAATTCCCCCAATGAATATGCTTTTGATTGTAAATTTTAACGATGCATAGCCCTATCCTAAAATCCAAGAGGTATATGTGCTATATGTCATAAAAACATAAAAACGCCAGAAGGTAATGCAGACTGATAAATGCGACCTATATCAACAACTCATCTCATAAATCAGAACTCGCCATGCAATTTTTTAGTTTACCCCAACGCCGACGTATTCGTAAGAAAAATGGCTGGCTGGCTTTAATATTCCCCATGCCCATTCCCAACAGCGCCTCCGCCGCCGTTAGCAACCGCCCTCTTCTCGTTCAGCGCCCTAGCCCTCACACCCACAAACCCGACGAGGCAGAACCCGATCACCAGACCAAGCGCCAGCAGCAGCAGGTCAACGGGTACCGGGTCTCCGTGGAAAGTAACGTGGAAGAGGAAGTCGAGGCCGCTCTGGCTGAAATTAAAAAGGCCCGAGAGGCAGATGATAGTCCCGTAGACCTTGCCGAAGGTGCGAAACCCAAAAACCTTGGCGCTGTAGTCGCTGACGGCCGTGTAGTAAAAGGGCCGGTACAGCACGAACAGCACGATGTTGGCGTACGCCGCCCATGTGTAGGGAAGCACGCCGAGGACGCCGATGGTGGTCGCGACGGTGACGAGGGTCGCGAGCACGGCGACCGTGCTGCTGCGGTCGAGGATCACGCCGAT
Source organism: Hypoxylon perforatum (assembly GCA_028571165.1). Lineage (NCBI taxonomy): Eukaryota > Fungi > Ascomycota > Sordariomycetes > Xylariales > Hypoxylaceae > Hypoxylon > Hypoxylon perforatum. The sequence goes on from JAOXNQ010000001.1 coordinate 403,359, forward strand.
GAACGGGATCGAAATAATACCGCCGAGCGGCAGCGCGAGGTCGAAGAAGTTGTTGATCTCGACGGCCTTCTCCCGCGAGCCGAGGATGGCCTCGTACTGTGGGCGGATGGTGGCGACGAAGTAGTTGATGCGGGTCATCTGCACGACGGTGAACAGGCACACGAGCACGAACCACGGAGAGCAGATCTGCTCCCACGCAGTGCGGTTGTGCATCACGCCCCACACGCCGCTCTTCTCGTTGCGGGCCTCCTCGCGCTCGACCTGCTTGTCCTTGTCGGCCTCGCTGGAGCCCAGCAGCTCCTCGATGTTGTGGACGATGCTCTCGCGGTGCTCTCGCTGCTCCTCGCGCAGAAGCGCGGTCTGCTCGTCCACCTGGTCATCGACGTCCACGGCGTCCGGTACGGCGGAAACATCCTCATATACGGGCCCCTCGATCTCTTCAATCATTTCTCCTACCGTCTTGTACGACTGCTTAGGGAGCAAGGTGAGCTGAAAGCCGAGTATCACGACGGGCACTACGAGATACACGAGGAAGAACTTGTGGTGCCCAAAATTGCCTCCTGACTTGCCGTAAATGATACGGTAGACGAGAAACAGAGCACTGGAAGCATCGAATGCTCCCGTGAGCAGTGCCAAGATCAGCCCCGAGTGGCGGGGAAAGGCGTTGGAGAGCTGGAACGAGGATATGTACGTAAACGGACCACCGAGAGCTAAGAACAGGTAGCCGAGGAGGAACGCATCGAAGGGGAGACTTCTGGCAAACGAGATGAAGAGCGCGCCGATGGCAAGGAGCACGGAGCCGATGACTCCGCAGACTCGGGGGCCATAGTGGTCTAGGATTGCACCGACAGGCAAAGCGGCAACGTTGGTGGCGACAGCGGCCACAGTGAACATAAGATTTAGATGTATTTCCACACATGTGTCCTCGCCGTTACAGATGTCTTGATATGCGCCCTCTTTCTTCAGAACCGGCTTCAAAGCAGCATACCCGAACACGATCCCCGCAGCGAAGAGACACAGCACGACCGTAACCCCAACTTGCACTAACCGTCGAATCTAGGGATTAGCTTCCCATGCGGCTCGGGTATCAGCGGAGAAGGAAGGGTCAGGCAACTCACGTATTCGTTTCCATTGAGGAACCTCGAAGGCGCCGCGAGACTGCGCAAGATGATGTGCTTCTCGATCTTCGACGTAGGCGGGATCCCACGACTCAGGCAAGGGGTTGAAGGTGAGCTTGCGGGCTCTCTCCGAGGCGGCGATAGACGAGACGGAACCCCGCCGGGAGACGGACCTTCGCCCCTCAGTAGGAACGTTGACGAAGGTCTCGAGAGACGCAACGCGTTGCAGAGACATGACTTTGAGATAGAGATTTCTTTTCCTTCACCTCAAGAGAAATGACTCGCAACAAAGGATGGATGGAAGGGGAAAAGAATAAGAGAGTTCAAAAAAGGAAAAAAGAAAAAGCTAATATGGGATACTTTATCCCCCGCCAACATCCGACGCCAACGTGACGATCCAAGCCTGGGAAGAAGAGATGAACCTAAAGAGACAAAGCTAGAGGGAAAGTCTGAAAGAACCTACACCACATCCGTGCTAGGACTACGCAGGTGGGGCGGATCCAGATATAATTCGCCAATGCCAAAAGCTCCTCAACATCGAAGAGCTTGACGTTATGTTGCCAAGCAAGCCGATTCTGCAAGTTCTACGATTTCCGCAAGTATGGAAACCCTTGCCCGCGCCTAAGATGCAACCATACAAAAAGGCACCCGCCAATGGCACCACAGATGGACTATAACATGTCATTTTTGTCATCGGGTGAGTTATGTAAAAGTATAGGACTATGAGCGACGTCGGTTGGAGACCTCATAGGTACGGGGAAGTAAAAAGATGCATAGGGACGAACACATGCCCCATGTGACTTGCATATGCCGGCTAGATATTTCTCCTCCTCCTCATTCGCCTGCAGGGGGTAGCGAATAAAAGCCATCACCACTTGGAGGCAGTTTCGTTGTGTGACGTAATACCTCTATTATAACGTACCCGATCTAGATCAATATCTAGATGAGAGTGTATTCGCAATTGATCTTTTACATCTTCGATGAATATCTTGGATAGCAGAGATTTTCATCTTGCCACTATCAAGATGATCCCACGAGGCATTCGATCGTCTCGTGATAATCCCAAACTTACCATGTGGGATGTGAACTACGCAGAGACTAAAAGTAGTTGCATCTCTAGAGCTTAAATTTTAGCTTGGCGGGATGATAACGACCTCTCTTCACGTATGTCATTTACATATTTGACCACGAGACAGTCCAAGTTTTTAAAAATAACTAATAAAGATTTTAATTTTTTCAGAACTGATATTCGTGCCTGGTAACTCGCCGTCATAGAGCCAACTTGCTTCGCTTGCACGATACTAATTTTTATTAGCGACTGTTACAATATCAAAGTCACGTCCTAGTACTGAATTATCAAGTGACCACGAAGGGAATGATATACTGAGTATTACAAAACTACCTCCTTGTACTATGTACAAACCTAGTAGATTAGAATGTTAAAAAAAGGTCTTGATATAGAAGAGAAAATCATTGGAGCACTGAGTAAAGAGCATGTGAAGTAGAAATCATCGATTTGTGCTTATACACCTTTTAGCGCAGAGCCCCCTCCTACCGAGTCCACAGCTGCGAATTATAGTACACCCCTATCTTCCCAAATCCCTCCCTCTCCCCACACTCAAACTGTCACGCCGGGACTCCTATTCGCTGGCTCGACTCAGAAGGGCTGGCCCTTAAGCTCTGCAAATTCTGCGGAAGGCTAACGGTGATGGCATCACACAGAGCTGACTTGGACGGGAAGATACTGAGGCATCTCTCCTGCGACACCACATCATGGACTCTGGAAACTGTCACTCTGAAACGGTGCAAAGCATCTCGAGTCCGTCTGCGACAAGAGTCAAAGCTACCATCAACAATTGCTTGCCGTAACCTAACCGCGAAGCCAGAAATATACACAATAGAAATTAGATTGCCATATCGTCCCCATGACAAAGCGAGCCTCCGAGATTCCGTCGCATCGAGGCGAAACATAGGAAGAGGTATCCATTAGAAAGCAATATAGAACCTTGAAACCCCACCACAAAAACCAAACTCCCACTCGTAGTTGTTTAAGCGTCGGTGAAGTGGATAACGGCCTTGCCATTGCTCGGGATGGTTGTCTACTCAAGTTAGTTCGGACGAAACATAAACTCTACATGGGATGGAAGAAAGACTTACAGTGCATCCGCTGTCGCCAACTGCGTACGCGCCATCCTGGTAGTAGCACTGTATGCTGACATCTCCAGTGATGTTGATGTTCATGCGAGGCTTGGCGCTGCTGGTAGGCTTGTTAGGGAACAGAGAGATATAGGTGTTGCCATCCGCAGCCTTGCCGACACCGAGAATAGTAGGAGCCCAGTTACCGCACTCGTCGTGGTCAGTCGCGCAGTCCCAGAGGCAGCCGTCTTCGACCGAGACACCGGGCTGGTTGACGTAGTACTGGAGGGTGGTGGCGAGGTCTCCCCAGTGGTAGTAGTCGGCAGAGGCGATGTTGGCAATGTCACGGGTAGTGCCAGGCTGCGAGTCGACGGGAACAACCATGGCCTCAATACCAGGGTAATCGGTACGGCAGATGGCAACATTCTTCTCCATGTCGTTCTTGACACTGACACCTCCGATACCTTTCTCGCAAAGGGTCTTGGAATCGGGACGGCTCAGCTCCAAGTAGCCGTCGCTGTTGCAAAGCAGACCACCAACAGACTGCCTGGTGCTTCCCTGAGCCTTGGGCCACTGAGTCTTGACATAACCCTCGGGGCAGGCGTACGAGTAGAATCCCTTCTGCTTAGCCATCCCCTTAATACCAGTCTCGATGTAGCTGATGGCCAGGTCGCCAATACTGTAACTAGGAGTGAATTGGAGACCGGTCCAGCCACCGAGACCAAGCCAGGGGATAGGGAGAGCACCGTACTTGTCGGGGAACTCAGTGCACTTAAGCTTGCCATCAGGGAATTCGGCGTCGATGCCAGTAGCACCGCTGGTGGGGTAGCTGCTCGAGGCAGAGGAAGTCGCAGCGGCGGAAGAAGAGGTCGAGGTGGAAGTCGAGCTCGTGACTACGGAAGACGAAGTCGAGGTAACCTTCTGGATGAAGACGGCATCCTCCTTGGAAGAGGAGCTGGTGACAACAGGGGCCGGGGGAGCGGTGTAGGTAGGAGTAGTCTCGCCTACAACAACGTAAAGTCCCTTGTCCAAACCATCCTTGGCCTCATCAGCGCTAACCTCCTCGTTGCCCAGCATGTACTGGGTGACGGTAGCGGGAAGGTAAGTGGTCTCGACCTCTCGCTTCTCGACGGGGGTTCCTCTCTTGTGGTGGTGGTGACCGTGGTGGTGGGGCTGGGCAGCTGCACCGGCGGCAAAGGAAGCCGCAACGGCGATGTTGAGAATTGTAGCCTTCATATTTTTCAAGATGAAGGTCAACTAGTAATTAATTGTCGTCGGTAGATATCTTAGATCTGGCAATTAGAACCTAGAGTCGCAGTTCTATACAGAATCATGGTTAGTTTGCCTATTGAAACAGATAGGCCCCACATTCGAGGGAGGGATATTGGCGTCTATGTAGATAGGCAGTTGAAAGGGGGGAGAAGACTCAATGGGAGGAGAGCCGATATCGACGTGAAGGTATAGTTTGTGAGAAAGGGCGACACAACACAAAGCAGTACGCTTTGCGATTACACAGCGACGGGGTCGATGGATGGAAGTGCGTGCATTAAGGCTTACCGAGAGATGCTGACGTGGGTAGCACGATACGATTGAGAAATGCAGACAACTTTGGATGTACTATTGCGATGGGATGCCGAAGATGAGGAATGCGGAATATTGGATTATTGGATTTTGTTTGTTTGTTGCTATTCGTGACGAACGTAACGAGCGTATACGCGGTTCCAAAGGAATGTGGTAGAGAGCAGAATAACTCTTGACTCTCAGTTGGAGGAGACGGCGCGATTGAAAGGAAACAATGAGCGTCGACGAGGGAGAGGAAAAGGTGAAATTAATTGTTTGCAGGGAGAAGGGGGAGCGGGAGACAGGAGAGAGGTTTAGGGGAGAAAGCCTTGCTTTGTGTCCCTGTTCTCCCTGTTCGTACCTCCGTACCTTCACACACGAGGAGATCCACGGCGGATCCTTTCTCTGGGGTGGCCGAATGAGCCCAACAGCGGCCAATAAGATTTGGTCGCTAACCCGATGAGGCAGGGGTAGCAGTGTAACGGTACTAACGGACAGCCAATGCTTGGACCGATGATGTCCACTTTAAGCCACTACTGCAAGGTACGGCGCACTATTTTGATTCCTCTTGAAATTACCATGATTTAGCGTAGTAAGTGGCGCGCAAGGGGGTAATGCTTCAGGGCAAATTTGCCGTGTGTCGTGTTCTCATCCCAGCCTGCCCCAGCCAAGCCAACCCAAGTCCAGCCCCATCAACATCGTGGTCCCAGAGTCCGCGAGTCCCTGGACGAAACAAGCATCAAGCAAGCACCAAGTTGGAAAAGTTGCTTGCGTGGCAATAAAGCCCAGCAGCTATTATTTTTATTACATCTTTCCCGGGCCTGAACCGGGAAATACGAGCGGCCTTGATGGAGAAGTTCATGCTGCGTGGCTTAGCACCAAGAAACAAGAAGTGTTTGCTAACGGTGCTGCTGCTGAATATGGACTGGCATGTGTTACTCTCCCGCATCTACTCCGACTTCATGAACGGCAGAACTGGTCGAGGTAATATCGTAACATGCCCCTATCTGCCAGGTCTGCCCCGTTCAATTCGATTTCAAGTACTGTAACTTCTCATATTTCACATTTCACTCTTGCAAGCTACCTATATTAGACATAATTATCATGTCTACCTAGTGTCCACTATCAGATGCTACGTAGACGTACTATGCTATTATGTATGTCGCTACCATAGCAGTTCGCATCCAACCATCAAGAACGCAAAAAAGGGGAGCAAAAACGAAAATAAGATCACTTCGGACCTTGGAACTAATAAAAGAAAAGAAAAAAATCGAGCCAAGAAATCCATCCAGATCTTCTTAGGCACATGCCAGATGTGGATATGTTGCGCGTCTATTTTCCTTGCTTTAATTGCTGCAATTTCGGGATTAGCAGCCAGGCACATCTTGTTTCTGACTGGCTGAAATCCTTCTGGCAAATATCAAGCCTGCTTGACTGGGCTCGCCTAGCAGCTTAGCAGTTCTTGGGAGATCTATCCGCTAGTTGATCGTCATTCCAGGCAATTAGACATCCGCGAACACCTTGCTAGTGTCAGAATCTTATTCCCCGTCATCATGCGGCTTCCTTCGACTCCTTCGATTCCAGTTACTCCTGGTCGATTCTATGCCTTACATAATACTTCGTATGGAGATCAAGTTACAAATAATGGCACATACATCGACCCATGGGACGATTAGAGCACGAATACTCAACTGTAGATCTATTGAGCCGCTGCTGTGGACACTGCCGTGAACAGTTTCTCTGTAGGCGTGTTCTAAGATGATAAGTTAATAGAAGTTTCAAGTTTCGACGCTAACACAACGACTTCATGACTTCTTAGCTCTCGCACTACAGTTTCCACTTCGGCCATGCGTCGTGCCACCCGCAATAATATGGGAGTCGTGCCACTGGGTGATAGTTGAGCCTCGCAATTCTTCGAGTTTCAGGTTGGACTGTATTCCAATACCTATTGCGTACGCTCGCTAGACTACCCTGATTTTTAAACTCTCAGCCTCAAATGCGCTCACTCAGCAAATTGCTCTGCACATAATGGTGCTTTTGGCGACCTGCCGGATTATTGAAGAGATGCTTTAGATCGCCTGAGATTGCGATGGCTTCGTCTTAATTTAAGAGCTACGTCTGCGCGGTTCAAAACCGTTCATCGCATCTAGTCCCAGAATCACTCTTTGACAACATACTACCTAAGGTCTGTTACCATAGGTAGGTTCATGCAGTTCTTGCAGATAACCATGTGAGAAGCCTAATTTATAATTAGCTTGTACTACTTCCGTATCACCTCTTCCGGTTCGGACTGGAACACGCCTGCCTATGAGATCGCTTACCGTTAACCTAATTAGCCCCCGGGAACGGATAGCAGCCGCAACTTTCTTAGGACCGGACTCCGTTGTCACAAACTAATTCGGTGTGTATAGCTGTGCTTCGGACTTGTACGAGGTCGACGGTGACGTGTTCATAGCCGTTGTCCATCCCATTAGAAATACTGCCTCAACATCGACGCTTATCTACATCCGATGCACCATTGGTCTGGGCGAACTAAAGCTGCTGGGTAGCATAGGATACTTGCAGTTATCACGAACGCCATCTTTGTCTCACAGCCAACAAGTCCGCCCGGTCGGATTCTATAAGGCGGTGGCTTTATGTTTCATCCTTAGCAGCTAGTAGAGCACGACACTTTACCGGGACAAGTTTTTAGTGTATATATTTGGTTGCCTTGGGGATGTTGCTTCAGTGTCTTTCTTTCGGTACTCTTCTCTTCGAATACGTGCGAGCTCCTCTTCGCTCTGGGTAGCACCTGTAAAGGTCGGAGTTTGAACTCCGTTCTCGCCAACCATGCCACAGTTCAATATATAAAATGTCTCGGCGGTTGACAGGACTACTTTGGTCATTCTCAACCCCCTACTTGCCGTCAGATAGGAAGAAGCATGTGGTGACTACAGGCTCGAGTGACCTTACATTGCATCTCAAACGGTTCAACGTTCGTGTCACGACTCCGCAAGTCTCGCCCTGACTCAACGTCTGACTCAGGGCAGCCGTTTTTAATATCGTTGTGTGATGCCACGAAGCTTGCATGCTTGAGCGGTAAGGGGCTTTCGTACCTACCTACCTACTACCATGTAGGTATGTAAGAAGCCGCACGACAATTTCCATCAGAGCAGTCATTATCTAGTCTTCCTGACCACTTCACCTTGTTGCGCAGTCATTCATACTCTGCCAAGCCATTTTAGCAATATCTATATGCAAGAAACAAGTCCATTTGAATACGTGGTGAAATAGCGTGAGCAAGCTCATCAATTAGGGGACATTTATATGTAACGTTTTGTTCTTTTAGGTAACTATGAGACACGATACAGCAGGAGAAAGGAGTCCGACAGAAGCGACTCGAACATGGTATGTCAGTCCTCGGGTCACCGATAGGGGGTGGGGTTGGGATAACCCTATGCTATCAGTATCGGCACTTTGTAAGATAATAGTTAATAATACAACAGGAGATACAGTTCTGGTCCCTCCGCTGTTGCTTTAGTCTTGAGCCGTGGTCGTTGAAATGTGATAAGGGTTACTCTCAAGTTGCCAACTGGGAATATTTCCGATGGGAGCACTCATCTAGGCTACGATAGGCTACGAATAATCCTATTGAGACATAGCGTTTCACCCAAAAGCCTTGTTGAGGTCCATGGATATATCTTACACCGAGCTGGGTTTACGATTCGTTGTATCAGGGGCTGGTGAAGGTGGACGACACTTCCCAGATGTGTTACAGCCGTTCAGAGGCTCATCCCCCTATCGAGACATTATAGTCGGCCACTGACAGGACAGACTCATTAAAATTTAATTCTCTTCTATGATTACTCGCAGACAGCTGAACTCTCGTTCCTCCCACCATAATTTTCACCCTGGTGTTCCTTTAATGTCCCACTCCAACGAAAATAAAGGAAATAGGGGAAGCAATGAAATAATGAATCAACAATGATGAATAGTAAGAGAATCGTCTGGAAAATTAGCATCTCAAACTTCAACAGGATACACATAACAGGGAAAGGCTATGCGTTAGTTGCCCGATTGAATTTCTCGAACATGGCCATATGATGTCGGTGAGAACTACTGATACGACAGCTACTTTAATCAAATACCAATAGCTTGTCTACGAGGCTAAGGTTTAGAGGCCACTGTGGCACAGTTGAAATCAATGGCAACACTTCACGACGTTACAGTTATGTTGGGGTTGGTATGTCACGGAAGGTCTACAGATTGGCGGCTATAGGAGTCTAGTGATGAGCGAGGTGGCTACTCGGATGCCTCATAGACCGTCAGATAGAAGGCAGATGGTAACATCATCCGATATGAGTCATTCGGCCGAGAAAAGAAGGCAGATAGGTCTAGAATCTGGATGTTCATATACGTCGCTATCACTTTCCTTTCATTTATGCCACATCTACCAGTTTCCCTGACTTGCACTGATGGGCATCTTTATTGGATAGGTACTTATCTACCTAGCTAACAAGATCTATAATATTGCTCTATCATAGACATGCGTCCTTACAGGTGAGAAAGCGTGTTACGATATGCTATTGGGCTGAAAATCGCAAGCCCGAGCCTCGTTACTCAGCTAATGACCTATTTGTTGAACCTCCAGCTGATAGTTTAGGTACCATAGCGGCCGAATACACCATGATGAAATGGAAAAGGAAGAAAGATAAAAAGAGAGCGAAGATGCATTTACCCCTTTTCAACATTTGATGCCTTTGGAATTATTCTATGCCCCTAGCAGCTGCTGTTATGGCACGGACGACTGGTAAAATTATCTCTGGTATTAAAAGGGGGGATCACCAAGTTTTTGGATTGTGAAGGCGATTAAAATAGACAGGTAAAGACAATTTTCAATCATATCTTCTTCGCTGGATGACAGGTCTGCGCTGGATAGCTACGAATGTCTTACAAACTGGTGAGTCGATACCCAAGGTGTAGCTACTTGAGTAGGCAGGATTGAAGAACCTACCTAAGTCGTAGTAAGCTTTTCATGAGCTGTGGATATTCCCTCAGAGTAACGTGAGGGCTATTCCTGGAGGTCGGTAGGTAGGTAGTCTTACCAAATAAATTTGCTATTCCCGGCAATCTTCTCGGTGAAGCGACTACTATTGATTATACTAAGTACGGTACGCTCCCCCAACATGTCCCTTTGATAGGTCTCTAGATTTGAGTTAAACATGTGATTTAAGAACTAACAAATGCCGAAAGTAGTCGTTTTAGCACATGACGAAATTGTCCTGTCGGCATTACTGCCTCACAATATGTCCTTCCTAGATGTTGACTGGAAGCAGCCCTACCGTAAGTACTCAGGTATTCGGTACCTAATATAAGCATGACGAGTCATATTTCCTACCGATCGGTAATACTTGCTTGCAGGCGGTCGACGGGCGACCTGGGAGCATTGCTGATTACGTATTGATGTCAGTCTTGATAAAAGCAGCTTAGCGCTAACGTAATCCACGAATGAGGCTCAGCGGCAGATCCTCTTGGAGAGACTCGTTGCGTGGCGCGGTCGCTTTCCTCGGCTATCCTTGCGAGGCTGAAAAGATTTTCATCCTGTGCTTTTTATCGCGGAGGGAGAGGTAGACTGGGGCCCGGGAGGGGTACCGCCGCATCATTCTGTCTCAACAACCCAGATCGCTGCTTTATTCCCTTTCGTAAAGATATATGTACGTATTGAAGCGTTAGTATTCTGGGTTGTTTTCTGCAGAGAGAACAGAGGAGGACTATCGCATGGGTTTCAGAACTAGCGACCGAGAGACCCAAAGAGGTGGCTTAGTCCCATTATCACGAGCTTGAACAGAGCTTGGATAAACCGTAGAGCTCCCGATTTGGACGGGACTAGTGGAGGGTTTGTCCGCTTTGGGCGATTGAAAAAGGACTTGGCATCTGTGGGGTTGCAGTTCTTGGTCGGCGAGGCAATAGAAAGATGCAATAACGATGGGGGCTTGCAGCGATGACGAGAAATTACTTCACCAACAGCATACATACCTAGGTATGCTACCCCAGGTAGGTATGCACAATCTCGAGTCTACACGTGAGTGAGCCAGCTATAACTTGTAGCAATTGATTGGAAAGAGAATGATAAATGAGTGATGACTTCTTTCTTAACTTGATTCCAGGCTTGATCGATCGATGTCAATGTTGTAGGTGTTCACCATCTTTTGCAAAAGCCGAATATCTATAGGTGGGCCGAGCTCAGAAGTTGGGAAAAACAGCTGGCGTGGGCCCGCGGGGAGAAACGACAAATGACGACTAACGCATCATACCCTTGCCATAGCGTACTTATCATTGGATCGATACACGAAGTGACCTAGCGCCTCAAAAGCGTCATGTTCCTTATATCCTTTCCACTGGTCCGCCATCAGTATGTCTGCCACTTCTGCGACATATAGATATCATGGCTACTAAAATGTCATCTTGGTAGTACAATCCAATCTATAGATTGTCCTACTTTCGATACCCATTAGGTAGCCATGTCTGAAATGTGGCAGGCCTAACTATATGGTGGATGGCAGATAAGACAGATGGGATGGGCCAGCTTTCTCTGTCTGCGATGTAAGGTCCGGCGCATATGAAGACACCTGGCAATGATACCCTGATTGCCTGCGTACCTGCTGCAAGCGCCGGTTGTATCCTCCCTAATCTGGGATGACGTTGCTATTGGCCGAGATCAAATCAGCCACCGCAATGGAAGTAACAGATCCGTCCATTCACCAGCCCCAATCTATGTACTCGCCTCCGTCGCGAGCCCGCAGGCCCGTCGTTTGGTTGCTCGAGCATGAGCCGTGGGCTTGCCTGCCTTATCACGAAGGGGAAAACAAACTGGCGGTGTATCCTATGTCTCTGAGTCTGGAACTTAATAAACTCTGGCTTCTAATCACCCTTCTAGATTGTTCGTCATGTAAGTTCATAGGTCACGCAAACTCCATCATCACGCATCATGAGATACCTGATATGGAGCTGTACACCGCAGACGATACCTTTTACCGGGCTTTGACTTCGTACATCCTTGTTGTTATAGGCAGCATGTCTATACCCAAGCCACAGAGTTCTGGGCTACAATATAATTTGCAAAGAAAAGGAGATAATGTTCCATGAGCTATCTTCGGAAGTATGCATCCAGTAGTCTTTGACGTCTTCAAGTTAGGACAAAGAGCTCTTTTACCTAGAGAGGCGAATTTCGCATTAAACATGCTGCAGCCTCGGAAAGTATCTTGGAATTTGGAGTTGCTTCTTACCGAAGATCTGTACCGCCACATACTCAATCACCATCAATAGTATCTGTGCGTACTCTCGAGCTTCAACTTCTTGTATACCTCCTAGAGTACTGTTGAATAGATGGATGGGTTATGTAGCAATATTTATCTGAAGGTTGCTTGCTTCCAACACCATCAAGCTTAGGTCGGTAGTAGCAGCTTACCTAACGTGGCTGCGTGTTCTACTGCTTACAATACCTGAATGAAAAAGTTTCCCCATCGAATAGTGTACCTGCATGGACTGTACCTAAGGGTGTGATATATGTATCTATCCACGCTAATATACACTGAGAGGTACTTACACTATACTTATATCACAGGGTCATTGGGGTTGCGCTCAGGTGGTGACCGAACCAAATAATTCCGACCAGACACGCATCAGCCCAATAAACTGGAACTTGCCGCCGCCTCCGCCTCTTTTTTCCCCCTTCCCACTGCCACCTCTGCCACCTGCACCACTGCACCTGAACTGCCTGGGCTGCTGGGCCTGCACCACCACACTTTGACGTCCCCCCAAGCACCATTTTTTTTCCTGCTCATCCACAATCATCTTGCCCTTTGCGGCTCAGTCGTCCACTTACACACAGTCGACTGCCTACCTTTTTTCTATCACGACCAAGGCAATTGTCTTCTCGTTACCGTTCCATTACGGCAAAATTAATACAGATCAACTTAGTGATTGATCTGCCCAATCATTTCTGTATTTGTAGTAAATCCTAAAAGGCAAGGTTAAAAAAAAAGATCAGCACCTGGACGCGGCAACGCGCGATCATCAACAACACCATCATTCATTGCAGCAGCCACGCCCTCCAGCCACACATCCAGCCTTATTGTTCGTCGAGCTCGACGATGCGTCGTTAATGCGCCATACTTCACATCGCGTCTTTTTCAGGTCGATTTCAGGTCATTTCTTGTAGGGAGCTCAATCGCGCACCTGGTTATCGTACTCCAAACTCATGGCGTCCGAGAAAGGTCCTGTCGCGACGGAAGCCCCGCCCTTCTCATCAGCAGCTTCGCAACCGACTCTCCTCTCAGATCCCGTATCCGTCGAGACTCTTACCGCTGAAGCTACTCGCGCAACCCAGTCGCTGAAGAGACAACGAGAATCCTCTCCGATTTCGCCCTCTTCCGCCCTCTCGGCGCTCCATCGGGAGCTCTCTCCGTCCAAGCAAGCCAGACTAGCTAATCTGCCATCGAGATTCTCTCCCGCTCCTCTAACAGGAGCCGCGGCTCTCGAAGACGAACGACGCAGGGAAGAAGAACAATACAAGCTGCAGGTTTCGGGCGCTAGTGAAAACCCTGCTTTCAAGGCACAATCTGCACTCATGTCTGCGAGCGCTTTGGCCATGAGCCGGCCTCAGGATGCGCCGCAGGACATGGTCCAGGAGCTTCAGCAAGAACTTCCTCATGGACTTCCCGAAGAACCTCCCCATGACATCACACAGGATGTTCCCCAGTCGGACGATGCGCAGCACGTTGCACCTCCGCCTTCTGTGTCGATACCGCTCCCAGACGCACCAGAATCCGAACCGAAGCCGGACAATGTCAGTCCTCACAGTGCAACGAGCTTGGGCAGCTTGGGTGGCGGACCTGGTGGGCCTGTGACATCCAGCCCGGGGCCTATGGAGATTGATGGACGCAGTGACAGGTCTGGCTTTGGGACGCAGCCCCCAGCTCCAATGGAAGAAAAGGCTGTTGCTACCTCGTTGTCGTATCCTGGCATCTTGCCCCCAACCTCTACCATGCCCGCGCCCCCTGCACGGGGTATGAGCATGCCAATGACACCAAACCAACAAGCAGCACCGCGCTCTCCGAACTCTAAGAAACACAAGTGCCCGTACTGCGAGACGGAATTTACTCGACATCACAACTTGAAGAGTCATCTGCTGACTCATAGTCAAGAGAAGCCATACGTGTGCCAAACTTGTTCTATGCGCTTCCGCCGTCTGCATGACTTGAAGCGTCACAGTAAGCTACATACGGGAGAGAAACCCCACGTGTGCCCGAAGTGCGACCGAAAATTTGCGCGTGGCGATGCTTTAGCGCGACACAGCAAAGGTCCTGGTGGTTGCGTTGGTCGGCGAAGTAGTCTGGGTAGCTTCCTTGGCGAGGAAGAGGTAGAAGGCTCCAGCCACATTGAAGGCGATGATTCTGCGATGAGTGGTATCGTATATGATAACGAAGACAACATGACGGAGGAGGAGCGACGACGTTTAAGTTTACCTAGCATTAAGGCCCAACATGTTCAGGGTAATGAGGACCCCGCCACGCTTCTGAATTCCCTCCTTCCACTAACAGATCACACTTCAGGGTCTACTACAGGCCGTCTCTACCCACCTAACGTAGATCGAGGTTCTGGAAGCTCGAATGCCTCTCAGACCCCTGGTACGAGCATCTCATCACTTCCCGTAGGCGCTGGTAACCCGGCCATGTATGCTCAGAACGCCATGACGGAGAGCCCAAAGCCGCTCAGTCCCTCTGGTGTTCAGGGTCACGATGCGGCCAATGTTGCCCGGCAGCGCTCTCCTAGTTTGACGGCGCAGTTTCAGCAACAACAACTCAGTCGCCATCAATCGGACCGACATACTCCACCAGGTTCGTGCAGCCCCAATTCTCTCATTTCCTACTTTTATGCTGAGACAATCGAAGTGCCCGGCTTCACTACCGCTGCCGATGCGGCTAGGTATGCTGCTTCCGCGGGGGCTATACAGAACGCAGCCCCGACTTCACAGGGTACATCTGGAAGCTCGGTGGCCATCGGTTCCGGAGTCAACCATGCTCAAACATCGAGCGGCCCGGGCCAGAACGGTGGAAGTGGAGACAGCTCCAGCAACAACATCTTTGCGACGGACCAAGGCATTTGGGCCTACATACACAGCCTCGAAGAACAGGTTCGCCAACTTAACGAACGAGTCCAAACCATGGAAGCGACGGGTCGATCCCAAGAGGAGAAAATAACATACCTTGCGGGCGAAGTGACGGCCCTCCGTAGTCAAGCGGAGGTCAAGTCAGATGCGGCTCTGGCCGAAAAGATAAGTAGCTGAAATGAGGCTACCGAACTAGGAATGACGACGACAACAGCATGGCGAGTTGGGAGGTGTGATGAATTAGCGAAGGACATGTTATGTATGCATGGTGCATATGCCAGGTTCGGGGGGTTTGCATCTGATTCTTTGCGGTCGTTGCCTTCTCCGGTATAGCCTCGCGGACGCGGGCTCACATTTAGTAGGGGAAGGCGTTCAGGGGGGAGTTTTTTCAGTCGCCTACAAAAAGTCGGGGAGTGTTTTCCGGTCGATTCCACCAGCCCCTCGAGGTCCTTCGTTATTTGATTCCGGTGATATCCCTGCGGGTTTTTATTTGGACTCGGAACCGGGTGGAATTCTGACCTTTTTTATTTTACTTCCAAACTATTCGCTCGCATTTGTATTATAAAATTACTAGTGCAGATAGAATTGCCTCGAGGCATGGGCCAAAAAAGGGAGGCAAAGCCGTCGCTATAGTACTTAATGAAAGAAAGAAACCAACAAAGCTATTTATGTTGTTGGTATGCAGACAAGTTCACATGATGTTGGCCCCTGGTTTATAATTACGTGCATGGATATCATGAAATTTGTTTCACTTCCGCGATGTACTAGCAGGGCCGTCATCTACTTAGGAAGTTTCGATTTATCCGCCTAATTTTATCGTGCCATTGGAAACTTGGAAAGACCAAGAAGATAGCTTAGGGATGACAGACAGCAGTTATGACATTTATGAAGCGAATTAGCATATGAATAATTACACATTTTATGCAGCTTCAAGATTTCGCTGAATGTTATGTCAATTCGAGCCAGTAATAAGTCTGATTACATAATTTTGGGGACGGCGAGTGTGCACGGGCCACCTTACAACTTCTTCTCCGTTGGCACGTGCACACTGCTTGGGGCCAGAGCCCTCACACAAAAATTTCCATCACCTATTCTGGGCCTAGTGTGGGAAACTAAGCGAAAACCCTCTCTGCAAATCAACCGTCTCAGTAAATCGCCAACCCACCATCTCAATCTTGAACATTCGCCCTTCGACAAACCGCCAACCCGACAACCCACATCGACCAGCGGACTTTCTTGAGCATCAACAAACCGCAATCATGGCTGACGACCCCGACTACGTACGTTATTCTGCCCTATCGCGCACTGCGAGAACATGGATTGGATGAGGGGAAAAATAAGGCGACTAACTTTGATGCGTAGAACGCTGAGGAGGCCGCAGAGCTCAAGAAGAGAAGACAGTTCCGCAAGTTTTCCTACCGAGGAATTGACCTAGATGCGTATGTTTTTCTCCCATTCGAAACATAACATATACATTTGCCCAGGAGTGATTGCTCGGGTGCTATTTTCCGGCCTATCGAAACGAATATGCGCATGATAATAAGAATCAAAGCTAATACAAATCCTCAATCAACAGTCTCCTCGACCTTTCTTCCGATCAACTCCGTGATGTCGTCCACGCCCGTGCTCGTCGCCGGATCAACCGAGGCCTGAAGCGAAAGCCCATGGGCCTCATCAAGAAGCTGCGCAAGGCCAAGCAAGAGGCCAAGCCCAACGAGAAGCCCGACCTCGTCAAGACGCATCTGCGAAACATGATCGTTGTCCCCGAGATGATTGGCAGCGTCATCGGTATCTACTCCGGCAAGGAGTTCAACCAGGTCGAAATCCGACCTGAGATGGTTGGCCACTACCTAGGCGAATTCTCTATCTCATAGTACGTTGCGCCTTGCCACTCTTCGACCCTCCGATACGTGAAGTAATGCAGATTTGGCTAACCAGTTCTACAGCAAGCCCGTCAAGCACGGTAGACCCGGTATCGGTGCTACTCACTCTTCGCGTTTCATTCCTCTCAAGTAAGCCTGTGGAAAATGGAGGGGGGGCTTTGCACTTTGCATTCAGTCATGGATTGGGCGAACGGAACGGTTCTTTCTCGGTAGATAGGCAAATGACCATCAGCCGAAATGCGCTACATGATAATGAATTGAGATCATCTGCGCCGTACAGATGCACTTGTTTGCCGTGATTATTGGGCTTGCTTCTACGTTTTGACATCCACTTTCTCGATATTGATACGACGCTAAATCTAATGCATCATAACTTTGATTGACGATGTCCCTGGTTACGCTGTGTTATATCAATTCGATAGTCCCCTAGTGAATGGGCACGTTGGTAATTCTCATATATAGTGGTATATGGATCCTCCTGCGCTTACAAACGTCATTTGTAAGATATTGATATTTTATGCTAGAAGTAAGCTCTGTCTTAAAAACACATCTTCGAACTGTGCTAAAAATAGTATGCTCATTAACTGTATCCTGCCCACAAACTTAGTAGATATCGTAGATGAGGTAAATGCAGTAGACACTATCTGCTCGGCCCGAGTTTACGTTTAGAACTTATCTGGAGTTAAATATTTAAGAGGCTTCATGTTACCCGGATTTCTATACAACATAACTATCCAATTGTATGGGTAAATGAAATATCTACATACATAAAGGTTAAGGGATCACTACGAACATGCATGTAGGGGGAAGAAGGGTATCTAGGTTGACTCAACCTCGCAGTAATCCTAAATGGAAATCCTACCTAGGTACGAAGACGTGATGCCTCTCACATACAAATTCCGGGTACGTATAGAAAAGTTGAACAAAGTAAAACTAGGCTATCTCTTAACAGCAGCCATCATGCCCGCTGGGCATAGAGTTTCTATGAATATGTACGTTCTTTCGTCGCTAGCTTTGCAAGGGATATCCGTTCGTATTGATGATGGTACAGAGGTTCCTTTTCTCTCCCTCTAATATAAATGCGTCTCTCACAATGATGATTCCTGCTCTTGTTTGCTTTTCTCCGCCAACTTCTGGAATTTTCGGACCTCTTCCGCCGCGGCCTGCTTCCGGTAGTGCTCCGTGACGTGGTCGAGGTTGGGCAGGTGGCCTGCGGGGACGCTCCAGGGCGAGCCTGAGTTGAATAATCTGTTTTGTGCAGAAGAAGTGTTTTGGTTAGCTATGTGTACATATCTCTCATATATTAATCTCTCCTTTTCTCCTCTACCCCAACGACTTATTGTCGTTACTACCACCGCTAAACAGCAGTAGAGAATGATATATGCCCGCAGAACAAAGGAGTGAGGGGAGGAAGAGGGACAAAACATACTCGGGGGTCTTGAGCTCGACGTGCGTACTCTTGCCCGAGTACATGAGCAGGTGCTTGTCGTGGGCGGCCTGCTCGAAGATGTTGGTGCGCAGCGTGTTGCGCACCTCCCAGTCGTTGAAGTAGTCGAAGTTCCGGCTCAGCCACCGCGAGCCCGCCGACGGCTCGCCGTTGGCGCCCGGCCGCGAGATCGAGTACCCGATGTAGGAGGCCGGGACTAGGGCGGCGAAGACGTAGAATGCGGTCTATTCGTTTACGTTTACGTATTAGCTTTTTCTCATCCAGAGCCGTTATATAATTGAGGGGTCTCCTGGAGGGAGGGGAGGAGAGAGGAGAAGAGAGCGTACGCCTAATCCCTCCGCGACCTCGGGGGCGTGGTGATGGTCGTGGCCGTGGCTCTCGGAGGCGTAGGAGCGCGAGGTTCGTAGGGCCGTGGGCCGCGTTCGTTGGGCTACGCAAGCCGCTCTTGTCCGGAGGGCCTGCATCTTAGTATGTGTAAAGGGACTTGTGACGCCGATTGGGGCTTCGCGATGGATGTTGGTCGCAGCTATACGTTATGAGACGGCTATATGAGCTCAATTCGATGCTTCACTTTCCAAAGATGTCGGAATTGAGGCATATGGTGGGGCGCCCGTTTGGCCAATCATACTCGTTTAATGGGTAAGCTCAGGGGTGCGGGAACAAGAGTTACACTGTTCTCCGCACTGTCTCTCTACTTTACCTCTCACTTTGAGATTCCATGAATTTATCCATTGCATCTCGTCCTTAATTTAGACATTCTCTTATTTTAGCTTATAACTTCGGGAATGAATGAGATTCGATATTGTGGTTCGTTTCTTGACTATGACATGTTGGTATTTTCTTATACATTCTGCGTAGTTCTACAGGTTGGTTTTGTCTTCGTGTCCAGTTTAGCTGTCCTAAGTAAGATCAGTTGCCACATCTGTCACTTACACTTACAAAAAAAGACTTGAGTTATAACTGAACTCAACACAAAGTGATCGAGCTATATGCCTAATTTATTCCATATTTTCACTCATCAAAATGGGGTCCTCATATATGCGCAATCTTAGAAAGATTGTGCTCTCAATAGCTCTGTTTTCCGTCTTCCTATCTTCATTTGCGTCCGCTTCTGCATCTCCGTCCGAGTCTCCATCAGCCGAGACCGAACTTATATGCCACACTGACAACCCGGCGGAATGCTACCCGAAAGTGTTCTCCGCCACCGAGGAATTCCAGATCGTCCGCGACGACCAGGATCTCCCGCCGGGCTTACACGTTCGGTTGGATATCCAGACGGGCCAGAAACAGGCCAAACTCAACAATCCAACGGAGGAAGAAACTAACCCAGCCCTCAAGGGTCTGCCGATAGACCGGTCTGTCGTCGTGGTAGATCCCGAGACACCCCAGGACGAACAGCCGCAGATTCCCTTCGGCGCGCCGGCCTACGAGCCCGTGGGCGTGGTCAAGGCACCGAGGGAGAAGAACGCGGGCTTCGTCCAGGCCCTCGAGACCGTCAAGAAGGATCCCAACTTCAATCCTTCGGGCGAACTCGATACCGCCTTGCAGGACCTAGAGGACCTGTCCCACGATATGTACTACGGGCTGCAGATCGTCGAGGACCCGGAAGCCCTGCAAGCCTTGTTTTGTCTTCTCACCAAGCGCGACAAGTCGGCCGCCGCTGAGGAGCGGCTACTTACAGAGCGCCCCGATTTCCTCGCATCTTCGATCCTAGCGTCGTCGATCCGCAACAATAAACCAGCACTCAACGCCGTCGAGCAATCGTGGGACGCCATGCTATCAAAACGATGCAAGAACCCGAAAGACGCGGGCTCCCTGAAAACCGAGCTGTACGGCAGACTGGAGCCGGCCTCGGCAGCACTGGATATCGTCGACGAGATGGCCGAGGTGTACTTTATGCGGCTGAGCCTCGCGGTCTGGGACGGCCTGCTCAAGAGCCCCAAGATCAAGGCCGAGTTCCTGGCGAACGACGGCATGCGGAACCTCCTCCGGATTCTGCTTCAGAAGGGAGAGGTCTGGGATGACAGGAAGGCCAGGGCCGCGCGGATCGTGTCGGACGTGTTCCTCGACGAGGAGGTCGGCGCGGTGCTGGGCGTGTGGCCTACGGGGAGCGTCGTGAGCGATACTAGTGTCTGCGAGGAAGGAGGGGAGGGCTCCTTGGACGAGGGGTGCTGGGAGTATCATCTTGAAGCTATTAGGCAAGACTCCAACGACGCGGATTGGAGTCGCCCGTTGCTCGACATGTTACGGCGGAGGAGGCCAGATGCGATCCAATCGCAAAAGCATAAGCGGGATGAACTATAATGAGTAATCTTATATCATACAGATTTTTTACTACATTTAGTTGAAGAATGCATATCAAGGCGTCTGGGACATTATTGTATTTTTGTACATTCTTATTTATTTTTTTGTACTTTATAACCACCCCAATGAATACCCTACCTGCATCTTTGTGTAAATACTTGACGGGAAAAGATGCAGTCTACTAAGGAGAGAGTTACATATGTGCCCCCTGCCACGCTTTAGTAGAATCTAAAACGTGCAAGAAGTATTGACCTTATCCCAAGCTCTTGTCCATAAGTCCATTGCCATCATATGCTGCTACCGCTCTCTCCCTATTCCACCATGTAGTAGGTATTCATCAGGGCTGATGGTCATGCGCTCATCTTAGCTATACCATCCACGACCTCATCCCACCTGATCTCGAAATCCTTGCGCACGCTATCAGCCTCGTCCACGTACCCGGCGCGCCGCAAGTACGCCTGCAGGGTCGCGAGCAGCGTGACGGTCGCGTTGTCGCTGCGCCCGAACTCCTCCTCGCAGATGTCCAGGCTGCGGTACAGCATGTCGATGGCCTCCTCGGTGCCGACCGCGTGCGACGTCCGCAGCGTCCGCAGCATGTTGTAGCACGAGAACCGCGCCAGCCGCGGGTCCTTGCCCCGCGTCTCCACGAGCGTCTGCGCCGCCGCCGCCGCCTCCGTCGGCTTGTTGTGCAGGTTGAGCAGCCACGACACGTGGTATCGCAACATTTCTATGTCTTTTTGTAGCGGGTCCGCGCTACTACTATTACTATTGTCATTACTAGGGCTATTACTGCCGGTTCCCGTGGAGTCCGCGGATTCTGGCGATGATGACGATGCTGATGCTGCTTCCAGGTCGTCTAGTAGGTCCTTCATACACCGCTGCGCTGTCTCCACCTCGATGAAGTCGCTGTTGAGCATCGCTCGGTACAGCGTCGCGAGGTACGTCGGCTTGAGCTGGCTATTCAGTAGCAGAGCTTGGAGGTACGACTGCATGACCAAGCCTATGAACTTGTTTATCTCGGCCGGGTTGGCATTCCGTAACCTCGCAAATAGAAGATGTAGGGGGTGTCTCGGGCCGAAGACTATGCGCGACAGGCCGAACGAGTAATTCAGCAGCGACTCTGCCAGGCCAGGACCTGATTGTAATAGTGCCCCGAGGGCGAGGCACGTCTCGACAAGCAGTGACGGGTCTTGCCTCGACATGACTTCCCCGTAGTCGTCGAACGTGATCTTGACCATATGAAAACCTTGATCCTGGAAGCCGTTGACGAAGAGCTGTCTCGCCGACGACACCGGATCCAGCCACGTCTTGCCCCTCCGCGGGAACACCAACTCCTTGTCGGGGGTCCTCTGCCACAACAAAGCATCAAAGGCGCCGCCGACGTAGCTGTGGACGATCTGCATGCACTCCTCGGGCAGCCGCAGGCCATCGGGCGCGTCGAGGCGCCTCGGCACCGCTGGTGGTTCCGGCTCTCGGGG
>JAOXNQ010000001.1:428529-537879 GCA_028571165.1 Hypoxylon perforatum
CGATCTCTGCAGGCGGACACGACCGCCAGCCCGGCGACCACCGACTTGCAGGAGCCGCGCTCGACCCAGCCGTCGTCCGGACCCGTCTCGATCCACTGCAGGAACTGCGAGTACGCGCGCAGGTAGTCGGCGCGGCGGATGTCGCGCGTGCGGCACACCGTCTTGCGCGTCGGGAACTGCGGCACGCACTTGCCCGGCATCTGGTCCGCGTCGCGGGCCGCGAGGGCGGCGGTGGCGTTGCCGTCGCCGAGGTGGCGGGTGGCACCGGCGTAGTGAAGGGTGCCGTTCACGATGGGGACGGTGTAGGCTGTATGGGGTGAAAAGGGGGAAGGTGGTTAGTAATGCTCTTGGCTCGAGCTCACTCTCAGGGGCTATAGGACTTACTGCCATCACCCAAGTCGGCGAAGGACTTGGCGTTGGAGTTGGCAACGTCAGCGGCGCTGGCGAGGCCGGCGAGAGTAAGAAGAGCGGCGGTGAACTTCATTTTGCTGAAAAGTGTTTTGCTGTGTTTTTCTTAAGACTAGAGGATGCTGGATTGTGTTGCTGGTGAGCTTGGGTGATACGAAAAGAATCCGAAATTCCAGGAGGGATCTGTCTCGTATTTGTAGACAGATTCAATGAGAGGATTCCATCGAGTCCCGTGCCGTATGGCCATCATGGTTTTCACTAAGTCTTCCGTTACGAGGTAAGACGGCGATCATGCTCATCGTAGTAGCGCCGTGGTTCTTACGGCATCGTGGATATTCGGACATTCGATATAACATTATTAGATTGGTATGTATCTGTATATCTGTACTATCTACGTCACGTCAGGTAGACGCGTAGGCCCGGTGCCTTAACATGTTCAATACGGTTGGCTCGTGAGAGTAAACTCAGGTTTGCACAGCCTGGGCTGTGTGAGTCACTCTAAACTATAACTACGGTAAGAACCCTGATGCCAATTTCATCGGATAATCCCCAGACAGTCAACGGCTGCCTTCCTTTCACTCGCCAGATTCGTCTTCACTGCCGGTGCCTTCCTCCGAACTCTCCTCGGAGTCCTCCTCGGAGGTCGACTTAGAGCTTGTTCCAGAGCTGTACTCGTCCTCGTCCTCCGCATCCACGAACCAGTCCTCGTTGAGCTTTTTGATTTTACGTTTCGTTTTCAGCTCAGCCTCCTTCTTGAGCTGTTTGGTGATGAGGCTTGGATTCACGTATACTTTGGTGTTGTTCGTATTGAAGCGAACTAAGTAGTTTCCAAAATTGTTAGCCCGGACCGGATTCAGCAGTCGCCGCTCTTCGCTGTCCAGGGACCTCATCGCCGCCGTAGCCCGGTGCCAAGCGCTCTTGCTTATGGCAGATCCCTTGCAGTCGTCATAGAGTAGATCCTTTAGCTCGTCATGCCACTTTCTCATCTCGGTGAGAATCAGCCGGTGTAACATCAGGAAGACGGGTCCGTGACCGTCACCATCGACGCCTACGGTGTTAAGGGAGTCTCGCTCGCATTTCCAGCAGTCGCATGCGTAGATTTGAAGAAACGCATGGATCATCTCATGCATAAGCTGGCCTACGATATCGTCGAGGTGGTACATATTGCCGTTACTTTTCGAGCCTATGTTGAGATTGATCTGTATCCAAGAGCGGTTACCCTCGGAGCACGGGAGCGTACTGCCCTCGATCCTCTTTTGGAGTTTCAGCGGGTCTTTTCCTACGACGTCGAAGCCAGTCCAGATCTGGATGTGGTTCATCACGAGGCCGAAGAAGAAGTACCTATCCAGCTGCTTCGCTAGGTATCTTACGTCCTCTACGGCGAATGCCAAGGCGTTGGGGTTGGGAGGCTTGCCTCCGAAGCCCCTTTGTCTGTCCGTAAACCTAGCTAGGAAGGCCTTCCGCGCGTGATTCTGTCGGCTGCTTAGATCCTTGCTGTCTCGCCTATGAAATGCTACTACAGTGGCATTTAGGAGGTCACGAGCCTTGTACGCGTTCTTCTGTAAGTTCAAGCGGTAATACGGAGCAAACGGAGCGTAATTGATAATAGTGAGATGTTTGGGATCCTTGGTGTCTTTCCCTAAGTCCTTAGGGCGAGTAAATTGATGGTTAAACGCGGGGTTCATGTTATCGGGATGTTAAAGATGATGTTGACTTTGATATTAAGCAAATGGTGTGATATTTTGTATTGCGTGTTTTCTTGGATGATCTCAGCTGTACTGGTGAATGGTATGATGAATGGTATTCTGAAAATAACCTTATAGCTGCTATTTATACATCGAGTACGAGTCAGTTTGATTGTCATAGAGGTACTGGGCAATTCGAATAATTTCGAAGATAAAACGTTAGTTTAGTCTGAAGTTATGAGACGGCACTCTGTCACTCCGTTACTTTCTACGGTATGCTTAACTATACATGCCATGAGCAATCCCCCCCGGAGGCCTCAATTGAGACAACCTTTTGCTGTCATCTAACATACGAGGACGTTGCCATTAAGCTTGAAAGCTGTCTTACCGCCGCCAGTGGATCTAGGTCATGAGACAACCGATTCTTCACGAAGCTGAATGAATCCTCGACCTCCCTCCACTGCCTGGATAATAATGTTGTGTAGTCCCCGCTCTATCATTAATGAAGAATATTCCAAGAACCTCATAGTTCCACGTAAACATGATCGTCATGTTCTTGACCGTATAGACACTTTCGGCGACTAACGGAGCATGAAGTTGACCGACGCAATGGCGAAGCGCCACTTGGTGTCATTGGTTAAGCACCTGGAAAGGGTCCCCGTCACAAGTACGAGGAACTAGTTGGTTCGAATCCAGCAGTGGTTAAACCCGGAATTTTCTTCCCCCTTTTTGACCACTGTAATTACCGCACCATCCAAAGTGATGAAAAAAAAAATTGCCCGTCGGGCGAAGACTCTGGCTGGTCTCCTGATATAGACCACGTCTAAGTTCATCGTAGTCTGATTAGAATTTGGGTAGACATTGCATTTCCCCCAAGGCCGCCAAAGCCTCTGTGTACTGAGCCCCTTTTCCTCGGCGCCTCAGACACCCCAGAAGCAAGAAGCATTTCACTCGCTGTCAATACCAATGCCATCTACCTCTGAAAAGGTTTATCATTACTATAGGTAAGCTAAGCAAAAACAATCGTCGTGATTAATAAGCTCTAGGTTTTTGATAATAAGAAAAACTCCGCGCGGGGTGTATCTCCTAACCCCTAACCCGCTCTCGCAAAAAGCGGCCAAAACCTCACCCCAAGCACCCCACGATGAGCGCCCAATGCCAAAAACAAACAAACTAAAAACGCACTTTTAAGAATTAACACCTTTATGTAGGTGTACCGTCTCGGCTTACCGCCCTCGATTCCCTTTTACTCAAGAAACTCCTCCGCAGTCCGCTGCTCGTCACGCTCCTCGGACTCTCCGTCGAGTTTTCCACAAACGAGCTCTTCATTACGACGCTTCCGGCGCCGGCCTTGACCTCCTTCTCGCCGCTGCCGCTCTCGTCTACAAAATACAATGCTTCTCCCAGGTCGTCGTCGCTCCCGAACGTGTGGTGACCCTTGACTTCGATACGGAACTGCGTATCGGCGGTGCACGTGTGCTTGAAGGTCTCGTCGAACTGTACGGTGTCGGGAGAGTCGTGATGCTTCGTCTTGCCGATAGTCCTCTCTTTAGGCGTCAACTGCTTGACTAAGACGTAAATATCAGATGACGGAGGGTATCCCGACGCAGACACCACAGTGAAAGTCGCTGTCCCTGCCCCAGCACTTCCTGGAGCCAGACTGTGAATAGACACACCACCCATGCTTGTATTGCGTGCGTGAGTCTTATTGCCATTCTGGTTCTGTGGTGTTACGGGGCGAGGATTTTCGCCATCAATGTTCAGGCCAGAGGTCCGTCGAAGACCGGGGCCGGGCGGAGGATTGTCCGGACTATTTGTTATGATAGTCGGGACGTCCGATGATGTAGGTGTTACAACTATGCCGTTACCCTCTTCGTCTTTCTTACCGCGGAATCCACGCTTGATGAAGCTGGCACCTTTACCCACTCCGTGACCAACTGCACCAGCTACAGCGACACCACCCTTGACAGGAGCACCGACGACACCAGTAACGATTCTGCCGGGACCACCAAATGTGCCTGAAAACGTGCCTGTACCCAGACGAGAGCGTGTGACGTAATCTGGCTTAAACAAAAGCCGTAGTCTGATCGAGCCCGACTTTCCATCTAGAAGCAACTTGAGTTCCTTAGCTCTGAACGGATCGAGCTGCTCTAGATTGATGTCGGCCCCGCCTAAGAAATCAGGCTTATCTGCAAAGTCATAGTCATATACTTTGAGGTTGAAGTTGGCTGCAGTTCGCGATGGAACAGCAACCTCGAAGAACTCGTTCCATACAGGGTTGAGTGTCTTTTTCTGGGTCTTGGTCTTGAAAACATCTTGTCCGTTAAGCTCAAACTTGCAATAGGGGTCACTCTTGCCGTTCGAGTCGGCGGGAGGTAGGTCTGCCGCATCCAGAACATCGACGCGGAGATTACCCATGTTGTTGATACTTTCGCTGGGATCCAACTGCATCTTGACGGGGATATATTTCAAGCTGACCTTTACCGTCGCCGTTCTCTGATCCTCATCCTTGAGCCGGAGTACTGTAGGGTTGTTCTGAAGACAGTTAGCGGCAGAGTTTAGTTGTCGTTCAGGATAGCAACTTACTAGACATTGCTTTAGCGTGTCCAGGGTATTCCCCGTTAATCGAGCGACAGTGTGGTCCTCATCGCGTTCCTCACCAGGCTTCTCCCTTTTCTCCCTCACCTTGAGGGTTAATCGTGAGAATTCTAGCTCACGGATGAAGCAGTCACCAATCTCGTCGAATTTAAAAACCTTGTTTTTGGCGGTGCCCGATATATAGGAGGGGTAAAGCATGTCGTCCACGTAGATCTCAACATGGGTCCCACTCTTCGGCATTTCACCTTCGAGTAGCTTAAAAATGAGAAACCCGGACTCATATTTGAGTAGCTCTTGCGGGGAAAGGTGGACCTTGGGAGGCTCTCTCGGCGCGTCTCGTGATTTCCGTTCAGACGTGGTTGACCTGGGAGAGATCGGCGATTTGGGTATTGTTGGTGAAGTTGGCGTAAGTGGCTCTTTAGTGCTCTCTTTTCTGTCAAGGGCGGAGATCTTTCCGGCTTCTGAGGACCGAGGAATATCAAGCGACTGTTTCGGCGCATCTGAGTCCGTTTCTTTGTCCTTGGCTTCCTCTTCCTCCTCTTCGGGATCCGCAACATTCAGACACGGATAGAAGGAAACAGTATAGACAAGAGTTCCCTTCGCGATACCTTTGCCGTGTAGTCGGAGGCCGCCTTCCTGTACTTTCTTGGCATCGTTCACGAGATACTCTCCGCTCTCCTCTTGGGTAATGTAATCCCCAGCAAAGATTTCGACCAGGCCCAAACTGCGATCTTTACCCATCTTTTCAGCATCCATGACCTCGAGACTCAAGCGATCCCTGGTTGAGTGCATGGGTATGTAGACAACCTCGTCCCACTCAGGACGAAGCGTGTTGCGATGCGTCACTGTTCGTCCTTTCTCAATACCGGAAAGGAGCACGCGCACATACGGATCCGATTTACCCATAGTTTCGAAATTCCGCAGTTCGCGGGCGCTCTTGAAATGGAGACGCATCACACCAATAGGGGTTTGGTAACCTCCAGTACCTGCCAGCGTGCCAGATAGTGCAACTGGTTTCCATTGCGCAGTAAGCTTCGCTCGTCCGGTTTTAGCACCCGAGAGATTGTACCAATCGTGGCCTTTCTCCATCATCTCAAGCATATCGTCAAGCTTGATCTGGTACGTGCCGATAACTTGGTCGCCGGCAATGTCACGGTCATCTTTGATGGCAAGACCCAATTTGGCATTCTTCCGGTCCGTAATAAGGATCTCCTTGGATCCGTTGTCCCAGATCGGATTGTTGGTACGCTTGAGTTTCTTGGTCTGATGGACTTCTTTACCGTTGAGTAGCAGAGCAGCATACGGATTGAGCAAACCGACTAAACTCTTGGTGCCATCGAGATCCTTTGCCTGCTCGATGGTGTATCGTAGGATACCGGTATTAGTTTCCGGTGGCGGCTCCTGCTTGCCGTCATGTTCCGTGGCCTCGAGAACAGGGAAGAAGCGAATATCAGCGTTAACTACACCCCGGGCCTTGCCATTCGCAATAACTTCCAGGCGCTCGTTTTCGTACACACCAAGCTCCTCTACCCTTTCGAGTGGGAATGACGCAACACCAAGCTCCTTGTCCTTGCGGAAATCGTTGTAATCGTATACCATAAGATCGAGAGAATCGTTGAATGAGGTGACGATAACATAATGCGTCTCGTTCCATCTTGGGGTCGTCGTGTCCTTGATGACCTTGGTCTGAGCAAGGGGTGCTCGCTTATTTAGAGTGACCACGGTATAAGGATCGGGGTTGCCGGCAAAGTTATCTGGGTTCTTGAGACCCTGAGCTCCGTGCAGCGTGACCGCGACCACGCCAATAGCTTGGTCAACAGGAGAGCCCGCGAGCATCTTAGCTACCTCGATAGGGAAGACGTTCGGGGCGTACATCATCGGCGCTAGGTTCCCATGGATCTGCTCCTGAATAAAGCTTTCTAAGCCAGGTATGAAATTGATGTCGAATCCAAAAGTTTCACCACCCAGGGGCTTACAGACGTAGTCAATCTTGGGGCGCTCAAGGAAGCACATCTCTATCTTTTCGACGTGTGGGAAAGGAAACTGGAGCTTAATCTTGAGGCGCATGATGCCGGAGAAAGCCATGTCTTCTACAATAACGTCGAGGCCCTTGCTGATCATAGCTTTTCCAAGCCGGATTTCGAGGACTACTTTGGGGTTGATCTTATTTTTGATCTGGCGAGCCGTCATATCCTCCTTGTCGTTTGGAGTGAAACTGAACTTCCAATCCATTATAACGGTATCGTCTTCTGCTTTGGGGTAAGTCCTAACATGATCCATCCTGGGAGGTTTGGATCCCAATGTGAATGTTTTCAGCCGCAGACTATCAAGGAAGGAAGGGGTAGCTCCGCTCAGGACTTGATCGACAGAATTAATAACAGTCTGCGCAAGAACAGGCTGATAGATGGGCCAAAACTTGACCAGGAACGAATTTATCCACTCCAAAGACTCATGATCATTGTCCAATTTCTTCAGCGCCATCTCCCGGGTAATATCGTCGCGAAAGTTTCTTCGGACGCGTCTGATGGATGTTCGGTAGTATGTAGAGCAGCCAGCCATGATAATTATGACCCAGCCTAGACCACCCCCGAGTACCGCAACAAGCCACGAGGAGAGAGAGGCGAAAATAATAATTGCGGCGTTGTGATACCATTCTATAGCGCCAACTAGTGTTAGTAAACGTCATCCGAGTGATACGTTGAAATTGGATAGACCAACCTCCAAAATACTGGTCAGGAACCTTTGACTCGAGCCAGGTAGAATGGTCTAATAAGCTCTCGCCCTCGGTGACGCCGTCGACGGGCCACCCAAACCGCTGAGTCCATCCAACCATAGCGGCCAGATCTTCCTCCTCTTCGATGGTGTTGCCATCTGTGATTGGCCTCCCATCCTTGTCCTGGGAAAATTCAACGGCTCCGGCTTTCGAAGGGGGTGGAAGGTCGTAAGCAGCCTTGGTGCCATCGTCAACATCGGTAGCTATAGCTACGCCCCTCTGTTTCCGCGGGTTATGGAAATCGTTCGGTACGGCCTAAGGATAGAAAGAATGGTCAGCCAGAACACCCCAGTAAGCAGTAGTACAGATAACGTACAGCTTTGGCCTGAGCCCTTTTCTCCTCCGGACTGGCATCCGGATTGAATGTGAAAGCAGCCACACCCGCATTTTTGCTCTCCTCTACTAATTTTCTTTGGGCGTCGTCGGCGGTAACACTCGATTCGGGGTCGCGAGAGGCTTCAAGAGCCCCTTGCTGTTTGAGTTCGCTGGCTTCTTGTGCTGTAGCCATGGTGGCTATGGATATTGCCGCGGAGGCGGCTACTGAAACAGCTCGGATGCGCGCTGGAAGAAGTGGCCGGCGTGTGCGCGTTATACAGCAAGCGTAGTCATTGAGGATGCCAGGGGTGCTCGATTGCTAGAGATTGGCAAGGAAATCGGATCAGGCCAAAGGAACGTAAAGCTTTCGGTACTCAATCAGGTGGGTGATGCCGACGGGTGGCCGAGATTAAGACGTTCGGTATAGTAGGCACTACGTACGAATACTAGCGACTTTAGCTGTCTAGTTAAGGAAACGTCAGAGCAAGCGGGTAAGCTAATGGATTAGTTCACAAGGATATTTCCAATTGCAGGCCCGGGATGTTGGTATTCTGGAGTAAGATACGGGGTAGAAGAGAGAAAAAGAAAATAATTATTAAAAAGGAAAGGCTGTAGGTAAAAGTTGAGGTTGGTGATGGCTACGAAAAATAGGTAAGCTCAGGATTGGGGAAAGACACGCAGCGCCTTGTTTCTCAAAAGTTTAAATGGTATGGTGGTACAATGCCAACCTTACAAGCTATTACAAGCTACGGCGCCCGGCTACCTCCCCTGTCCTGCCTCGTCTAGGCCCTGTCTGGCTTGTTTTCCCATGTGTTCCCAGACAGCCAGATCATGGCCAGGTGTGGCTCCAAACGACGTAATCCCTTCAGGGATCTTATCGCCTAACCAATTGCTAGTTTGCTTGCCCAAGCCAATGAGACGGGTCTATTCGGGCGAAAGCTACACCAATCCAGCAGCCCAGTCAGCTTTTTAGTGGGTAATGTGGGCTATGGCATGGCCTTACAGCAGCTGAGTCTGGGTCTAGAAAGCATCGCAATACCACCTCCTAGCCCAGGTACGAATGGATACCTCAAGATATATAAAAAAAATAGCTATCCCTTTTAGGTTGACTGACAGATGCTCCAACCTTGATTTCGAGCTGTCTAAAGGGCCGCCTAGACTTGTTAGGATCATATATTTGATTCGCTATAAGATAAAATCCGGGAAACTGTGCAGAGCGTGCAGGACGTGCCGAGCATCCAAGAACAGATAAAATACGCAAGGGCGATGACTGTTCTCAATAGTAACTCGGCTCCGTTCCCAGCTGCGCAATTAGAAGCCACTTCAGAGAAGCTGCCTCTCCATGGTCTGATAGTGAGTAGTTGGGATGATCGCTGCATCGATCTGTCCCGAAAGTCCAGGATCAAGAGCTTCCCGCCATTCATTGAGCTGATCCTTTCCGATTCACACTTCCTTGCATACCGAATACATGGCACGTAACATGTTACCCACTTACAAGTATAGCAATAACAACATCGTCTCCTCCAGCTCCTCCTGGGTCGTTCGACGATGCATCGGAAAGAACGGCTTCGCGCTAATAATCCACCATACTACATATCACCCTACATATGTTTTGCTTTCGTGCAGCAATAGCAATGTTGCTCATCTTGATCACGGGTGTAATTCAGCTCAATTGGCATTCCGATTCATACTCGGTGAAGATAATTGTAACTGCTTACTCTCTCTACGAAACCTGCGCCGAGAAAAGCCATCTTGCTACGTCGGAATATGTTTCACCGCTGTCGGCTCCAGCTATAGCACAGAAGGATTGTTGGCCTCAACATATTCAATTCACATGATTCCACGTAGGCTTATCAATTACCTTGCCTCGAAACAATATACATAAAAGACTGTGACACAATCGCACACATGCGCAGAAACATACAGAGTACCTACCTACCTATATACGGAACAGGATCTAATGCCAAGTGATCTGTATTCGACGTCTCCCCATGAACCCCTGCCAGTTCATCGCTCCTCATGGCCAACCACTCGCTAGTAAGTCTGTCTCACACGTGGAACGCATGTGCAACTGAAATATATGAGACGCCCTATCGCTCGGTTATGGATTACAACTACAACACAATTATATCATATAAGGCAGACCCCTTAAATATCCAAGCTGTGGAATGTCTATCTGCTGATAAAATAGCGTAATTGTGTAAAGAGTAACTTCGACTGGCCTTTTAAGCTTAGGTAATCTGATTGATTTCTTACCTAGTGTGAATTAGGTAAGCATGGAATTATTTGCGCTTAAGATTCTCGTTGATCACGGTGTTAGTTGAGATTAATATACCGCTGAGTTAGAGTAATGAGAGCTACTAGGTCGTCATGTCCGCAGCTCAACACAATGAAGAATGTTGCATCTTACAAATTTAGCCGCCTCGAAGAAAATGCTAATGTACCTAACTAAGCTTCAAGCATTGCTTAGTTATGACCAAATCACGAATGTCCTTACAAGATAAAGATTTCATTTAATAATGGACAGCATGCATGTTACCCAAAGCCTATCAACACCTAATTACAACCCATCATCGCTCATATGCCAGAACCCATCCCCGCGAATTGTAGTTCGAAAGGTGATGTTCATTAGATAATAGACTGTCATGTTGAAGCTCCGTGTAACGATGTTGACTAAAATCTGTGTCATCGGCCCTTACGTAACCATATTACGTAACCAGAGCGTCTAAAATTGTTGGCGGCACGCGTTTTAGTTTCTTAGAAAAACCGCAAAACACCAGTTTCCCGAACCATGGCAAACTGGCTTTGAATACAAGTCAATAAGCTTTGCTGAAAGAGACGAGTGAAGGCTGAATATGTGAGTAGGAAACTATGACTTAATTGTCATATCCTTGATGCTGGGCACGTCAGACGCTTTTGGTATCCTCCACATCAATTTCTCTTTTCCTCCCTTACCTTTCCACACCATGGCAACTATAGTAGACGATGATGTTAGCCCTCCTCATGACATTCAAACGTTCATCCATCTCGATGGCTCGACGGGAGTGCCTAACGAGGGTGAATCGGATGGCGAATATACTACTTTCTGGAAGTTCTATCGGAATGGAGAGGCATATTTCGCGCAAGTATTCAAGCCTAGGCCCGATGTCAACATTGCAGAGGTAAAAGAAGCGATACGAAGAATCCCGGACGCGGATATTTACCCAGAGATACCTGAAGGATTCAGCCTCAAGGAAATGGCAGCAACTGAAAAGCCGGATAACGAGTTATACATCAAGAGACCTTCCCTTCTCACATATGAGACCTCTGAGCCCCGCGGGTGGATTTGTGACGTTTTCTGTAAGTATCTGGCATGCCGACTGTCTCGCCATTCTTTCTCGCAAAACACCCTGATTAACTCTGCTTGATATAGTGGGAGAGGCTCAGATCATGGAGCAAGTCTCGAGCATCCAGCACAAGAATATAATTCAATACTATGGCTGCCTAAAGAGAGATAAACGTCTAGCGGGAATCGTTCTGGAGCGTCACAAGTGCAGTCTCACTGAATTTTTCATGTGGCAAATGGACAAGGATAAGGATAGGAATGGCACTATAGACTCACAGCGCTTCATGGAGGAGCTTGAGTCGGCAATCTTTCACTTGCACCAGGCCAGATTGGCGCACAATGACTTGAAACCAAGCAATATACTACTGGATAAAGATAATTTGCCAGTACTGATTGATTTTGGATCCTGTCGGCCATTTGGTGGGAGGCTCATGGAAGGGGGGACGCCCGGCTGGTGCAACCCCGAAAAGCTAGTGATGTTTTCCGACAAGGAGCATGATCTTTTCGGCTTAGATAGGATTCGAGAGTGGTTGGCTGACCCTGACCGAGCATTAGATGGCTAGCTAGAGAGCGATGAATGAGCGATCGTGCGATGATTATCTTCGGTCCATTCACTCTTATTATCATCTGATCCAAAGGCGAGAGCATGCATGAGTTTTACGAATGTACTGAGTTTACGAAGTGTTACTGTGTCGGCTTTGGTCAAAGATGTTCTTCCTAGAATAATAAGTGATTGGGCTAGCTAGGTGTCTGGGCTATATCATGATTTAGGTTAAGTAGATTTTTGAGTGAATATCTCCTTATCTGCCTTCAACTACTGGCTTATTAATGGAAATGCTACCTAGGTATGTAATGTACCCTAAGTGCATCCATGGAAATCGGCTAATGACGACTAGAGCCAACTTCCAGGTCTTTTTAAACCGAATCTCAGATCTCAAGATGAGGCTTCCTGAGCAGCCGAAAAAGCGTTTAAGCTCCCCGTGGCCCTCGGATAAACAATCTTGGCCTCCTTAGTCCCATTAACTCCATTGGCTCCGTTGACGCCGTTCTTCGCACCAACACTCCAGTCGTCTTCGTCTTCGTCATCGTCGAGATTATCTGGTGTGCCCCAGCCGCCGCCGCCGGGGGTGTGGATGACGCAGCGGTCGCCCTCCTTCATGTCGACCTGGCCCCTGGAGCCGATGTTGATCCAGCGCTCGCTCCCATCCTCCTGCTTCTGGACCCAATAGTTGGCGCCGGACTCACCGGGCCGGCCGCCCATCATGCCGTAGGGCTGGTGGACGCGGCGCTCGGTGATGAGCCCGTACGTCAGCGGGTACCGGCACTCCCAGTCGCGAACAATGCCGCAGCCGCCGTTGAACTGCCCGCGCCCGCCGCTGCCCCGGCGGATCGAGAACTCGCGCACCAGCACGGGATACCGCTTCTCGATGATCTCGGTGTCGGTCGTGCGCGTGTTGGTCATGTGCACCTGCACGGCCGACGCGCCGTGCCACGTGGGGCCCGCGCCCTCGCCGCCGCAAATGGTCTCGCCGTAGCTGAAGCCGAAGCCGCTCTGGGCCTCTCCCGATTCGTCCTTGCAGTTGCCGAAGAAGCCGAAGCAGTTCATGCAGCCTTGGGACCCCGAGGCCGCTTTGAATGCGTCAAGGAGGAGGTCTACAAGACGTTGGGACGTAAGGGTGTTGCCGCAGCAGACGGCGGGTCCGGATGAGGGGTTGAGGAAGCAGTTCTTTGGAAGTATGACCTTTGTCGGAGCCAAACAGCCCTGGTTAAGGGGAATATCCGAGCCGATCAGGAGCCTCAGTGTGTAGATTAGGGCTGAATATGTGATGGCTGGTGGGGCGTTCATATTTGACAGCATTTCGCAGGACGTTCCCGTAAAATCGAATGTACCGAAGCCGCTTTCATCGAGAGTAATTGCGACTTTCATCATAGACCCGTTGTCCAGGAATTGCTTGGCCTTAAGAGGTTTTGATCCATACTTCTTGTAGGCGGATTTGAGATATCCACGAACCGCGACCTCAGCATTCTCTTGAATCTTCGCCATGTAGAAGTGGACTGTAGGTTTGCCATATTCTTCCATCAAAGCCCTAATGAGGTTGCTTCCTTTGGTGTTCGCGGCAACTTGTGCCTTGAGATCTGACCTGCAGTGATGTTGGTATGATAGCCCCCGAGGTAATGAAAAAGACTTACAAGTTATCGCCCAACCGTCGAGAACCACTGGAGTTGGGGTACTTCCCAGGCTCTAGTAGGATCTTGATAATTCCCTCCTCATCGAAATGGTTGTCCCGGACTAGGAAGAATGACTTAATAGCAGCGCCTTCTTGCCACAACTCGGTCGAGTCACTTGTTAGGTGTTAACGCCACGAAGACCAAATATCACAGATTTTAGGGTCTACTTACGGCGGCATAGAGTTTCCACGGTACCCGCCGATGTCAAGATGATGCCCACTGGATTCGACCTTGTCGTCAGCCGTACAGCCTTTAAAAGGGGCTAGAAAAGGGGGTGTTACGGGCCCTTATGTAACCATGTTACGCAAGAACCATGTTACGTAAGGGAGTCAAAACATACCGAGACGCCGTATAAAAGCATATTGAGTCCCCATCTGCATCAAAGACAGGAGATATGACAGTAATATCAGGCAAGTGCGTGCCACCTGATTCAGGGTGGTTTGATACGATTACGTCGCCGGGTCTTAGGTTACCTCGGTGGAGGTTGTGTTGATATTTAACGGCATATGACATGCTGCCCAAATGAACGGGAACATGAGGGGCATTTGCTACTAATTCTCCGCTTTGAAAAGGTCAGTCGTTAATTATTCAGCAAAGAGATAGGAATAAGTTCTCAGAAGGGAGAAAACAAGGAGTGTCATGATTTAGGAAACTGTTGTGCCAGCGTTTTATCGACGCCCCGCTTACATAACATGCTTACATAAGGGCCCTTGACAAGGGGAGAAGAAGAGGAGGAAAGGTAGGGGAAACTCACTCGGGACTAAAGATAGCACAAGAAAAGTCTAATCTCTCTTTGATGTTGATGGAGATACTCGTTTTCTGTAAGGTCCTGCCCATCTGTTCTGCGATACTCATAAATCTGTGACCGAAGATGCTGAGCTTAATGGGGTCCACTACTAGTTCCTGTTCTTCTTGTGACTGTTGCGGCTTCTCATCGACCAGATCGATGACAACATGCGAGGATAGAATTCGTGCTTGTGAGCCGGGAACGACTACTATAGTTTGGGTGTTATCGATGATTATTGCCGGGCCGGCAATGATCGTGCCTGGGGCGAGTTCGTTGAGTCGGAAGACCTTGGTCGATTGTAGACCACCTTCCGCGAAGTAGGCTTGCGTCTATATACCGTTAGCATGCTACAATCAAAGTTGGTTGCCCTGTTGGCTGATCTCGTCGTGTTCTTACAGTTCTATCTTCTCCGGTCTGGACTTCTGAGAAAGTGTGGGATTTTAGCTCCTTTACGAGCTTAGAGTTGTCGTTGCTGACTTCGGTGCTCTTGCCGACTCCCCGTACTCGTACGTCATCGATGTGAACTTTCTTGTCCTTAGGGAAGACGAATGATAACTCTCTCAGATGCTCCTTTTCGAGCGCCGATCTCCAGTCGCCATCAACAGGGGCTAGAATCATGAAATTCGTGTCGGTGCCTTGGTATCTTAGGTTAAGGTACTGCTCGTGTTCGATAGATGCCTCTTGGATGCCTTGGGCAATAAGACCATCTGTGACCTTCGCCTTCAGATCTTGCATACGTGCTAACAGTCGCTTAAGGGATTCTTCGGATAAGATCTCAGAGCTGGGCTCTTGAGCTTCCTGAACGACCTCTGCTAGCGCCATGCCATAAGCCGAGAGGATACTGGAGTACTTGTGGATCACTATCCTTCTGATACCCAGCTTTTTACCGATCTCGCAGGCATGTTGACCGCCAGCGCCGCCAAACGTCGCAAGGTTGTGCTGGCCAGTTTCAAAACCACGGGCTTCCGTGAGCGCGCGAATGGGACGGCTCATAGATTCATTAGCCACGTCGATGAAGCCGTGAGCAACCTCAAGAGGAGTCATAGATCGTCCGGTATCCGCGTTGATCTGTGCTGTAAGTTCCTCAAACTTCCGTACTACGACTTCAATATCCAATGGAAGATCTTCGGTAGGGCCGAAGATTTTAGGGAAATAATCAGGGATAAGTCGCCCAAGGAACAGGTTGGCATCGGTGACCTAAGGAATTATCTATTAGTAATCGTCTATTTAGAAGAATATTGGAGGGGGGGATAGCAGGAAGAGAAGGAAGAGCAAGAAGAGCAAGAAGAGCAAGAAGAGTATAGCTTACCGTAAGTGGTCCCCCTTTTCGGTACGAAGCCGGTCCTGGGTGGGCGCCCGCGCTATCAGGTCCAACTTTGAACAGGCCATCCCTCCAGAACAGCATAGACCCACCGCCGGCAGCGACCGTGTTGATATCAAGCTGAGGGGATTGGATAGAGACGCCGGCAGTCGTGGTTTCGAAGACGTGTTCAAAAGTGCCTCCATAGCGGGAGACGTCGGTACTTGTACCGCCCATATCGAACCCAACGATAGGAGAGCTGCCATCGTACGAAGTTCTGGCGTGACCGACTACACCTCCAGCAGGGCCACTGAGAATGCCCTTGAGGCCGTTGAATTGCTTGTGGCTTACCAGTCCACCGCTGCAGTAACATGGGTTAGCAATTATTGGCATCCGAGACAAGATGTGAAAAGGGGGAAATTACTCTGATTGCATGAACTCGCAAGACACGCCGTCGAGATTGCCGTCGGCAAAGACCTTCGCAAAGCCCGATACGTAGCGAATGATCTCCGGTGTGAGATACGCGTCCGCGGAAGCAGAGCTGCCTCGCGAGATCATCTTGATCATATTGGCACCGACCGAGGAGGATGTTGAGACATGAGTGAAACCCATCTCCTTAGCGATCTCCGCTACGCGGTTCTCATGGTTCGGATAAATATATGAGTGCACCAAGCAAATAGCAAGCGTCTCGATGCCCTCTGCCTTGATCTTCGCTAGCTTCTCCCGCACTTCCGCCTCGTCTAGAGGCCGGATGATGCGAAGAATGTCTCCAGTGATACCCTTCACGAGGACACCGGGGATCTCCTCGAGCGGCGGTCGGCTATCTTTCGAGACATCTTCGTCGAACTCTTCGACGGTGACGCGCTCCGAGATCTCGACCACTTTCTCGTAGAGGAGCTCCGGCTTTCTGATGCCAAGCTCGAACAGCTTTGGTCTTGACTGGTAGCCGATTTCCAACAAGTCACCGAAGCCTTGGTTGACCACGAAAGCATGTCTCGTTCCTTTTCTTTCCAGCAACGCTGTGATATATGAGCATCCAGATGTATAAGGTAGCTGGAGATGTGCACTCACCGTTTGTCGCAACAGTCGTGCCCATACGAATAGAATGAATCAGATCCTTAGGAATGGGAGACCCTCTGGGGATCGGCTTGCCGGAGACAGTCTCTAGCACCCGACGAATGCCTTCCGCTGGTGCATCATCGTAGCTACTGGGGTCAACAGACAACAGTTTGAGAACTATATCTTCCTGACCTGGCACGGCTGCAAAAACATCCGTAAAGGTGCCACCTCGGTCTTGGGACAGACGTCAGCTACAAGCCACGAAGTAGAGATAAGTCGACTCACCAATAGCGAACTTCACGCTCTTTTGCTGGACTGCCGGGGGAAGCGTTCCGACGGCCATCTTAGCTAGGAGTATATCTGTATCTAGCGGGATGCTGTATACAATGCATGGATGCTGATAAGCTTGAGGAGGTTCGCATTCATATACGGCCGTGCCATCACCAAGAATAGGGTGTGGTCCGGCACCGGAAGAGCATTGGCGACCGATCACAAGGCTCCGGCAGTTTGGATCGTCGTTTCGAGCTGCCTGGAAATCGCTGGCAAATCATCTTAGGCAATATTTCTAATCGTGGTATGCATCAATGTAGCCCTTAGAGATAACTGATCCGTTCCTTCGGTATTATCCACGAGTAGACTGATGGTTCCCCTCGTGAGGAGTGCGATCCGTAGTGGACCTTTCTCCAACTCAGCAAATGATACCGTCGTAGTTGTAAACACAGTGTGACGCTAATAGTCCGCACTTGAACCCCCCAATGGGCACTGACGCTCGTCGATTCGAACTGCCTCCCGAATTTTAGGTCCATATTACGGGCCACTTCCGATACGTTTGACCAATCACGGTGATCGATATCTCCGAACTAGGTACGCTCCCCCAATAGGCAGCATGGATCTTAGTCAGGTTGGGGTTGTGCAGCAGATACACCATCCAATTACCCTGCTTAGCGCATAGTAGAATGGCTTAAAGGCCCGCAGGTCTGATAAGCCTATAATGGGAGTCACCAAGCCAGTTGCTGCAGACGCTAAGCAGGGTGACTTGATGGCTGTCTAGTGCAGCTCCACAGTGAGCTAGGGCGACTCCCAAGAGCCGTACAGGGACTTGGTAGCTTATAGTTCCAGGTCTGTGTTTTGGATACACCAACCCCAGGCTGATAAGGCCCAAATGATGTCGAGAGGCGTCGTAAACTCACCCCGTGTATAAAGTCCTGGCGAGCGAAGCGGGTACCCCTGGAGCAGAGTTGTGTTAGATATGTGCAACCTCTGGACTTTGTCTGAACATAATTGTTATCTTCCATCCTAATCGTTGCTCAACACGATGGCTCAGGACACCAAAATGGATGAGTCCATCCACCCAGTCACTTCGACTATAGTTGGCGACTCTACGAAGGCAGTCGATGACCGCGCCTTAGACGAGGCGGCAAAGTATCTTGCCAATCATGAAGAGTTCGGGCCCATGACTCCTGAACAGGAGAAGAAGATCGTGAAGAAGATTGACTCTTGGATGATCCCTTTGGTGAGTCCGAATTCAAGAAGTCTTCGTCGATACTCGTCGATGCAGAATGCAACTTCTCCTGAAATACGCCAATTCTAACTGACATCTATTCCTACAGCTAGTATTCTGCGCAACTCTCGCCGCCGTCGACAAGGTCGAAATTGGAACGGCTTCTTTATACGGCTTCCAGAAAGACAATGGCATGGTGGGACAGGAGTACAGTTGGCTTGGTAGCATCCTACCATTGGGTGTAAGTCAGCAACACCCTAAGCACCTACATATCCGTGCTTACCCTCCTTAAGACATTGATCGGTCTTTTCCCAGCGTCGTGGTTGATCCAGCGGTTCCCTCCGGGTAAACTGCTCGCAGCTGGTTCCCTTCTCTGGTCTTGCGTCACCTTGTGTTACGCACCATGTCGCACCTGGGCCGGCTTCATGGGTCTGCGCTTTTTGCTGGGACTTCTTGAGGCCATCTCAGTTCCGTGCTTCACGGTACTGGTTGCGTCTTTCTACAAGAAAGAGGAACAGCCCCCAAGGAATGGCAGTAAGTATCGAGCCACTTTGATCAAGTGGTTATATCTAACCTCCTCCAGTCATTTTCGCATACTTTTCGTCCATCTTCAATGGCTTCTTCGCTTGGGTGATTGGGTACATCCCCGCAGATGCGCCCTTATTGAGGTGGCAATATCTGTACCTCCTGACCGGGTCCATCAATGTGCTCTATTCGTTTTTCTTGTGGTTTGTCCTGCCGGACAGCCCCATGAACGCCTTCTTCCTTACTGCCGAGCAGAAGTATCACGCTACCCGGCGACTAGCTTCGAACCGTACCGGCATTGCGAACAAAGTGTGGAAGGTGAGTTCGGTAACAGACCCAAACCCCATTTCACCCATGCTAATGGAATATTCAATTAGTGGGATCAAGTTTGGGATGCTCTCTCCGACATTAGAGTCTGGCTCATTGTTCTATACAACATTGCCATAAACATTCCCAATGGCGGCCTCCAATCCTTCGGGTCGATCATCATCAACAACTTGGGTTACACTCCCCTGGTATCTAGTCTTCTGACCATGCCATTCGGAGTATTGGCTACTGGCGGCGCTTGGGCTTTCTCGTATATGGCAGCGAAGTGGCATAATCGACGAGCATTGACTGCCGCCATTGCCTTGTTGCTTCCCATATTCGGAACGGCTTTAGTGTATGGTCTACCGCGAACTAACGTCGCGGGTCAAATGACGGGACTGTACTTTATGTACTTCTATTGGCGTAAGTTTGATCCCTAGCCTACAGCAACGGAGTGTTACTCACCAGAATAGCTCCTTACGTCGTTGGCATCTCCCTTATCCAGGCAAATACCGCCGGTATGACCAAAAAAGCTGTGACCTACTCTCTTGTCGCCATCGGGTACGCCGCGGGCAACCTGATCGGACCCCAAACATTCAGGTCGAAAGAGGCACCTAAATACACTAGCGGCGTGGTGGCGATGCTGATTAGTTACTGTGTCTGTATGCTGATCCTGATGGTATACTGGATCCTTGGCGTTTGGGAGAACAAACGAAGGGATCGAAAATACGGCAAGGCGGAAGAAGTCCATGAAGGCACCCTTGAAGGCTTTGTGGATGTTACTGATAGGCATCAGAAAGACTTCCGTTATACTACATAAGGCTCTGGCCCGATGTGGGGTTAAGGTTAGGAGAAGGATACTGGGGACGAACGCATGACGATGAACTGGATCAGGGGCTCGTAGAATAGTGATATTCGTTCAACGATAAATTGATTATGCCAAGCTGATAGCCCCGTGTCTTCGTCCCTGTAAAATGCTCCATCCTTGAGAATCTTCGGGCCGTAGATCTCGTAGTTTCCATACATCCTCAACGATAAGCCTAGCTTTATTTACATTCGCTAGCTGTCTGGTCTCGTAAAGCTCGGTGATTCGGCTCAGGAGAAATTTCCTATCTTCATCACATTCAGGACGGACACCCAAGACGGCTACTATGAATAGGGGCCAGAGCCCTGTGTGCGTTCGGAGGGAGATCTTAGGAAGTATCGAGAGAATTTGCGACGTAATTCGGATTATATGCGGTTCATGCGGCCCGGCACCGTCGATTCGGGAATAGAGGTAGAGGATAGTCGTGAGTCGCTTTACCTCAGCGACCATAGCAAACTCAGATTTGAATGATCCAAACTCTCCAGGAATATCTTGGCGCAGTTGGTGAAGATGCCTCTCAACGTTGTCTCGACGCTGTTGTACCGCAGGTGGAAGTTGCTTCTTGCCTGATTGTCTAATTAATAAACTCATCTGAGTTATTTCGGAGATTAAGATGAGTAGATCCTTGGTACAACCAGTAATTCCTAGGATGGTTGAATTGTTCGTTGATTTGCACATCTCGCTGACCATCTCAGCGGCCTCCACAAGCGTTCCCCCTGTCGCAGCCAAGATGTCGTGCGAAACGAAATAGGTCACGGCAAAATAGAGAAGAGCTTCCTGTTCAGCGCTCATGCCGCCGACGTCTCTTAAGCGGGAAGATAAGAAACTCCGCGCAAAATCGGAATGCACAGTCCATGAATCTGAGCAATCCTTTGAAATCTTTCGCATTTCATTAGTAAACTTGGCCAAGAAGAGACATTGACACCATTACACTTACCTCGAAAAAGGTCAACATAATAGTTGATGCAATAACTTGATCCTTAGAAGCCCTGCAACCCGTCTCTTCTGTTTCAGTAGAAGCCAGCTGGGCAATCTGGGCTCTCAGCAGGCGCAATGCTTTAGCTCTATGAAGCCACATAACCGATTTATATTCAGGGCGACCAGTACTATGCAACTGGTTCGCAGCCGCAGCCATAACACATTGGAATAGGGGCCCTTCTCGGAAGCAAGAGGCCAACTTCAACACAATGTGCCTATACGGGTTGAAACCAGGGTCTATGACGATCTGAGGAGTCATAAATTGATCAAAGTAGCTCCAAAGATATCCCTCGGCCTCCCCTAGGCGGAATGGGGAGAGATATTGAGGGTAAGGTGTAAGTGCATCTGACTGGTAATCAAGGTCAAGGTCGACAGCCTGCCATAATGGGTGGTCGCTGTCCTTAGTATCGGCTTTAACCCCGTCCAAATTAAAATCTGCTTGTACCGTATTGAGGAACATCCAGCTCTGTATGGAGACTAGGAGATCATCAGGGAGCTCCTGAGAAATACCATCGTGGCTTTCAAACAGGACGACATCTTGCCAGTTCAGTTTAATCTCATACCGGCAGGTGAAGCCCAGCCGTTTACAATGGCCGCAAATTGGGCGCTGCTCGGGGCATTTGACCCGCCGCTCTGAGAACA
Organism: Hypoxylon perforatum; assembly: GCA_028571165.1. Classification (NCBI taxonomy): domain Eukaryota; kingdom Fungi; phylum Ascomycota; class Sordariomycetes; order Xylariales; family Hypoxylaceae; genus Hypoxylon; species Hypoxylon perforatum. Next base: position 449,826 of record JAOXNQ010000001.1, read on the forward strand.
GATGTCAGGGGCTGCCTAAAAGAAGTAGAGTTACGTGGCCATCTCACCTCGACACTTCCGACAACCACTCCGTGTTCGCAGCTCGCCTTTCGCGTGGTGTCCCATATTCAGCGATATGCACAGGGGCTGATAGCGACCAGCAGCGACGTAGGATTAATTGTAAATCTGCAGATTGTAGGTTTATGGCATGCATAGACCAACGCTTTTTAGTCAAGGTATCTCGTGGATCTCGTTGTGAGGTTGCCGCTCCGTACTAAAAGAGGAGTCGTGAAGTCGGAAGGTCGGGGTTATTTCCACTGACGCGACTCCACTCGTCGCGTGCCTTCACTCTACCTGAGAGATAGACCAGGTCTCGGCCCTGACCCCGACTTCCAGGTTGACTTCTTCTAGATAGCAATAGCGTAAAATGCGTCTCAGTCTACATCGTTATCAGTCTAGTGAGGTGCCAGATAGCCAGATGGAGATAAAATTGATAAGACGGCTCTTGGCTATCGGCGCCTTCAGCCCCTAACCCCCGGAGGCTTTGTCATTTATCATCTCTGTTCCCTCGCACTGTAAATGCAGACTACCGACGAGGATCAGGGATTATGACGTCGGTCCACTAGCCCCCACTTCCCCACGATCCCGCGGACCTGCATATGCACGTCGCGTCGCCTTTCCTTCACCTGGTGCGACAATCACACTAGACGTAGTCTTAAGCAAGTATCAAACGAGAAAGAAGCTTGCATTAGTCAAAGCAGAGAGCTGATATTCAGGATTTTTATTCACAGTAGTAACATGAACACTGAGATAATTGCGCGATAGGTACGTAAATAACATCCGAGGTCGTAAGAGCGTAGCCCGAAACCGCTCCGATGAAAGGCATCCTAATGGCTACTGTGAACCGCCCAGTCGAGCGTAAAAGAAAGGAATATTCCAATATGAAGCTATCCTATTTGCCTAATGGCTAGCATCACACGCATTAGTCAACGCGACCGGCAGTCATAATGGATAAACAGGCCTCCATCCTCATCCTCGGTGCGGGCACCTTCGGCCTCTCGACTGCTTACCACCTCGCTAAAGCTGGCTATACCGACGTCACCATACTCGAGAAGTCCCCTACTTTCCCTCCCGAGCTCTCCGCCGGCAACGACCTGAACAAGATCATACGCGCCGAGTATGAAGATCCCTTCTACGCCGAGCTGGCCCTAGAGGCCATGGCCGCGTGGAAATCACCCCTATTCGCGCCCTACTACCACGAAACCGGCTACCTCCTCTGCAACTCATCCGCCGCCCCCGAGAAGTCCAAAAAGTCCCTCCAGAAGTCCCTCGAGTCCATACGCCAACACCCAGCATTCAGGGGCAAGATCACAGCCGTCAATACGCGCGAAGATATCCGTAAAGTTGCGCCCGCTTTCACCGGACCCATACAATGGAAAGGTTACTTCAACAGCTTCGCCGGGTACGCTCACGCCGCCGACGCCCTGACGGCTATTCACTCTGCCTGTATCGCGCTGGGCGTGACCATTCACCTTAACTCAGCCGTCCAGACCCTGACCTACTCCGGGGACACCTGTACGGGCGCGAAGACTATGGGCGGCAAGCAATATGATGCCGCTGTCACCGTACTTACGCTAGGAGCCTCGCTGGGCTCCGTGCTGCCGGAGATCAAGACACAGGTCGTCGCCAAGGGGTCACCGGTAGCGCACATCCAGCTGACAGCGGCGGAGGCAGCGCAGTTACGTGGGATACCTGTCACATACGCGCGGGACCTTGGTTTCTTCTTCGAACCGGACCCACGCACTAACTTACTCAAGATCTGCCCATCTATGGCTGGCTACACCAACTGTGACACGCCATCCGGCCTGTCACTGCCGCCCGACGATAACGCGTTCATACCCGCGCGCGACGAAGCTATGGTCAGGCGCTTGATGAGGGAGACTCTGCCGGCGCTGGCGGATAGGCCGCTGATCGGCCGGAGGGTCTGCTGGTGCGCGGACACGGCTGATAGCGAGTACGTGATTGACTTTGTTCCTGGGAAGAAGGGGTTGGTTGTGGTGACGGGCGACTCGGCGCATGCTTTCAAGATGTTGCCGACTGTCGGGAGCTGGGTGAAGGATGTGGTAGAGAAAGGACGTCAAGACAGTGCGAGATGGCGCTGGAAGGAAGGCAGTGATGCGGCAAGGGCGGATATAAGCTGGAGAGTCGGTAAGACTACGGACTTCAAGGAGGTCGAGGCCGAGATCCGGAGAGATCCGGAACTCGTCAGGGCAAAGTTGTAAGGGTTTGTACTTAGTGTATTCATGGTTGTATCACGCATCCACGACTTAGGATATCACATTGCGCTCACGGTCGCATATTGGACAAGGATAGGAACCAGGATAGGGACAAGATATAATTCACGGTTATTGGTGGTTTCATATCAGGGGCACAGAGTTATCATTCTTGTCGTCATATCTATGCCGTCTATCATCTCGTCAACTGTAGGTTCTCTCTGTGGATCGATCGAGGTCTTCTTGCGCTTAAGGGTTTGCCTGGTTGTCGGAGAGGACGGCTGCCATGGTGCTCTCCCTATAACTTTAGGTCAGCTTATTTCTAGATATTTTCCCATGGTGTTTCGCACCGGTCCTTCAACGCGACCTTGATGGCGTTGTAATAAAGCCACTTAAGTCCCCGTTGTTTAGGGATAGCTCGGAGCGTCTCGTCTATCTCGAAGGCCAAGACGACAGGGTCAATGCCATGACAGGCATATAGGTGGACAAGGCACGCGGCCTGATAGATCAGGGGCTCGAAGTCATTGTAGTCTAGAGTTATCATTAGTTTCATACAGCAATCCATAAAGCCCATCAGGGCTGTCTTACCTCGCGAGAAATTAAAGAACCTGTTGTGAGATTTATTAGCACATATAAATTCGATATAGCTTGCGCGTATAAGACTTACTTCTCCTTAAAGACAGAAGGCATCGTGCTGGTGTTTATCTGCGGCGTGGAGGTAGCTTGTCTGATTTCGAATGAACCTGAGCTTCCAAATGCTTTGATGGGGTTGGTAAGCTCGATTCCAAAATCCTAGAAGTAGCCTATGTTATATTGTGTGTCGGTGGTGAATTGCACAATACCTTAGGAATCAAAATCGGTTACCAAAGTACCAGGGCGTGGCTGCCTATGCGACCGTTAATAAGGACCGAACAAACAAGATAAACAACCGGACTGGGGGGGGTTGGACGGCGCTTCATAAAAAGAAACATGCTAATCCGCATTTCGGAAACCTTAGCTGCGTGCTACCTAAGGTAAATTGCAAGTGCCGGTTAGAAGCATTCATTATCATGCGGCTCACGACGTGATTTACCTATTGATAGTATACTTGCCCCTGAATATCCCCAACACATAATCAACAGCACCCATTATCGTAGTTAGTTTCAAATAACTTACCTATATAGAGCTTGTATTTCCTTTCGTAGTAGATCCCACGGCGTGCTCGAGGCTTCGTAGCAAATAAGCAGTTTTCCACTCCAAAACACGCTGGGAAATGATAGCGGAATACTTCGCGTCGCATCATTTATCTCACGATATATACCTCCTTTAGGTGCAAAACAACCGCACCGACTTACGAACAGCTCAATAATGCAGGTGTACCTATCCTTTGTACTGCTATTTTATTCTTAATTTTAAGGGCTAGGCGCCAATGGGTTGTGCCCCTGACTGTTTCTACGCCAAGTCATTGCCATAATTTGAATACCTGTTTTCTGACTGCGTGTCAATGACTAAAGTTCTATGAGGCTGGCCTGGGAAAGAGATAAGAAGCGACTGTTAACATCAATCCCCTCAAAGTCAAGAGAATGTTTTGTTATTTTCATACACCGTTAGGTAGCTAGCTCTCAACACATAGGCTACTCCCTTACACACCCATTGTTAGTGAGAAATATGAAAGGGGCTGTCTAGCTCTATTTCGAACAAAGGATTCTAGTATAATGTACAATATACCTAGGTTTAAATCACAGTCCCAGCCTTGATTGTGGGATCTAAAAACCTACCTAGACGTTATAAGCTATCAAGTTGAATCTTTGATAGGGGCTCAAGAACAGTCGGCATGACCTTAGCTCATAGCTGAGTGGCGTACCTTCCATGGAAAGTATATTTATCAGGTTTTATGGGACAACATGGGGGTGAGCGCTACCAAGTAGTATTATTCAGTAAAGTCGTTTGGTTTCTTTCTCGCACTGCTTATAGTGGTCAGACCTAGCATCTCGAATTTATTCCTTCTTGATTGTTTCTCGCAAAGTCATCTGCTAAGACATGCCTCTCTCCACGTATACATTGAAGCTGCGTATTCACTCCATATTCAAGGAGAAACTTCGCGCGTTTTCCTTGCGGCCTCACGGAGCAACCTTAGGTAGACTCGACTTTTTCTAAAGTCATGTCGGACATTACCTATTCGATTATTTTAGAGGAATATCTACTAGGGATCCCGATATTCTCTTCGCTGAAATGGATTTCGATAGCCTCTGTCTAATTTGGAAGTTCTTCGATGCCCCGTCTGAACCTTCCATACAGCGGCTCCGCCTCACCCTCTATGAAGTATTCAGCCGGGTCTGCTCTACCAGCCGCGAAAAGGAACGCTCTTTGTCAATTCTCAAACTAGGCGTCATCCTCGCTGAATAGGAACTGAAACTCATAGTTGCAACGGCGGTCGATTTGGTCGCAGCGAGACCAGCGCCGCTGAGTGTTGGTATAGTCTTTTCCAAAATCAAGGTGATGAATTTGCTTGCGGGCAATGAACATATATTGATAATACATTCTATCGCATTATTTTAGTAAGCTCGGAATGAAACGGATAATTGCGTACCTACGGTAATGACAATAAAATGCCGGTGCCGATGTGGTTATAATGTAACCAGCCCCGCGCTCAAGACGGACGGACTCGATACGGACGGACTAGACACGGACGGATATAGTAAATTGCACATCACATTATAAGCAGCAGAGTCCTGCCTCGTGCTCACTGTGCTCATTCTACTCAAACTAACACGAAACTACCCCTTGAAGATCATGAAGCTCAGTAGCTGGCCAGTCCTTGGCATTTCATTTGCCCTCATTGCTCCAGTCGCGGCGTATACAGCCAGCAGCGACGGTAACCTCAGGGGCAACTTGCTCCTCACAAACGGGAAAATCCATACTCAGAGTGACAGTAATGATATCGTCTCGGTAGTAGCCATCCAAGATGGGAGGATTGTGTACGTGGGAGACAGGGAAGAGGACGCGCGAAAGGAAGTCGACGACGGCGTACCTTCTGTCGATTTAGGGGGGAAACTGGCTGTCCCGGGCCTGATAGACTGCCACAACCACATCGTGTTGATGGGAAATCGACCAGGTTATCACACGCCTCTCGAGAACGCTTATTCTATCGCCGACGTGCAGGGAGTGTATCAATCACGAGCCGAAACGGCACCCGGCGGTTCATTTATCACCACAATCGGAGGCTTCCATCCAAACCAGTTCCAGGAAACGCGGCTCCCAACCCTGAAAGAGATGGATGACGTCGTACCCAACCATCCAGTATTCATATCGTATAGTTTCGCTGGTCCAGCAGTTACGAACAGCCTCGGCAAGGCGTTCTTTGAGGCGCTCGAGGACCCGCCGACAATTGATACTGACGGGAACATTGCGTTTGGGACGGAGAATGGGAAAGCTCTTTTGGCCTTGCGCCAGCAACTCACCTTCGAGGACCGCAAACGCGGCGTTGCCGACGCTATGGCATATGCCGCATCCCTCGGAGTAACTACCCACCTGGACCAAGGAGCCTTTGCCGCCACGGGAACACCGCAAGACGGAGCTGCTAGTGAAGACCTGTACAGAATGCACCTGCCCTGGCTTCGAGTCTACGACGATGGCGAGGGGATTATCCGCTTGCGAATCAACTTCCTGCATATGGACGACACGGTCGACGTCCCTACGGTCCAGGCGCGACTCCTCAATTCCTTTCAATTCTTCGGCAACGACATGGTTCGGACCGGCAGCATCGGCGAGTTTGCCACCGCCGACTATGCCGGCGGCCCCGTCTTTGAAGAAGCCGCTCTTCGCATCGCCCAAGCCGGCTGGCGTCTGGAGGTCCATTCGCTCACCGGCACCGACTTCCAGACCCAGATCCAAGCGTTCGAGAACGTCGACGCCGGGCAGAACGTCACGGACCTCCGATGGGTGATAGCGCACGTTCCGCTGATTACGGAGGAATACCTGGATCGGTTGAAGAAGTTGGGCGGCGGCGTCAACTTATCCAGCTGGATGTATCTTGCCGGAACGGGGCCCAATGCCGGTCCTCCGTTCCGGACAATCGTAGATAACGGCATCCCGGCTGGTATGGGGGGCGACGGGATGCAGATCGCGCCGATGAACCCGTGGGTTCATGCATACTATGCCACGACGGGCAAGAATGCGCTTGGGGAACAGATCAATGAAGGCCAGCAGATTAGCCGCGAGGAGGCCCTGCGCCTGTATACGCGCGCGAACCAGTGGTTCCTTGGCAAGCCGGACGAGGAGCTTCTAGGTGCGATTGAAGTGGGTCGACTCGGTGATGTCGTTGTGCTCAACGACGATTACTTTGAGATACCTGACGAAGGGTTGAAGGACTTACGGTCGGTGTTGACTGTAGTTGGTGGTGTTGTGGTTCATGATGAGTTACGTTGAATTGCTTTGAGTGTTTTCTGTATCCATCTAAACAAATCCGCCAAATCAGCTAAAAGTAAATGTAATATATGGAATCCTGGATGGGTCACCCATTTCTGATAATTCTCCCCTGAGACTCCAAACTAATACCTGAAAGAATTCTATCTCAACCGCCTTGGCTCGCCGGTCGGCTTCAACCAAGGCCCCAAGAACTGCGAGGCGCCGATCTCCTGCACGCGCCGGAAATGAGCAGCCACCAGCTCGTGCCTCGCAGTAGCGGGAGATCGCCACAGGGGAGTGAAGCCGGCCTGGATAAGTTGAGTATGCCGAGGAGGGACGAAGGCGGGCTGAAGGGGAGCCGGGCGGGAGATCCCCGCGCGCATCCGTGTAACTTGCAGCCTTCTTGGAGGCTATGCTACCTATATGCTATGATGTACTTGAGCTGAGCTGAGCTGTGGGCGGGAAATAGAGAGGGCCAGGGGCCAAGGGGGACCAATCCCTGGTTTCCGGCGACCGTGTCAATCAAGTCAGCCCATCTGCCGAACAGGAAGGACGCAGTCGGCAAAGCATGTTCGTCCGTCTCGCACCGGGCGGGCGCCTGTGGCATATGCCATGCATGCACTGCTACTCTGTCTCAATAATCAGTTACCAATCTGGTGTACCGTATATAAACCGTCGTTGTTTAAATACCATAACCGCGCGTTTCGATGCAACGATGATACCCTCACAGCAGAGGTGTATACTTAAAGACAAGTAGCGAAGCGATAGGTAGGCAGGTGAAATATAGGCAACTGTCTCGTGACAATAGTTATTGTTGAACGGAAATGTGGAATCTTCGTTTCTGATTCGGCCGAATTATATGTGCGTGTGGCGACTATTTTATATTTATTCTCTACTCGGCGTTCGGGTCAAATTGCTTGCGGCTATCTGTCACGGCTCTTCTATACTGTCGTCCTGACTTTGTATATTGCTACTGATGAGGCTTGGCTTTTCGAGTTTGTATGATATCCCCGTGATGTGCCCCTTAACTCGTGGTCGCGCTTTGCATCTGCCGGCCAAGATATTGTTTACTAGCATGTATACACTCTCGCATATCCAATGAACGATCAGCACAAGTAAAGTGTTGGATGTTACATTATGATATGTGTAAAGGTTTGTCGATAAGGAACAACTTTGCGATCATTCTAACACGTGAAGGTAGGCTATTGTCGATCGTTGATAATCCTCGAGTACTAGATGCGACATTAGATATTACATTGCCCTATCATTACTTAGTATTACCTTAATGCGATGAGACAAAAAGTCTTCAGCCAGGAATCTCGTCAATGCTTCTGACGTTCATTTCTGGTCTCGCATTCATTTTCCGCCTCAGAGCGCTGCTGGCCGGATATACTACCGAGAATCCCGTGAGCATCGTGTTACATCGTGACAGTGTGGCTTACATGGCTGGACTTACAGACTCGTCGCAGGCGATTCGAGCTCCCCAGAGGTTGTAGTGTTACCAATCCATGCCACTGCGAAACTTGGAGTCAGCAGTTGCCTCATCCCGGCTCCCTCGGAGCAAAACGCGGAGTCTTCATTCGCGAAATGATAAAGAATGACGGAAGGAACTGATAAGCCACGCTTATGTGGTACCCACCGGATCAACCCTCATGTGGTCTTCCCAAAAGCTTTTTCTCCCGTAAACCCAACTGTCCTGCTTGGGAATAACGAGCTCAGCAACGGGTTGCCAAGGATATCTTTTCTCATCCCACACGGTACCGGCATACTCGACCGGTTGCTCTTCCAAGTTTTCGAGGAGCTGTACTTCAAAGAGGAACTCGGCGTCGTGATCGGCATGGAAACTCCGCAGCCACCGGTGCAAAACATCGTCGCTGTCTTCCGGCTTCACCGTCTGCCCTGCGAGTTTCCGCTGAGTCTCTGTTGATGGCACAAGGCTATATTTCATGACGTAATCGCCGAAACGATACGCGCTCTGCGAATACCATCGCATGGACTCAAGGTGCTTGTTCGCAACCTTGTCCCGCGAGAGCTGCAACTCACGATCGGGCCGCTCTTTTAACTGATTGTACAACTCTGGCTTGGCGCCACCGTACATCAGGCGAAGACCCAAGATCTCTCTGGTCGTCTTGGCATCAGCAAGCTCAGTGGCTGGGGTATTGTTGAACTCGAGATCCTGAGTCGGGTAATCCCTACCGGCGTCGAACATTTCGCCTTTCACGTCGAAGATCTTCATGGCGAATCCCCGCGGCTGAGGAATACGATCCTATTGGCCGTGTTAGAGTTTGCCGTCAGCTGTTCAAGTTTGGAAGGACTTGCATCGAGACCTGGGTCTCCCGGCTCCGAACTATAACGGCACGCGACCGGGTACTCTCCGGCTTCTCTGAAAAGCTCTGACTGCTTTAGATGCCTGGGTAAATCTCCCGGAACGATGAATTTCCCCTTGACGATTCCTTGAGTTCGAGCGTGGGTGCCTCCAAAGCAGTGTCGAGCTTTGTTGTATTGCCGCTGCTGCATTTCGTTGATCTGCGCGATAACCGCCTTCATATCCTCCTCCTCATCGGGTGGGATCTTCTCGACGCCCATAGCCTCCCAAGGGATATACTTCCTGCTTGCTAAGTCTTCCCATTGATATGTTGCCATCATGATTGTTCAGCTAGCAATCAATGCGCATATCAAAGTGACTGGGTGGCCCACGCCTGGTGGATGATGATTGGTATCTATGGAAATTTCTAGATCCTGATCGTGGAACCCGGGTTCAATAAAAGCCCGAGACAAGACTCGACGACCTGAGGGGCATGGGTCGTGACGTGGGAAAGACGACACGGTATATGCCATCATAGAGTACAACCCCGATGCGTAAGCTATCGAACTCTAATCGAGCTGCGCGTAAAGCATTTGTGGTGATTCATATCATTCATCTACCTAGGCTAATGTTGGAGTTAGCCGATAGCAGAGGCGGATAAACCGCACTGCGCAAATTATGAGTCTATCATCTCATAAACAGGAGTGAATGTGGCGTGGCGCCGACATCGTTCAGAGACAGAGTGTTTTATACCAAGACACTGATCTGAACCAATCATAAGCATTTTCGTCGATTGCATTTTAAGCTCGGAAGCTGGACCCCGTCTAAATCGCCGCCCACCGAAATAGACACAGAATAAAAAAATAACTTTATCTAATGCGCAAAGCATCTGTACCTCAGGTAGGGAATGCCGAGTATGTTGCTGGCAGGCCACGTATTGTCAATTCGACCCGAAAACCACACCTCTTAGTAGTCGCTATCCGTGCGATAGCTTCATGCACTAGCACGTGAAAGAGGATATCGACTATGAAGAGCAAGGAGACATGGTGGATTCTTCAAACCCAACATACTCCATTAGGTATTCCGCAATCATGCACGAAATTATCAGGCAGGCGTGCGTAGGTGTAGTGAATTGCAGGCAACCCCGAGCTTTGCCATCCTGAAGCTCGTGAACCTGCATTGCTGATCAGGGCAAAGGGAAGCCCGTTGTCCGCTGACCACGATGCTCCTTTCCCGTGTGGGGGATAGATCCACGATAGGCCACAACTCGGCCGCGTACAATGCTCCTTTCACGATACCGTGGAAAGATTTCTTACCTGAGTCCTGCAGATTTTAGTAGAATCGGTGGTTGATGGATTAGTTTGACTAAAAGAACCGAAATGAAGACGAGGCTCTGGCAGATTTCCACTTTTCGAACCCCTAGAAGAAAAAGCCCCCAAGACCAAGCGTAATGCGAAGATCTATGATCATCACTCACGCTGCCTAACACGAGGATTCTTATTGCCTCTTGTAACCGTAGGAGCTGGAGCTGGATTAGATGGCGTTGGCTCCCGACTCCGGTAGTCACGAATAGATGTCGATCTTTGCTTCAACGAAGTTTGTAACAGTCTTGCTCTCCTACAGTGCTTAATATATTTGCAATAGACGGGACGCCACGACCCAATATCTCTTGGGTGCTTATATGAATGCGGCCGGCGGCATATTGACGGCATAGTCGCCAGCTGGCCTTGTCGGCTTTGAGCGTATCAAGACTAGACTAGCAACTGATAAGCAAATCAGCGGAGGGTGTGCCAATGTGCCTTACCACAAGTCAAGCCCCGCTCGCTATGGGCGGACAGCGGACTAGGGGTCCCGAACGAAGAGGCAACGGCTTGCTGCACGTGGCAGGCCGCAGACCTAAGGAGGTCCCTCGTGATATAAATTTTTGGGGGCATAAACTGGAGGCGTGAATGCTCCGACTTGGCTCCAACGACCGACGATCTCCTAGCACTAAGCTTCGAGGGCAGGATTTCCGACATCAAGATACGTGATTGGCCGGGTATGTCGGACAAGCACCGTGGGAACAAGAGATCGGCACATCTAAAGCAGCCTTTTTGTCGGTGAAGGGCTTCTTTCCTTTTGGTTTTTAGAGGAGATATTCAAATCTCCGCGATGGAGTGTTAAAACATATCATGTTGATAAACTGGCGAGGTGTGGGGGTCCTCAAGTGTTGTATGTTGTGGGTTCTTATATGGAGCAAGTCTTTCGGCCAACTCTTAGATGCTGCCTTAGTATTGAGCCGGTCGATATTTTCCCAAAGCTTTTAATTACGTGGTGGCAGATAACAGAGAGCCATAACATATAACAGCTGGCTCGACTGGTGTGGATTGGGAGAATTGGGAAGATTGGGCAGATGTTGAATAGTGTGATAAGTTTCGAAGATGTAGTGTAGCAAAACAAGGTGAGGCTTGCAGATTCGGTCCATAAAAACAACATCGGGTTTCGGGAAGAAAGCGGGCACTAATCAGACGATAGTGCAATAAGATAGCAGAAGACTCTATCAGGTCTCAATATTACATAAGGCAGGCACATATACCGGGTATATGTGCATTGATATGCGTTGATAGATGCTTGGCACTTCCGTCTTCAAATGCATAAGTAGCGCAGCGTTGGTTTACTGCTACATCTACATCTACATCTGCATCTGCATGCATGTGCGCAGGTGGATGTGCATATAGGGAGAGGGAGGGTGATTGTGCGTACTTATCAATACGTAATAAGATATCTCATATTGGTTTCGAAGTCTTGACTGTCGTGTACATTGAAACGCTCAATGAGGAGAAAATGAGAACAATACAGTGTGTTTTGTAAGACGAGCAACAGTAGAGTTAGTGAATCTCACGGTGATGTCATTGAGCGTTGCACGACATGCGTACAGATGTCGGCAAACAGTAGGGGGATCGCGAAGGGTAGATTCGAGATATGACGAAGCTTCTTGAGGGAGTCGGGGGCGAAAGCCAGGGTAGCCCGGGGCTGAGATTAAGGGGCTTGAAGGTTAGATATTCTCGGATTGGCGCATTGGCTGACACAAAGCCTCTGGATGATGACTTGAACAAGGGGAAACGCGGGGGAGTAAGAAACGAAAAAAGGGAGCACCCGACCTAGGTTCTCGGCTGAGAAGCCACGGTGAAGAAAGCCGTCAGCATCCTCGTCGTCAACGCATCGTTTGGAACAAATGTCGTCACCGCGACGGGTAAGATGCCACATGAAATGCCTCGTGGCTCGAAGGTCCAAAAGAGAAAATAAGCATTGAAAGAAATCGCAAGGAAAAGATGGGAGCCAGGGCATACAGGGCGCACAGGGGCAGAGGGGCTTCTAATAAAATTGCCGTCCCGTCGCCTCTGGAGCCTCTGGAGCCTCTGGAGTCATTCTGACGCCCGACGATAGGCTCAAATGAGGATTGACCACTATACCTTCCCTTGAAGGCAATGATTTGATGGTGGGCAAAGGCACATACAAAAGGTGTCTCGTTAACGGGTTTGAGCGACACTAATAAGACCAGGATAGCTGCGCATGGGGGGGATACCCGAGGATGCCTTAACATTTGGATCGTCATTTTCTCCCATTCGACCGTTTCGTCCAGTCCTAATACTCGGCCCATCAGGTCAGCCTGTGAAAACATGATACAAGGACAATTACCACCTGCGCAGCTGTGGCAGCGGCAGCAGTAGCGCAGCGGCAGCAAGACATACCCTCGTGCCTTAGTTGGTAAAATAGAAATAGCCACAGCCCATAGGCGCCTATTGTTACGCATTGGTGCGGCCAAGCTGAAGCGAAGAAGCGCAGAAGCGGCCACGAATACCGTAGAATGTAGATTGGTACCACAGAAAGCTTGGGATATGACATCACTTCTTCTTTCTTTAACACACGCCCAGGGCGTGAAGGGGCCCCGCATCCGGATTAGAAACGCTAGAACACACTACATCATTTCAACCAGAGTACGGTAGTACAGCAGTACTTGGCTCGCTAGATTCCGTACTGTACCATCCGACTGTGCGAAAGACAGCCCAGCTCTCCTTCAGCTCATCTGCCCTAGCTACACAGATACATCTGCCATCTATCTGGTCTGTTCCCGTCGAAATCGTCATCTTCCGGGTCCCAGTGTAGCGCTAGGTCATTTGAACCGCCCCAAAAAGACCCGAGAACGTACCGATTACGCCATCCATATGTACATCTGTAGTTTCTAATCTTCTTGGTTTTCACCTGTCAGCAGGGACCGAAACGATTGAGGTCCGTTGAATAAACCAGCCATGGAAGATGCGAAACATTAGACGACGGAAGAGGCAGTGAGGGACCTGCTGACTGGTTCTATGTGTCTACGTAGGGATGGACGCAATTCGTGTTGGCGTTAGTGGCATTCTTACCATTGCCATATGATGGAGGTTTGGCGGATGGCAATTGGTATTTTGCCGAAGCTGGATCCTGCAAAATCCCAATCAGCATTTTTAGGGGTCCTCCTCCCATCCCTCAGAGACGGCGCCCTGCAGAGCGAGGAACAACTCTAATCTGCGCCAAGGGTTGAGACAGGGCAGTTGACCAGTCATATGCTCCGCCGGCCCTCCGAGTCGGGTTCAATTCTTCATTTAGAACGCCTCTTTTGGATGCGACCAAAGACGTTTTCAGAGTACCTGCCTACCATCTGTAGGCTGGCTGTATTGCCTGAGGCAAAGACTTGAGACTGCCGTTCGTCATTGGGGATATATGATAATCCATAGTCCTCGGTGAAGCTCATCAAACACATGAGCATTTCGGGTCTTGCCCCGACCGCCAGATTGTGAGAAACTTCCAGCATCATGATGGGGCGCTCAACGGGGCATTTTGCTTATCACTTACTGAAAGCGTCCCTATGAAGCAGGCTTTTAAGATCAGTCGCCCATCACAGAGCCTGAGAGCCCCTTGGAAACGGCTCAAGATTGCCGTGCTCCATCAACTTCTCTCGACGGCCCACGGGCTTAAGCGCTGCCATTGGTCAGGCTGGTTTTGGCCAAGCCTGACAGGAATCCATCAGAAATCCCATTCCTCGTTACCACGCCTGTTCATTCCCCATAGGGGGGACCACTTCTAAATCGGATCTTCCAATCACGAACAATCTGTTGGAGTCACACAGACCCGACGATGATCTGCGCGACTAGGATACTCTAAGTGGATGCGCTTCAGTGGCCCTTCGCACTACCTATGGTACGAAAATTGTTGTGGACGATGGTGGCCTGTTCGCTTTAGATAGTGCCTATGTGGTACCTATTACCCATTAATAAGATGGGATAGCGGTAAATGTGTCCCTGACGGCTGTTTGTGGCCAGTATTGCTGTCGTACTGTTGTTATCACGTCCAGCACGTCTCGAGTCTTGACGCCTTGAATAGAAACGCTCGAAAGGGAATGTGCTTAAATGATTCTGCCAAATTGATGCTAGACTACCAGTAAGGCAACAAACTGAAGGCATCCATACCGTAGGTAGATCAAACAACCAACGAAGGGAACTATCTACATGAACATGAACTTGTTTGTTGCGACTACTGTAGGAACAAGCCCTACCATACGCAGCATGGCAGCCATGGGCAGGGAGACCTGTACCAACCCGAACGAACTCAATTAAAGCCTTTTCTCATTGCCTAAGAACAATGGCAATATCCACCGATGGGTACACAGAGTTAACGAACCGGCGGCCCTTGGGTCGGTTGGTAAGTTGGTACACCATAAGTTTCGTGTATGTAGCCCGGCTTTTGAAGCGTTTAAACTGGAAACTCCAAAGCAAAGCAAGCTGACGACTGGGTTACCTACACTACGTTATTGTATTGAATTGTACAACTATCGTACGCTACGTACGTGGGTGGCCCTGGTGGATACACGAGATACGCCGACACTTGAAATAGGTACATTCATGTAGGTACACGATGTACGTAGCTGTCAAAATTGTCCACTAAAACTGTACCGTGCCAGGCTTACTGTGTCTATGTCACTTGCTCGGTCTCCCCATGTCCCTGCCCTTTGCCTGCGCTTTCCCTGCGCCGTGCCGTAATCTCTGTCACATCAGAGGCCAAACAAAAAACGTCGTCCTCCCGTCCTTTGAACAATTTTGTACTGATCGACAACGACCCACGAAGCTCGCTGACCACACAAACTCCCCCCATAAACTTTGGCCAGCGCAAAACCCAACCACGCTTAGGCCAGCCTACCAGTCAAACCCCCCCATAACCACCTTATTGCACCCCCGTCCAAGTCCTGAGGGTTTGCGAGGTTTGGACTGACGATCACTTCAACCTATGTCGAATTGGTAAACCCCCCGCTCATCCCCGATTCGCAAGACTAGACCCTCGACCCCTTCGACTTTTTCTCCTCCCTTATTACCCATAACCCACCCATCCTCTTTTTCTACTGCCGCAGCCTGACCGACTTATACATCCCACACCCTCCGAAACAAATTATCGTAGAAAAGAGCCGATGTATCCTTCGTGCAGCAACTAGTCAAGCCAGCCTCTCGAGCGCTTCCTCTCGTTCACTTGCGCCTAAGGCTTGTTGCATACCTCCTCGTTTCGCACGCCCGCTCCGGTTCTGCTCGCCTTCAGCTTCAACCAAGGCATTCTGTCTCAACTGAATGGTGGCGATCTCCTCGAGGCTCGGGCGACGGGAGGATACGGGCATAAACATCTACGGCATATTGCCAGCCTTAATCCATTCTAATTCTACGACTACGACTACGACTACGACTCTTCGCCTTTCGCTTTTACCAACTTAATACTTCCTCTTCTCTACATAATAACTTCAGCGGTCAGGACCACCCATAGTAGGAAATTTACACGACACCTTCACCATGAGCTTTGAACCTACGAGTACGAAACCTAATCCTCCCGAGCGATCGGATTCTTCGTCCGCTTCGTCCGTGGATAATTCAGACATTCACCAACCTATCCCGATTCGACCACGTCTACCCAACAGAAAGAGCAGTGGTACCCTAATAGTGCCTCGGGATTCTTCACAAGTTGGCCCGCTCGAGCCAGACCTTGAGCCAGATGACGTCAGAGCGATGAGTCCGCGACGGACCAGCGAGGACATTGAAGTCATGGGACGGGAGGCACGAGAAGAGCTTCACAAGTATGCTTTGGATCATACGTCGCAATGGATAGCCATACTAACAATACTCCTAGACACGCGAGAGCACTACAAGATTCTCTCCTAATGATCTTCAACCGAATAGAGGCTGTCAAGGAAGAACACGACAAACTTGACAATCATAACAAATTCCTGCAAAAATATATCGGCGATCTAATGAGTACAAGCAAGATCACGTCTACTACTAGAGGCAGGAAGTGAAAGAGTACGATAGCCGGCGATAGTGGGATGAAAGGTGGATGACGACGGATGTCGTCTTGAGAGGACGGCGCCTATGATACCCATACCGGACGTGCGATAATATAATAAATCGCCTACGACACCGACGAATGAGCTCGATGGATTATACGATGTATCGCAACTACCAACGAAGCTCGCTGGCGACTATTACTCGCTACGTTATTTAGTTTCGTCTCACCTAAATGTCTTGGGTCGGCTAACCCGGGCGACTTTCGATTCTAAGTGTGTTATCATCAAAAACAGTGCTGCACACAGCAGAGGGGGGGAATGAGTTGTACTGTGATTTTATACCAAGACAGGGAATCCGGTGTTGAAAAAGAGTTTATATATACCATTGCCGTTTCATGACTTACAATCAGCATCAGGACTTACCATTGGCTCACGGGGTGGGTTGAAACGGAATTTGGCATCACAAGCGGCGTTTTTATTTTTACAAATGACGATTATTTGATTTCGGCAAGTCATTCAGGGGCGGATTGGCCCATTTTTGGCAACATGTATGTATTGCGTTGCACGTCATTGGGTCACCACATGGTTCGAGAAAGCAATGATTAGCGAATAGAGCCTACCCGTTCACTCGACTGCTGCACTGGGATTTTCTTATGGTGACGAATGGCATCTCTGTGACCTGGCTGCTACTGGTCCACGAGCTGGGTCTCACGCA
This sequence comes from Hypoxylon perforatum, assembly GCA_028571165.1. Taxonomy (NCBI): domain Eukaryota; kingdom Fungi; phylum Ascomycota; class Sordariomycetes; order Xylariales; family Hypoxylaceae; genus Hypoxylon; species Hypoxylon perforatum. The sequence goes on from JAOXNQ010000001.1 coordinate 466,820, forward strand.
TGCGTCGCGCTACCGAACTCATGCATTCCTACCATCGCACCCAATCTTTCGTCTCACGATTGTTGGGAAAGGAGCTGACAGGCGTTGTTGGGTTCCTAGCATGTCTCGCGATCTCGTTATCTGCGTCCTGTCTATGCCGCCGACGGCAGCAAGTCATCTTGCACTGCAACGTCGGGTAACACGCCCACTGGTCGTCGATCGATAGGCGAGGGGGATCTCCCGAGAGCAATCGACCTGAGCGCTTCGCCAGTCACATGCGCTCCTCTGATCGCGAATGCCACCAAAGCAAGCCCGCTGCGACCATGCTCGATAAGGTTGATAGCTGACACCACGCTGCTGGAGATTGAATCGAAAAGGTGGCGATGCTACAGTGTGCGTCGCGCGGCAGAGAGGAGGGAGGGGAAGAGGGAAAGGCCTCTGCGCTGGTTCGAGACGTATGACCTAGATTGGAACGACGTTCGACAACTTGCAGACGTTGTGATTCCTACCTACATGTCTCGAGGGAACGCAGATTTTTTTCTACGAAGGAATGGGAAAGGAAAAACGGGATTGCTCGTCTAGGCAATTCGTATGCCATGTAAGCAAACCTTTGCGGCCGTAGTGGTTGTCTCCGGTCAATCACAAAAAATAGGGGGTCGCGCACGGAGAACGATGCGTCGCACCGGGGGTGCCTATTACAAGCCGGGAATTGCCAAACCAAGACACGGGCGTAGGCCGACATACACCGAAATATGTACGTCTCTCAACCTGGCGCATTATATAGGTATCTACCTACGAATGACTTACCTTGACGAGGTGTGTGTGTGCTCGTGTATGATAGACAAGGGCGGATTGGGACAAACAACGCAAAAGCTTGAGCAAGCTCGAAATGGCCAAGCAAATTCAAATTTCCATGTGAATATGTCAGTTGAGTTCCATGAAATCGGCGCCCGCCTATGCATGAAGGGCAGAGATTATGTGTGACCACACCTGTAGTGTTACCGGCGAAGACGTTCTTAGGGAACCCCTCTACTTGCTGTGTTTTCATGTTCAATTCGTTCTCCCTATCCTGCCACTTTTCGCCCAAGGACATCTATGAATGTGTCCCGCCCCCACGGAATTAGGAGAAGCGACGGATGCGGTCACAAGCAGGATAAGGAGACAGCCAGTTCTATTCCCACCTATCCAAATGTTTATCATAATCTTCAGCGCAGTTTTTGAATACCCAAGCCACTGGTCTTTGCAACACAAATCTATAGAGTAGGTGTTCGTGTAGTTTGAATGTTGTTAGTCATTGTGTTACTTGTAAGATGCTGTCATAGTGACGATCTTTGCTGCTGACAGGTACCAACCCCGCGGGGAGTTTGAGGCAGGGTATTTACACCTGACACTGAGCCCCTTTCCCTTTTGCTAGGAGGTAGGTACACAAAATAGAGGTAAACCGCATATGCATCCGATGTCGTTCCTGGGGAAGATCATAGTATATTATCGCCGCCCTTCTTCTCAGCAATGCCTCCCTTGCCTACCTACGCATTTATCTGTGACGCTGCTGGCCTGTGTGTCGCTCACCGGCCTCTTCTCTATGCGTGCCTAAGCGTATTGGCATTGTCGCCCATAGCATATCGTAGGCACACGTGGGATAGCTGGATGGATGAGCCGCAATGGCATTTCATTTCACCGATCTTTTTCTCTCCCCATTCATCCCGCATAGCCTTGAATTATCGACATGTCAAAAAAGAGGTGCCGAGGACCGTCTGATACTCTCTCCTGCGCTGACAATACCTATGTAACAATCCACCCTGTCGAATCGCTATCTACAGCGACTACCCAATTAGGTACCTACCCAAAGCGAGACCAGGATTATCTCGCGAAAAAAAGAGAAAGGTGAGATCCGACATAGATAATGCACCCCCCGATCAGCAAAAGCTGAACGGGCGGGCGCTTCGCCTTTCGGTTAGATGCGGCTGGGCTCCGATACACCGAAATTCTGGTAAAGGGAACCCGGCAGCGAAGGGCGTACAGTAAATCAGGTACCTACCGTACACTCACGCAGGCTGCAAGGCACTATCTACCTCCAACGTGTATGCCCTGATACCTGGCAAATAAGCAGTTGCATATATCTCAGCGCGTGGCCCAAGTCGCGCTTAAGTAAGTTCCGAAGCGGACATTCAATACGCGGCCGTAAAAGCCGTACGATTTATGCATGGAAGTTCGGGAAGCATTCCTCTTAGAGTATCATCGAGGCGCGAGAGCGAAGAAGGTGATATCGTAGGACAAGTGCAGTTATTTCAAGAGACACGACGCTGCTCCACCAGCCCGGGAAAAGACGAAGCGGTTATACGTCCCTAACGGCAAATATTGCGTCGAGGTGTATTTATAGACGGTAGCATATAACAATATCACATGATGAATCAGCAAGCAGCAGGCCCTACTCCGTTTTCGCTTTCTCTTTCCCAATGTCACGATACCCTTACGGCAGTTGGGCAACCAGATAGGCAGATTGAGAAGATATTAATCAAGGTAGGACGGCATATGGATCTTGAGTTACAGAAACAAACCGCACTGGGCTGCAGGTACCTCGGCCAGTCAACCACTTATCTCTATTGTATCTACCTTGTATAAACTGAATGTTGCTGGGCCTTTCCGACATTGACTTTGAACACCTGACAACTTAGACTTGCTCCAAATTTGGGACCTGATCTTCACATCAGCATTAACACCGGTGAAACCACAAGAACCCGTGTCCGACCAGGATAGCGCCGCCGAGGCGGTAGCCGAGCTTGAGGATTGGTTCAATACCGAGTATCCTGTCTTAAACTGAAATCGATTTGGAGAGAAAAGAGACACCACAAGTGTCGTAACCTTTCACCGAGTTTCTCCGTCTGGAAATTCACGCCGAGGCTTTTTGGGGTATACCAGGGATAAATCAAGCCAGGTCCCCGGAATTCTTTTCCCCTCTGCTGGGGAAACTGGGCATGTCGTACATACGGTGGCTGCGCCGAGGGGAGAACCAGCCGTCCCGGTGACTTGGGACTTGGATTGGATATGTCTTCGCCGCGCCATTATTGGAGACAAGAGACTAAAACCATGTGAGCGGAACCTGCTAAGACGATCACGAAGAAGCCAACGCCGTTAGTTAGGGCGCGGGATGAACCGCCGAGGCACACCTTCGAACCGCACGTTGTTTGCGTCACAACACGAGATCAGAGCCCGTGACTGACTCGTAAAGCGATGGGCAACTAGGAGAATAAATAAGTGCTAGTGGCGAAAATGAATACATCGCGACAGTGCGCGGCGAGCTTCGGCCGGGATTTCGGAAGTACCCAGCCCGCAAAGACGCCGCGCGCGCCCCCCTTTGAGAACGCGGCAGCCCCGGGTCCGGGCTCGGACGAGGTCCTAGCAACTACGAGGAAGGTATGAGGTGGGCGACCAGTAGGCAGCCGGCATACATACTCCAACACCAAAGAGGACGATGACATCCCATTCGTGTATCGAGACCTTGTTGCGGCGCCTTAATGTCTCGTCAGGTCCCAGGGTCTTTTCGCACTAGGCAAGCTCTTATTTTTTCTCCATCCTCGACACCATCCTGTTGCTCGGGCAATGGGTCTCCCGCCTAAGTACATACATACATAGTATGTAACGAAAACATCCTGGTGGGCATCAAGGAACTCCCCGACTTTAAACACGCCAGTACCCACCAGTCTATTAGCTTAGGTCGCCGGTAGTCGAAAGGTGCAGGCTGTCAATCAGCCAACTAAACTAGGTTTTAACAGCTTTGCTTACCAGCGACGACGCGTTATCCACAAAACGCTCATACGGTAACACAAGATAGGGGTCCTTGGGGAGAGGGGGGGCAGACCTTGAATGCGTCCTTAGCGCGATGGAACGTACGTCATTTCCCGACCACCGCGAAAACGGACGACCAAGGCTTAGCTCCTTTTTTTTCTTCTAAATCTCATCCCGGACGCACGCGCCGCCACGTAGGGTGACAAGCAAAGTCCCCTAGTTTCGGTGTAGTGGGGGGTGGGAAGCTCGCATGCCTTGCACTATGCACTATAAGTTGGTGGTGTGGAATCTCGATTCCGAGCGTCGAGGCTAAGACGAAAATAGGTCTAGAGAGAATATACACACTGACTACCTACACAGCTACACCACCCTACCGCGGACAACATTAAGTCGGTGAAGCCTCAAAAGGTCTCCATACGGACAACTGGAGACTGGCAGTCAGACTACTGTATGAATAATCCTTGTAAGTGCCGTCAATGGGGTATCAAAATCCTGCTAGTTTCTCATCAACCTAAGTCCGAGGAAAGCGGATAGTAAGCGCGATACAATCATAATGGCATGACGTCTCAAGAAAAGGTAATTTATATTGGATTAGGGTCAATAAAGATGTAAGGTTTCTGCTAGTTAGCTACATAGTCACACCAAGGATAGACAAACACCCCAACGTAGTGTGTAAAATAATGGTATATCTATCCGTAAGCACGGGGGTACAACAATAAGGACCGCGCTCTTGAACTCCATACTATGTAGTGACGTAGGAGCCACATGCGTTTAGACCTTCAGCCGAAGGCAAAAGATGCAGCCTGCAAAGAGTGTGAAGCACGCTACTAACGCCCCTGCCCATCCCTGCCCTGCTGGTATACCTATAGGACCAAATGAAAAGCGCTGCAATGGCAGCGAGACTGCAAATTCGACGATAATAGGCCAAGAAATATGAAAGTGGTATCGAAGGTAGGCTAGGATGCTTGATATAATAGAGAGCCTCGGCCTCATCTCTCGAACAGCCCTGCTATCAAAACGTGATAATTGACGAGTCGACCATGTCCCTTCATGGTCGAAGTCGTATGAGTTGAGATGTATAATTTGCAGGTGCGTGACCGTTGATGATGACACCATACGATGGTATCTGCCTAAACAAGTGCGCTAGTATTGCAGCGCGTGGTGTACCGGGCATCGTCCAGGATGGCCGTGGAACCATTGCTCGATGCAGGACTTGTGGAATCGGCATAAGCATTCTAGTCGGGCCATGGGGTCGCCAACTACGAACTCCTCCAGACAGATGGTACACTCGGCAGAATCGACGCAGTCCTTTTCCGTTGCGAGATACGGGAACATCAAATCGCTTCTGCGGGGGGCGCGGTGCTCACGACCAGAAGCATCCTGCCCCGGACCGTACGTGCTGTACGACGTGATACACGAGGCAATGTGCGCCTCTCTCTGAGACTCGAAATTTGGCAACTGTCTCGACGGTAGCTCCCTGTGGCATACTGGACACTCGTCCTCCTCCGCAAGTGGTGGACGCGGCAATGGACGATTCGTCGAGGACGAGGAGGACGAAGATGATCCATACGGAGCATTTGATTCATGATAATGGTTGATAAGAGCTCTCCTGGAATGGCGATTGAGAGTATTCGGAGAACCAGAGCGACCGGGAGGACGATAGCCATATGGCTGCGAATAAGGCTGCGAGTAAGGCTGCGGATAGTAAGAAGGGGGTGTCCCGCTCATAATTCGGTTTTGTATCGAAGTGAACGTGTTGTTGTTAGGATTAGAAGGGGGGGCAAAACCAGGCGAGGGAGTTGGACCTAACGTCTATGAAGGCTGTTAGCAAGTCCTTTTGAATCTTAGGCCTCTATACAATAAAAACTGACCATGGTAAGGCTCCGGTTCCGAATATAAGCATCAGAGGGTACGTTCGGGGCCGCCAGGTAAGGCGGATATCGACTGAGATTGTTATCGCTGTAGTAGTTACCACTGGAGCTACTATGAGCTCGTTGATGCGTTGACCTCGGCGAGAGCGGGTTTGTCGAATGCTGAGTCTGGGGAGGTGTGATATTCGGATCCGGGACACAAGGGTTGCAAAGCCGGACTTGCTCACCACCCCCGAGAGCGCTGAAATCAGCAATGCCACCCTCATCTCCGATTAAAGAGTACCGTTGGAAATCTCGGTCCCCGGGTTGCCGCACGATATATTGGTGCGGTATCGTGATCCGGTGCGGCGAGCATGCATTACATACTACTCTTCCGCATTTCCTATTTGGCTTAGTTTTCGGTTCGGTCATATTGTACGTCGCAGCACTTACCTGCAATGATGTTTCCTAACAAAAAAGCTAAACTGGGTATGGCATATCGGACAATAGGTCACGTCACTATCGGGTTGCCATCTCGGCAAGGTTAATTCTTGCACGGATCCGGATCCGGGCCGCGGCGTGAAGTCCGGCGCTATCGGGTTTAAACTTGACGCCGGGCGCTGATTCTCAGGGACGTTCGTTGCATATGTAGTCGCATTCCGACTGATAGGTGGCGTTGATCTTGTATCCAAATCTGGTCGGGATGACATTCCGTTGTCAACAGATAGCCCATTAATAGATTCAGCTGTCTGAAGCAAAGCTTCTGCGAGAGTAATAGGATGCTCTTGCGAAGCGTGACCTTGCCCTGCCTGCGGCACCGCTGGCCCTGATGAGCCCACTTCCGCCGAGGCAGAGTTGTCCGTCTCGGCTTGTGATAATTGACTTCCCGATGCCTGGGCTTGTTCTGATGTTGGTATATATATTTCCGCGCTCGAGCTTACTGGATTTGTTCCTCCTACTATCTCATTGTGCCCTGTTGCAAGACCTGATTGCATGCCCTCGTCCCCTGTCAGTTCCGGCGCAGAAGCGTTGGCGCCAGCTTCTGTAGCGCTTCTCTCAGCCATATGTGTTGGACAGTCGTGATAGCGAGAGCATTCGTTGCCGAAATATTCTGAGTTTTGGTATGGACAGGCCGGCGTGTCTGGAGCGGCGCTTCCTGCATATGAACTCCCCGATTCCGTATCGCTTAGAACATGGCTACTGTTCCCAGAAAGGGAGGGCACAACAGCCTCGTCATCTCTTCCGGACATCCTACGGCTTGAACTCGCTTAGGTTGTCGGGAGATGTACTAGTGGTAGGGTGGTAGAACTAGGGAATGTATCGAAGAAATACTCGAGGTTATGCATCGATCGTGGAAGGCTATAGCGATACATGATGGATAATTAGCCACCATCTAAGCATACATCTATTGTAGTTGAATGTTGTGTTGAACGCTGGGCTGGGGCTTGGTCTTTTCACGTACAAGGACTCCACCTTCAGAAACCGTTCCAGCTTCGCAGTATGCTGCAGACAGTCGTCGCAGATACTATAAAGAGAAAAAACGAGGATATAGATGTATCTCTTGCCGTAGCACGGCAGACTCGGCAGCACGCGACTCTCAAGTTTCGGTGGGGGAGGTTCGCAGGAGGTTACTAGAGATGGAGCAACACAATCGCCAAGCCGATAAAGCGTCCTTATCATTATCTTATCGGCTAACTCGGGTGTCTCGTGCTGCGGCGGGGCAGTTTTAGGGGTCAGGGGGTTGTGATGGAGGACACTACTGCAAGCCCTGTTGTCATAGAGTCACACTACAGCTAATGCAGCTAGCAGACCAGCCCTAGTCTCAACTGACTGAGGCAGAGAGAGTTTATGATAGGTGCCCAAGATATCACTTTTCTTGAGGTATTCCTAGGTATTCTTAATTCTCTTTTTTTCATTAATTATTTGAAGTATCCGAGGGGTATAATCATCTCCCAACGCTTCGACATGTGTTATTTAAGGTAAAATCCAACTCACGTCGTTGGTACGACCCCAACGTTGTTCCAGGAAGTCCCATTATACCAAACTTCCTTCACCGTGGTATTTGTGGTGAGGAAGAAACACCTGTTCATGTCCTGCTCTCTAGATACTTCTACGCTTGCCGAGTCGTACGCACCCGGCGTCAAGCATACGATATCCGTACCCTTTTCGGCACCATCCAACGCATCATACGTCTGAGGTCCTTTCCAACCCGTGTCGTCGTCCTGCCACACCACCTGTATTGTGCCGTCATCTTCCTGGTAGAGGATGTATGTGTTGACCTGATTATTGTTGTCGTAAGGTCGCCCAACGGAAAAAGCGCCGATGGAAGCCCCCGCCGGAATCTCCTTGGACAAAGCCCCTTTCCTCCACGCTACCCCTTCATTGCTTGCCACTGATTCATCGCGAATCTTTATTGATAGCGTACCTTCAGCCGCACGGTAGACAATGCCCCCAGCGTGAAGATATTTCTGAGCAACTGGTAATACTACCATGCCACCCCCCTTGGACGCCTCGACGCTCCAGTCTGTATCATTGACCCACCACGGAGCCGATAGGTTGCTAGAGTTCTGCCCTAACATCGTGGTCCATCTCACCTGATTACTATCATCTTGTGAGACGATATATGGGAAGTAACACGAGATGCGGGTATCTTCGGCCATTTGAAGAGGGTACGAATTAATACTCCCAGCCTCACCCTTTAGGGGAATCGTCCCGTTCTCGAAATCGAAATTGAAGTTCTGGCCACGCACAACACCGTATTCATCTTCGTAAAAGAATTCAATTTTTGGCTGTCCAATCAGCAAGACTCGGATAGACACATCGAAACGGGAAGAACTTACTGCTGGGTTGTCATACATGTATGCGCCTGCAGCTATTGCGCCACCCGCCATCGGCTCATACGGTAGAGTATCCAGTACGGTTGGCTCAGTCCAATTGGCACCGACATTCTCCTTGTCCGTAAATCGTAACTGATTATTCTGGTCCTGGTAGAAGAGGCGAATGCTGTAGTCCGTCTTGGTCCTGTATCCGGTTACAGCCAATTTGGAGCCCGCCTTTATTGACTGCACAGGTGTAGAGCTCGTGCTATCTGGTGTCGTCTCGTTGGAGGTGGAATTTGATGGGATTGTGGCGTTATCGTCGTAGCTATTCGATCGTCGAGTCCCCAAGATGCCCCCGAGAACAGCCCCAATTATTACTAGAATTAAGATGATACCGCCCACAGTCCACAGCACCCAGCGCTGTACCTTGACGTCTTTCTTTACAGGTGTTTCGCGTTCCTTCAGCCATGACGAACTCGGGGTGGTTGTCGCCTGGGGGTTAAGATGATGACTCTCGGCATTCGACGCGATTAGAACGGGGGAATATGTCGGATTGTCGCCGGAATAACCCGAGGCCTGTGGCGATGGCAGAGTCTGAAATGATTGTCCGTAATGTTGGTTTGCGCTTGGCCCCGTCCATGGATATGATAATTGCTCTTGCGACGGAAGACGCTCCTGCGAACGAGCCAATTGCTGCGGCTCTGCATTGTGGACGGCTTGCATCCCTTGCGACGTGAGTTCATCTGCGTGGGCTGCCCCTATTGTTCTATACGGCGGTGTCGCATCGTATAATCCAGCCGATCCAATGTCTGCATACTTTTGTTCGTTAGGCACAGGCTGCAATCCGGGCGTGCCTTGTTCATCTCGCACCGGGACCACCTCCAAGCCCGGCTGCCTCGGAGTCGCTAAGGCGCTGGAAGGAAAATGATACTTATTGCTGTCGAAGAACGCATCTTGGTTGCGGTCCTGCATTGCTGCAGCAGAACAGGACAACGCGCTCAATGCATGAGAAAGGACACTGCTCGCGCGTTATACAGCTGATAGTTACTAGCGATACCTTTGAAGAGGATGCCAACGATCGCTCCATTGGGTCAGGGGAATTGGAAGGTAAGGAGAGAGGGCTGACCCCGGCTAGAGAGAGTAGAGAACCGAAACGCCCTGCCACCTTGCTCGCATTTTCTGCATCAACCCCTGCATCTGCCATTGCCTTTACGACCGGAATTTTAGCTGAACGGTCTAGGGGCCGCCAGGGGCCGTGCACATGCAGCTCTTCGTGATGTTAAATTTAAATTTACCTAGCCAAGTCTTGCATGATCCAATGGTAGGGCGACCTGAATGATCTAAGCTTCATCAGGTAACTGGGTGCATGGTAGGATCCTAAACCCTGCCTCCATAGATCCTTAGCTGGGACCTAGTATATCTCTAGCTGTCTGCCAGCCAGACTCCTGTCAACTAAACCCTTTTCATTAACAGGTCTCTACGTACTTGGTCAGTTTAACAGTGGAATGGTTAGAGATGCCCTGAAATCAATGCTGCATCAGGTAGGTGTGTCTTTTCTCCGATATCCGGAAATAGCAGGGGTTAAGACATGGAGTTGTAGCGGCCCGGCCCGTGTTGGCCAAGTGTTCTTCTTTGGGCTCGACGTTTTCATATATGTACTTGACCATCTTACTTTTTCCTACAGATGAAAGTTTGCAGACATCTAGGACAGTATCAAGAGCTGTAGAAGATCATCTAATCCAATGCATCCATACACAATCTTCTGATTCCAAATGCTGACATTGTCCATCTCCTGATAGATATTGCGTCGGTCTAGAAGGCACTCTCTATCTTAATGCTGTTAATAACTGATGTCGTTTCTTTATCACATAAACATTCTGTATCCAAGCTGCTAACAATATCCAACGCCTCCTTACTACGTACAGCCCTATGACTTATGTAGCTACTGTATCTACATAGGTAAGTATCTACGTAAAAACATTCAGCATCTTAGCTCCGGTTGACAGTGAATACAAGTTGTCGTAAGTGAGTTGAGAGATAAAGTATTCCCATTCCAAGCTTGGCTTTAGAGAGTGATCTGTCCTGGGTACTTACTCAATCCTAAGCACTCCATCAAGTCAAGTACATCAATCCTAATGTATCTTCTTTCCATTGCCTCCTTAGTTCCATTTCTACCTCCTTTCAGGTCCTTTAGCTAACTGCCTTGGGAACTAGTCCAGAAGAACAAACATCACCATGGCCAGACAGTCCAGGCATAGTGCTACCTCATGAAAGGACTGAAATCTAGACATAAGATTCAAGATATCACCTCCATCTACGCTTTTGCATTCAACACGTCAGAATTTGCGCCATTCTCCGCCTTTAGAGGGTCTAGGATGCGTTAAGAAGGTCCACGAAAGCTCCCACTCAATGGGACTTCAGGAAGAATTCAGATGATGGCTTCAACGTCCGTTTCCTCGAGCTACAGGCACAATTTAGTTGCGATGAAAATTCGCCACTTTTTGCCTAATTGGTATCGTCTGTTGCTATTTGATTGGTGGTGAGCTTGTTGAGCACAATACGGAACCAACGGGTTGGCTCATTGGCTGGATAGCATCGCGAATGGCATCACTTCCTTGACTTTCAACATGCATCCGTCTGACGTGAATCTAGTTTGATAAAGCGGAGCTGTCGAATGCTAACTGTAGTCTCGATCTTGAGAGGTCCCATTATCTGTTGATTCAGTCTGTAAAATAGGCTTGGTTACTCAGCCGATTGTTGCCATCTCAAAATCCACGGGGGGAATTCACGGGGAAAATTCACGGGGCTATCCCATGGCGAAGCGTCGACGAGCTCTTTCTTCTCTCTCTACCTTAGGAATTTCCTATTTCTCTTCTACCTCAGATCCTCTACCTCAGGTCGTTTCCTCGAATATACATTTACCAAAACTCCTTTCGATTCAACCATTTCAATCCATCTCCTACCTCTCTTCAGATTCTCATCATATCCAAATATCCTCCTCGTTCTATAATCTATACTAGTCTCTTCATCAAGAATGAATTCCTACGAATCTCTACTTCCGTTCATTCAAGAACTGGTCGCTGCGCAGCCACGTCGACGCGATTTCCCCCGATTTCGTTCGTTCCCGCGCGAACTTCGGGACATGATCTGGCACGTACGTACCTACACTCCTCACTCTCCATTCTACCCTTCATCTTCTACGCATCAAATCCTCTTTATCATCATTTCCCGATCAAATATCTCCCCAAACAAACTCAGAAAACTTACCGACGTACGCGTAACTTCATAGTTTTCCATCTCCGACGAAAACGCTCCTCGCTACATTCTCCAGTCGGGCGCAGCTCAGGTCTCCCAAGGCCCCCCCGCGTTGGCCCATGTATGTCACGAGTCGAGACACGTCGCGATGAAGACGGGCAAAATGTACCGACTCGAGGACGGCCGCTTGACTTGGTTTCGCCCCGAAACTGACGTACTCCTTTGGGGCGGCAACAGGCTCGGCCGTACGTCATTTCCGACGACCCCTTATATTTTGCCTCACCGTTCTGCTTCTTACTAACGTCGCGACTCAAGTCGGGGAACTCGCCGACCACGTTCGAAACATCGCGATCCCGCACGCACTGGTCTCGAACTACGACGAAGCGACCTGGACGTTCGACTTCCTGTTCGACCAGATCAATTTCGACCAACTCGAGCACGTCCACGTCGAGATGTCGAACACCTTTGCTCTCGCGAACAAGGGATGGCACCCCGCGATCCGGAGACAACTGTTCGACGCCAACACCGTCGTCACTCCCAATCTGTCCGACGCCACGGACGAGATCCACGGGAAGATCGACGACGTCTGCACCATCCTCCCGGACGACGTTGCAACGCGCTGGGAAGAGTGCAGAACCAGGGCCTTGAACGACGCCAAGTACTGGGACGACCACATCACGGCGCACTTGATCTTTGCGTGGATCTCAACCCGAATAGACCGAATGAAAGAGATCAGTGACGAAGGGACGGAGGCAGTCGAGGACGAAGACGAGATCCTCATGCACCCGAGTGGCGTACCGTGGTGGGAATACTTGGCCAACAACTCACCCGCGTTCTCGCGTACATTCGTATTCACTCGAATCACCGATCGCGAACGGGTCAGGTTTACCGCCTACATGATGTCCATCTAGCGGTACTAGGGAAATCGCGTGGCTCTACGGGGTTCGCCCACAGCCTCCGGGTTCGACCTCGTCGTTTCAAACAGATATATTCAACGCGTCGCTTTAATAAAACTATAAAACCCATACCATCGTCGTTCGTGATATGAAATCCTGTCGAATTACTCGTCATCGTTATTCGCATTCGCGTAACTCGACCCCGTGTCGAAGCGAACGCTCACGTAGATATTACTAGATACCTCTTCTGTTTCGACCTTTGAACTCATTAGACTGTATTTACTTATTTGAACATCCGTATATGCTTACAGCTTATCATGTGTATCTATATAACCTCCTGTCTGGGATAACTACTCATTTCGAAGTCAGGACTTCGTCATTTCGCATTGCTGGCCCCTGATCACTGTGTCACGCTCGCTGGCCAAGGACTCCCACGCGTATTTGGTCCGAAGGGTTAAACATTCCACATATAAAACCTGGGAAGGTAAGCTTTGAGAGTCTTCGCAGTTTGGAGACTTCTCAACCTGCCTACCTCCAACTCTTATTATCACGATCCCTTAATGAAGCCAATGTTTCATTCATCTCCACTACCCCCAAGACTATCACAACCCTTCACCACATTCATTCAACATGTCCGCCAGAAAAGGAGTGGTGGTTACAGACCCTATCAGGCGAGCAGAAAAAGTAGCTAAAGGGCTTTGTGTCGTAACCCATTGTCGGAAAGCCATACGCGCGAATCATGTCTGCCTTTTTCATTTATATAATGTGGAAGTGCCGCCACTACCGCTCCTAGAATACAGGCCACAGAGCGACGAATGTAATAAGTTACCGCCCATTCGTAGCCATGAACAGAAGGAGAAACTTCATGGGAGAAACGAACAGCTACCAAGCTTCTCGCAAGTACGCCTCCAAAACGATAGAGATTATAACCCCAGACGCGATGACTATTCACCTGTCTTATATAGCACACGACGCAGCCAAGGAAGCACACACGGTACCTCATCATTTGCCTCAAATGACGCCTATTCACATTTACGTACCTTAGACGGATACCAAGTTCTCTATCGACATCACCAGCCTCAGTATGATGCGGCTACATCATACAACTTAGGGTCGGATCCATATGGAGCAATAGTCCGTCAGCCGGAATTATCTCGACGCAGCCAACCTGAGCATCAATATTATAAGCACCCACAGAGACAATAACTAGCCATTTGGACTATTCATGCAGAACTGGATATGAAGCTCTGTATGCGTATGACTCGGAAACCGGAAGCCGGTTAGGAAGAATGGCGTGGCGTGATGACATCGATGCTGGAGGAAAAGAGGGAGAAAGGGAGAAGGGAAAAGGGAGGCAAAAAAAAACCCCCCGTTGGGACATCATGACTCACCCGAGAGTTTGATTGAAATACAGGTATTTTGGAGGAAAAGCAGAGTTGTGATTCACTGTTGAGAAATTAAGTCACTGCTGCGTATAATATTGAGATGATGGAAAATTGTTATGGCACTGTAAGCCATGGTTGATATGAGAGTCGTCCAAGTTGTCAGATATTAGATTTGTTTTATAGCTCTTTATGTCATAGTATCGTTTTTTTCTCGTCCCACGATCATTACTATGACACATATTCCATATATATTGTAGGATGCTTCTCTATCATCCACCTGCACCAGTCAGAGACGCTCTTACATTGGGGAAATCGTCCATCATTCATTACGTGTGGTTAGAGGCCTTACGTATTACCTGGGAGAATGGGGCAACAAGTCTACAGAGATGGGGGCCATCTCAAGTTATTCATTGTCAAAAGGACGCGGCAAACTAGTATTTTGGATCGAAACAATGCACACGGACTCAAAAAATCACTTTCATAAGATTTAACAGTAATAGAAAAGGGGGTATCTATTTGCCTCCCCTATGGCATCATATCTGACGTAGGTAACGTTATCTAGATAAGTGCTTTTTCCAAAAATGACACAAGAGCATCGGGGCGCAGTCTCAGTACACTGGGTATGCTAGCCTGTGCTACTCTCTAGATGAGTATCGTCCTGAGTCTCCGTAGCGATGTGATACCCGGAGAGATTGCCGATCGGTCGTAGATCCCGAGTACCTTTCGCTTTCGCTGCGATAGGAATACGAAAAGCTGCTCGTAGTGTCCGATGGCACACCGCCGCGCGATGTGCTTCGGCTACGGGTGCGACGAATATCCACCGTCAGCTCAGACTGCCCGTTGTGCTGGGATGGATGGCTGGAGTATCGGTCTGAGTAGGACTCCGGCTGTGGAGATGCAATGGTAATAGAAATCCTCCTCGATTGTACCCTGTAGGAAGGAGTTGTTGCTGAACGTGGGGCCATGGCGTCTTCAGGGGCTAATGCCGGGCGTGTACCGGTAGTGTATTCCGGAGCACGTGGAGACATGCTGTATGGGGGCGGAGCATACCGGGTCACGGCGTGTACAGGCGTGGTGCTTGAGGTCGGCGTGTATGAAGGGGAGACATCCCGAGACCTGATAGGGGAGACCGAACCACCGAGAGGTAGGCTATGCTGGGTCGGTCTAGCTGCGAAGGTCTCTCGATCCTCCTGCATTGGCGGTCGACTTGGGCGAAAACTTAATTGAGCTGGTCTATATCGGGGTGGGCTACGCGTGCTGTAACCGGAATGATTGCTTGTTCGACTCGAGATCGAGCTGACTGAGCCTGCATATTGACCGGATCTATAAGGTGATCGAGGTCTATGGGAGTTTCTAGATCTTTCAGACATGGCGTTAAGTGGTCAAAGTACAGTGACAGCGGGAATATGCTCGGCGGAAGGGTAATCGCGATGCTATTAGTAATGCATGCAATTTACCACAATTGTTGCAGTTGATGCACTACGAAAGGTAGGTTTGAAAGAATACTTGATTTAGGCAGTTTATATACTTACCGTAGAATGCTCTTTGAGCATATGATCAAAACCATTTAGCATCGCGTCAGAAGTTTTGGGGTCAAATTCACTCTTAATTTTCACTCAAATTACAACTTATCTTTCTGTAGTTGGTGATATAACACTTGGTGTTGAGTGCGCTGCGTCCATGTATGTAGGTGTCGAATATTAGGTAGGCTAGGCACCTATTTTTAGCATTAAAGGTATCTCACATAGGCTAAAATACAGTTGAGTTGAGTCACTGACTGAATTCCCCTGGCCGTTCAAGCATCATGGTCGTCCACTCAGGGCACTCCAAATGGCTTCGACTTTCCGGTATTGACAAGTCGCAGGGCGCGCTTCTGTCTTCATGCTGTCAACCTGCTAGCGGCGGGTCCGATTGGGGATTACCTTTCCCTACGAGGTAGCACCCTATAGCGCTGGAATAGGCGACATGGAGTCACCGAAGACCGAGCATCGGCGCCGGTCTAGCGCTAGCGGACCTGAATGCTATAAGAAGTCTGCCAGGAACCCCTTAGATTTAATGAAAATATTCGGATTCAAACAAGCTACTTGAACTATCTGCTTTCTCCCTCGGCGTCCACTACATAAACCAATCGCCGTTTTACGTGCTATCATATACAATGGCCACAGCAAAAGTTGCCGTTGCAGCATCTCAGCTGTCAACTAAGCTGTCGTACGAAGTAATCATTGGCGATGCGCTGCTATCGGATGCGGCGGCCATAGCGCTCATCGGCGCCAACACATTCACCGCGACCTTTGGTTTCTCGGTCCCGCCAAACGATCTGGCCGAGTTTTTGGCCGCGACATATTCCGCCGAGGCGGTCGAGGCGGAGATTTTGAACGCGCAAGATACCAATACCAGCACCTTCGTGGCCCGCGACGAGTCCGGCGAGATTTTGGGGTTTGTGCAACTGGTCCGGGGCTTAAGTGATCCGTCCCTCACTGGTGACGCATCCACGCACGCCGAGCTCAGGAGGCTTTACGTCAGCACGTCAGCGCATGGCCGGGGCATCGGGAGCAAGCTCATCGCAGCCGTAGAAAATAAAGCGAAAGCCGAGGGGTTCAAGACATTGTGGCTGACAGTTTGGGAGGAGAACCCGAACGCACAGCGACTCTACCAGAGACTCGGCTACGTGAAAGTAGGCGAGACGGATTTCGCGACAGGGGGTTGTATTCAGACCGATTATGTGTATGCGAAGACGAGTTGGTGATTGGGTTCTTTGGGTAACTTAGCGTTGTCAATTTGGCGTTTGAGAGACACGGGGTAAAAAAGGGTTAAGGATTCAGGGACTCAAGCTAGGCGCGATACCCAAACGGGAACGGGATAGAAACGGTTACAAAAGATATTTCAACTATACAATGGCTCGCAGACGATAAAACATGATATATTACCTAGATGAATTAGGAAGAAACAGCATGCAAATGACTGAAAAGAGGATGAAAAGAAAAGCGACGCTGCTAACGTGCATCATGGCATCACGTGAATTGTTGACAGATACTCGAGTCGCTGGGCTGGTGCGCTGGGCTTGACTTCCCCGCCCACTATTCATAACACATCTAATCAACGTCTCAAACAACGACTGAGTTACGAAATAGGATCCGGATTTCCTCTTGAACTAGACTTTCTGGCTGTTCGGAGTTGATCCCCTGGAAAGGCGCGATTTATCTGGCAAGGAGCTGTCGAGTTGGCGGTGTCGTGTCACCAAAAGCAAATTAAAGTGGGCCCTGATTACTTGATAGGAAGACCCTTCGGTTTCCGCAGACGTCTAAGATGTCGACAGAAGGCTCTAACAATCTCCTCAGTGACTTATCCGGCGATCCAATTCCTTGGCTGGAAGACACTGCAAATGCATTCCATTATGATCCCCTTGAGATGGAAGGAAATTGCCAAAGGCTTCTGGAACTAGAGTCCTCCCTTTCACCTGAGGACCCGATCCGATGCAGACTGTTCCACACGAAAAACTACGAGGCGCATCAGTACGAAATCCTTTCTTGCGACTGGCGTGCATCATCAGAGGCACCAGTACCGATCTCGTTGAATGGCCAGACCTTCGACGTCCCGGTAGAAATCTGGAAGGCACTGCAGCGAGTCAGATTGGAGGATGAACCGAGGCTCCTATTTACGGAAGGCATCTGCATCAACCAGAGATTTGGCGAGAATGAGACATGCGATGAAGAAAGGAATTGGCAAATCGGCAAGTTAAACGACATTTACAAGGCTGCAACCGGCCTCCTTGTCTGGCTCGGAGCTACCGAGAACAACTCGAATCTCGTATTCGAGCATCTCGACAGATGTCGCGAGCATAACCACCTTAATTGGTGCACTTACCGGGGCGAGACGGATGAGGCCTTCCGTCAACTGTGCAAGAGGAGCTTGTTCTATAACTCTCGGTTTGCCATCGAGCTCTTTTTTTCTAAGAAGGCTACACTCTTGTGCGGTCGGTATGAGAGCAAATGGCCGGAGCCGTTAAAATGCTCAACCTTTTTGCCTCAAAGCACCTACTATCACCCGTTAGAGGGTCCAGGCGGTCCAACATACTTGCGAAGCCTTCAGGATTATACTGGTGGTCGCTGCAGGCAAGTACGAAATCTATTTCTGTGGAGTAGACATTGCCGCGCAGATGATCCGAGGGACAAGGTGTTCGCAGCTATGGCGACCGATGCACCCACCGGTATCGCCGGGACACATTGTAAAGACCATGTTGGAGTTTTCCGGGACTTTACGCGGGGTGTTATCGAGTCGAGGCAAGATCTCGAGGTTCTCCATTGGTTTGGAACTCGCAAGCAACTGGAGGTCCTCCCATCGTGGGTTCCGGACTACAGCATCGTCAATCCGGTAGGGACCCTACCAAGAATATTTGATCAAGCAGCGACCTACTCCGTTCATTATCCACTTAAGCTACTTCCAGAGTATGGGTTCCTCCCGGGAAACGTCCTCTCCGTTCGCGGTCGCTTTATTGAGAAGATCGACAAAGTAGCCGACGAACTAAAGGCGGAAGAGACCGCCGCGTTCGGCTCCGAGGAATTCAGCAACGTCTTCCGTGGGTGGGCAGAACTGGCATTAAAGCTGACCAAAACGAAGAGATTCCCCCAGTCAGTCGTAGACGCCTTTTCCGACACTGTCACAGGCAGGGATGAGGTCGATTTACTGGTTGAAAGTGACCAGCAGCCATATGTCAGGAGAATGAGGCCCATGGCGTCTCGTATGGCAGATATGTTCAACCGATGGTACCGGAATCTCGGTACTGGCGTGCTTTGGAACGCTGACTCTGAGTGGTTTGAAAAAGCTCAAGCCGATGGATCTGTCTCGCAATCGAACGACGGGTTTTATAGCGAGCAACGAAATGGAGAACAGGCCAAAACTATCATCAAGAAGATTGAGCAGTTTGCTCACCAACTGGAGATCACCTGCTACAGCCGGAAATTTTTTATCACTAGTAAGGGCTCGATGGGCTTAGCACCACCCCATGCAGAAGAGAAGGATGATATCGTCTTCTTCCCCGGTGGTAAGTACCCCTTTGTCTTGAGAGCTAAAGACGATGGTACGTACGAGCTGATTGGGGACTGCTTTTTGTACGACTTGGACGTGTTCGCATTATTCCAGGACCAGCATAACGACACTCGGGAGTTCCTTCTTACTTGATCACATGATATCCTCTAAAGATCAGTCAGAGAGAAAAAGAGGTCCATGTCATTTACGAAATAGCTTCATGCATAGCACCTCCAGGTGGCTGGTACGTGAAGTCATATAAGCTAATCTGAACCAGATGGATAACGAGGGAGAGGAAGAACCTAACTCGGTGAGAAGATTACATGTGTAAGGCACCCTAGGTATAATACGTTCCGTAGGATCACTTCCCTTCGAATTTCCCAAAAAGTTAGAAGTGTTTTAATTCTCAATTAGGTAGGTATACAAGAGCTCTTATGTTTGACGAATTTGATCATCTAAGACAAAAGAGCTTACTAGAAGAGGTAGAAAGTAAATGATTTCATTATGGTATTAATTCCCTAGGATACCTAAAGTCAACCTCCTGGTACCTGGGTAGTAACAAGTGCTCAAATTAACATAGATTCCAAATTCTGTTGCTTTTCTTTCGCATTTCTCCTTATCCCTGAATGCCATTCTACCATCTAATAATAAATTCGGCCTAGTCGTCTACCTCCTAACATCTTCAGAACAAGTCTCAGCTCCTCACTGTGGTCTCTTTCTTTATTGGCTCCTTAATTTTCGGATTACGCAGATACCGAATTTCGTAACCATTGGTTCTACCGTTCTCATCGCCGGTCGCTTATGAGTATACCCATAACCCATTACCGTCTACCTGATTGGTGAGGCGTTGTTGAATATGATGCCGATCCAGAGTAATAAGCTTCTGCATCAGGTTCGTACTGGCTCTGAGTGTAGGAGCTCTGAGTGTAGGAGCTCTGAGTGTAGGAGCTCTGAGTGTAGGAGCTCTGAGTGTAGGAGCTCTGGGTGTAGGAGTTTGGGTTGTATGAATAGTGTTGGCTCGGTTGAGGTTGATCAAAGGTTCTCACGGGGGCAAGTCTGAGTTCATGGCCAATCAATTGGCTGGGCTCTGTGCTAACTGAGCCATATGCTGAAGTATTGCGGTATTCGAATTGGCGGCCAGGTTGATGGTTCCCGTCGCTACCGTCTTGGCGTGTCGCGACCCGTCCACTTGTCCCAGTTAGTGGTACATTCACACCCCTGTCGTAATTGTGTGGTAATGGCAGAATTTGCCCTGGTTCAGGTTGTGGAATGTTTAGCGAATCGCTGCTCCCGGCGGCGTTCCCGGCGGCGCTCCCGGCGGCGGTCCTGGCGGCGTTCCTGGCGGCGGTCCTGGCGGCGGTCCTTTCCCTTTCTTCTTGCAGATGGTCAATACAGGTTTTTGTTTCCCCAGCTCTTGGGTTAGGGCAATTCGGCCTCCAACACATTCCAGCGTCAACTCTTGCGTTAATCCTCTCCGCACGCCCTTGTCTATCTCTTTCCCGTGCCGTTTCGTCGCGAGGCTTCCAATGTCTTTTCTTTTTATTACCCATGGTAAGTAGGTATAATAGAGTATGGCAATAGTCGTGGTAAATGACAATTAGGTACCAAAAACTTTTAGTAACTCTTGAGAATATTTCTCCGAGATAATCCGAAACTGTGGATGGGCAAGAGATCTGTGGATTACAGAGATTACAGGAAGTTACCTTCCTATATATACAAAAGCTATTTTACATTTCGGATTATTTACACGTTTAAAGGCTCTAGGGGTAACTGTAGTTTAGGGCTCTATCATTGGTATGACTGGCTAACACGGAACTAATATTTTTTTTTTTTTGAGAGAGTTTGCAACATTGGTTGATAGAGTTACTGAGTTTGTAAAAGGTAAACAGGGGTTTCCGTGAAGAAATCCTGATCTGCCCAGTTAAAATGCATGAATATTCATGCCTTTTGGCTTTGGATGATAGTCTACTGTATGTTTGGTGGGTAGACCAAAGTTTTCTTATGATACATTTCTCGAGGATACACCCTAATGTAACAAGGGTATAAGAGAGGATGGAAGATGTTTGGCTGAGCTGGAACTAATGATTTTCAAAATAGACATAGTAGTTTACTTCATCGAAATAACGAGAAAAGGATAATCTATTAAAATAATAAAATTGAGATAAAACTGCTATCATTAATCACACCCTCAGATGCTGGACCAAAGCCTTGCCTTCCACCACTTGCTAGGAGGTCCATCCACCTAGCTAGTCTAAGCTCCAACCAATCCAAGAAATTTGTCACGGGTATTGATCTCAATCCATCTGATAACCCATTGTCTACTGACTAGTTTCTTGCGCCTTGGTCTGTTTCTCTCCTGTGGGATTTTATGGCAAGGAACTGCTAAAGCAACAGAGAATGGGCCATCTGCGTCACTTTGAGCTTTCCCATGAGAAATGAAAGTTTGCCAGGGCAGCCCATCCGGAAGAGACTTGATGGTGCATCAATTTTTATCTGGATCTGACTTAGCCACCGCAACTTCAGCCCATCGATCATGTCAAACCCGGCTGATGCAACTACAGCTCAGCTAATTAAAGATTTGCCACACACCTGGTATAATATCGCTATGCTATGTAGGTATCTGGCGATTTCAAGGCATAGGTATATATGTCATGTTCTCTGTGCTGCGCCCTTTTGTCTTTCGTCGCGTGTTCATTCATCACGTAGAGTCAAGCTGACCATCCCTCGTAGACGGCGCTGCAATCTCCGGAGACCCTTTAAGAAATAAAATGCTGTGATGTTTGAAAGCCTAGAGATCCCGGTCTTAGTCGATGCCTACTATCGTGATATGAAGTTCAAGGAAGTTATCCCAGGTCCGAAAGTCATGTTAGAAAGAGAACATGTCCCTATAAGGTATGGTGCGGGTATGGGATACTCGATTAGGCTTAATGCACGTAATAATTTCGGGACTTCTAATTTGACTTCTACCCCACACTGCCATATCCCGGTATTACGATGTCTACTAAAACCAGTCGGGCAATGGCATCCTTTGCCTCTTTCCCATGCTTGATCCTAGCCTATCTTTTATAGCTATAAGCTCTCTATCTTCTGATTCTCGGACTGCTCCAACTGGCGCAATAGCAACAACGCCAATGCCAATGGGTGCCTCTATCCCGGCCCCTACACTCGCAAAGGGGGCTGTGGTGCTTTCCAGCGCGCTGACGGCTGCTCCGGCCACCTGCGCTGCTCGGACTCCTGCTACGAACGGCCCTGTATCAAATGTCACATCAGCTTTGCTCCTTCTGGGCTGGCAGTGGAAGTCAAATGTGCCGGGCGCTTCTTACCAACGACGGGCATGCTGGTGACATCTAACGACCCCAGTACGGGACACATCTTGAGACCATCCTGGAGCTTGCTGCCGACAATACCTGCAGGAACCTTGACAGCCTTCGGGGTCTTCATCGCCAGCTTGGTGAAAGCGAAGCTCATGTTTGTGGCGCCTAGGGAGCAGTTCTGCTGGACGAAGTTTCGGACCGTGCGGCAAACCATCTTGGGATGAGTAGCAGTTAGAGGAAGCCTGAAGATAGGTCGTCTTATTTTCTTGGTTCGGCTGTTCGAGGATAGTTGGTATAGGTAGGTATATGTCGTTGTCTCACCCGAGCTTGGGCAATTCAACGGAAGAGATTGAGTGTTATGTTATCACGAAAGAAGATGCCGTCAGTAAATGAGGGGGAGGGGAAAATCTTCGCCTGGCTTGTTATCTCCTGCACGCCCCCACGCCACTTTGTCCAGGCAGGTTGCTTGGCTGGAAGAAAACAAGTCGACAGCCGTGAGACGGTCCGCCTCTCTTACCGCTGGTCAGCGGAGCGGTCAGTGATTAAGCAAGCCGAAGAAGAGTTGAGAGACTCACGTCAAACAGTTGCTCAAAGACATGTCCCAATGCCGCTGGCTTGGTACACTCCTTTCAGGCAGCCTACGTATTCTCAACGACTCTCCACGCGCTCAATTATCCACTTAATCAAAGTAGCTACCGACCCTAATCCAACGCACTATTAGCGCCACTGCCTTCTTTGAAAGGCAGTCATGGTGATCTGGCCCATTCAAGGAATGCATCTCATCTTCTGTTGTCTCCTCTGCGGTTCCGGAGAAGTGTCAGAACTGCATCTGTCAAGCCAGTGGAGACCTGAAAGCATCTAGCTAGGAAATAATCGTCACCCTCATCCGCACTGTGGCTTATCGGCTCGTGCCGTAGCGTTAGGTAGGTTCCGTACTTGGAGTACTGAAAAAACGCCATACATTACTTGGTAAGCAATACGCCCCCAGCCGTCTTGATATGCGCTGCTGATCCACTGGATAGTTCGAATAGGCCTATATAATGCCGATCTGGTGAGCGATCCGGTAGGCGACTCGAATTTCGATGGTCTTTTTTTCCAATAATGTTTTGTATCGAGCCTTTGCTTGTTTGATATGCTAATGGAAAAAGTCGTCTTTTGCGTCGGGAAAGGTAGTTCCCGACGGCTGTCCCTGGACATCTATCCGAATTGAGATTGCAAGATTCGCTTGATGGCCAATGACGGCTGGTAGGGCTGTTCTCCCAGCCTCTGTGGCGTTATGAGATGCATGCTACAACCCGCTACGGGGTTCTTTTGATCGTATCTCAAGCTACGTACTTACGCAATATTTGCTCGAATAGCTGCTGTTCTAGTTGCGGTGGCGTAGCTGCGAAGGCATTCACCCTAATTATCTCGGTCTAGTCCGTTGGGTTGCGATGGCGATTATTCCAAGTCGCAGTATAAAACAGTTGGGATCTATTGATGAATTGCTATCTCACGCTCATACCGCATTGTATTCTTGAAAAATCTGACCACGAATTATTCCACAATGAGTGCTAGCTCGTTCATCCGAAACTCTCTTCCTCTTCCACCGCATATCTACAAGGGGGACGAGTACTTTTGCCGGTTTGCACCACGCATCCACCGCGATGCCCGTCTTGCGGACGCAGGCTCATGGCAATGCCAGGTCGACTTTCTAGAATCTAGCACAGCCGCCCGGGCTGGTGCAACTCGCAACAAGAATGTATCCAGCTACGCTGTGGGCTGCATCAACCCAGTCGTTGGTAACTTCACAGCCTTGTGTGCCTGCGAAGCCTTAAGTGACAGACTCGCGCTTACCACGTACATGGTTGAGTATGCTTATATTCATGACGATGGTAGGAATTCTTCGGGACTCTCGATATGCTTGAAACTAACGGAATGAAACTAACGGAATCGAACAGTGATCGAGTACTCCGAGAACAAGGATGAGTCCCAGGTAAGTCAGCTTCGCTTGGTCGATGAACTAGTCATATTCATATCTAATAATCTGAAAAAGCTTATAGTAGCGAATCGACAACTTATGGAAGGTATCACACTCGAAGGAGAAGTTGGCGAGGGCTCGAAAGATCATGTCAGAAGACGACAGTTACAAGCCAAAATGGTCATGGAACTCATGGAAGTAGACAAGGAGCAAGCAAAAAAATGCCTCCGTCTATGGAAAGAAATGTCGGACGTGTTTGTTCAGATCAGGGACATGAACTTCACGGTCTTGGACGACTACCTTAAAGTTCGAGCAGTGGATGCGGGCTGCCCGTGAGTCTCCTAGCAACATGTGAATGATCCGATGGGAGTACTCTCCGCTAATCCTATCTTGTAGCTGGACAATGAGCCTGCTGTGCTTTTCCATGGACGTTTACCTAGATGCTGAAGAAGAGGAGAAAACCTCGGCCATCACCTGGATGGCTTATGATGCCTGGGTTCTAGTGAACGACTATTTTTCTTGGGAGAAGGAATGGAACAACCACCAGGCCAATGGCGGCGAAGGTGTGATAGCCAACGCCATCTTCCTCTTCATGAAATGGTACTCTATCGACGCAGTGGAGGCCAAGAAGATGCTGCGAAAGGAAATTATGGCCCGCGAGGACAAGTACTGCAAAGCAAAAGATGACTTTTTGGCCAGTGGTGATGTTACAAGCAAGACAACTCAATGGCTAGAGCTGCTCGACCTCGTAACGGCAGGGAACTTTGTTTGGAGTATGACAACTGCCCGTTACCGGCTTGGCGCCGAGGACGCATATCCGTCTCTACGAGCTGCGTGTTCGGAGACGAAGGATACTGGCATCACAGACAGTCTTGGTAGCCCAATTTCGCTCAACGCCGCTAAGATGGCGGACAAAATCGATGTCGTCCTCAAAGATCGCAGGTACCTGGATTATAGCATTCGAGAGCGCCGGGGTTCTAAACATGAGCTGAAAGCAGCTGGTCAACAATCGAGTCACCCTCCCGAGGAACCCGAATACAAGAAGAACCAAGTCGCTTATGTGTGGTCGCTCCACCAATATGAAGAGGTAAGTAAACAAGGCATCCAACGAGAATACTGTTGCTAACGATTTCCTAGATGATCTTACAGCCGTATCAGTACTTGGAGATGATGCCATCGAAAGGAGTGAGAAACGCAGTGATAGACGGGTTGGAAGTCTGGTACCATGTGCCCGAGCGCTCGCTCGCAGTCATTAGAGACATCGTGAAATTATTGCACGCCTCTTCCCTCATGTATGTGTTGTACCCAAGCCGAGCGGCGACTTGCTGACACCGTATTCAGGTTAGACGACATTGAGGATAACTCTCCGTTGAGAAGAGGATTTCCATCCACACATGTCGTCTTTGGTGTTAATCAAACCATTAATTCCGCCAACCTACTAATGATGAAGGCTTTAAAAGCTGCAGAATCACTCTCGCCTCTTGCTGTGCGTATTTTCATCGAAAGACTGATTGACGGGCATCTCGGTCAAGGGTTAGATCTCTACTGGACGCATAATACGGAGATACCCACCGAGGAAGAATACTTTACCATGGTCGACGGGAGTAAGTCTTTAGCCTTTATGTTTTCAGGAGATGATGCTAATCCTCATCCGCTAGAAACAGGAGGCCTTTTCATCCTGCTAGCCGAATTGATGCGCTCCGAAGCCACGAAGCACAAAGACCTCGACGCTGGCCTTCTCATGAAACTAGTGGGCCGCTTCTTCCAGGCGCGTGATGACTATCAGAATCTCCGATGCGAAGAGGTGCGTTTTTCGAATGCTTACTAGTGTTCTTCTTATTAGAGCCATGCTAACCATCGATGCAGTACACCCAAAAGAAGGGATTTGCGGAAGACATCGGCGAAGGCAAACTTTCTTTGCCACTCATCCACGCCCTTCGTTCCAAGTCGTCGCAGCGCAGCCGCCTCCTGAGCATCCTGCAGCAGCGGAAAACGGGTCAGGACCTCTCCCCGGAGGTACGCAAGCTCGCCCTGGACGACATCAAAGCCGCCGGAGGCCTCGAATATGCGAAGAAGACGACTCTGGGATTACAGGACGCGGTCAATGAGACGCTTAGCATGTATGAGACCAAGGTAGGGGAAAAGAATTGGCTGTTAAGGTTAGCGCAGAAACGGTTGGAAATAGAAGCTTAGAGCTGAGAAAACGATGGCTCAATGTCTTGCATATACGAAGCGTTATTAGGTCACGGACTGTTCTTTATATAGATTTAATATCCTCTTGTCGCCCGATTAAAATAAAGCTAAATGGCGATATACACACTGCTGAATCTAAGGCCAATCAAAGGGAGGTACGCTGAAAAAGGGGGTGGCTTGTTGCTATCGTGCACCGCCCTAGCCTGTGCCACACGTAAGCTTACGCCACAGTGAGTGGGTTTCAACATATAGGGGCTTTGTACGGGGGTTGGTGGGGTTGTAGGTGACCTAGGTAGACCGTCTACTACCTAGATAGGTAGCTTTTTACCTTCTACAACATCAATACCACCTTTTATCCATTCAGAGCCGTCAGCCCAGGCCAAGATGGTAACTTTTACTAAAAACTCAATTCTTTAATGAGACAAGCGTGTATTGGAAGAGATAATAAAATTAGATATAATAGCTTAGGTTAAGAAGGATAGTGAGAATAGTGAAGATTAAGAGAATACAGTATCAATATGCAGCTTTCTTGACACTGTAGCTGATGCCTCTGCGGATATGCTAGCGAATCTTTCGGCCCAAACCTGTAAGCGTGGACAACAATAATATTCTAGGGTAAGAATAAACCATATTCCCGTTTTAAGGTAAGCAGCCTCCATTTCTCCCTGACGCTCCCAGGCATAATGCCGAACGTGTCCCGTAGAGGCGTCGGCACGGAGTGGAAACGTCTTCCTCCCCTAAAGGCTACCCATCTTGGATCGTTTGGGTACCTGCAGCTTCCCAGCTGATGGTACGTGACGATGGTAAGGACCCATCTTTCCGGCTCGCCCCGTTCTTCGATGGTGATTGTAAAATCCGTAGCGCAGGAGATGCATACGTGGTAAACGTTCCCGCACGGCTCCAGGAAATTGCGTCTTGGCCAACTACGAGCAGGCGTCCCCTCTGCGCCGCTGACGTCGCCACCAAAGATCGTCCAGAGCTCATTCAGCTTCACGTGCGCGCAGATGTTGCACTCGCTCCGGTTCACGATTTCGCGAAAGTCTCCTTTCGACCCGCGGTAGTCGAGCGTGTGTGTGGCG
Source organism: Hypoxylon perforatum (assembly GCA_028571165.1). Lineage (NCBI taxonomy): Eukaryota > Fungi > Ascomycota > Sordariomycetes > Xylariales > Hypoxylaceae > Hypoxylon > Hypoxylon perforatum. Next base: position 494,361 of record JAOXNQ010000001.1, read on the forward strand.
GATAAGAAGAGTTCGTCGTCGATAATGCGCGCCGACCATTTTTGGCTCCAGCGCCCGTCGTCGTATTCCGGTCGGTATGTAACGTCGAAAGTGCTCAGGGGTAGGCCCGCGCCGCCGTAGAAGTGCCGGTTCATGATGAGTCGGACATGGCGGTGTTCAATGACGAAGTTGTTCCCGTCGACTCGTACGATGTCCTGGCAGCAGTCATTCAATCGGCCGTATGGAGCTAGAGGCCAGTCATCCGGGCCAAACTCAGAATGGGGTAAACTGGGATGTGTTGGGCCTTCGCGAACGGGGTCGAAGGAGTGTAGGCCTACGCAATGATGGCAGAAGTATACCGGTCGCTGAGAAGTCGAGTCGTTTTCGAGTAGGAGCAGAAGCAGCCTCCGGTCAAGGAGGTTTAGCGTTTGAGGAACTCTATAATGGCCATTTCGTAGGTCTTTGCACGTCAAAGAGAGCGCGGTTGCTGTTACAGGATCTAAGAAATCCTCAAAAATCAGGTCTATTAGTTCGGTTGGCAGTTTCGGGAAGTCAAAGGTCCTAACTGAGCTGTTTCTAGCTGAGAGAGGTGGGAGTTGGTATTGGGTTAGGAGATCGGCACTCAGAGCTTGACCCATGGTGAATATAAGTTGCTAGGAGATGGTAATAGATGAAAGCTGATAGGAAGTAGAGAAGAGAAAAACAAGTATCTACCTCTGTTGAAGGATTTTAAGAAGTAGCCTGGGTCTTGCGTGAATATGGCAATGATTTATAAGGTACATATCTAGCTTAGCTAGGGGGCGTAGAACATCGGATAGCTTCATTTTTAGTTGAATAAAAACTTCACGAGGTGGGATTTGAAACGTTATTAACCAGGTATGATAAAAGTAAAGAGAAGTTTAATAGAATAGAATTTAAAACCCAAACTTAGATCCTACTACACTTTTGCCGCCCCCTTTCCTCCATCAATCTAGCACAAGCCTAATTGTTATTGTAAAGGATAATTCCTCAAGGTTCAATTCTATTCTCAAACAACTCTTACGTCTCCTCCCCAAAGTCCAGGAAGCGCGGGGCTGAGGTGTCCAGACCGCACGAAGACTGCACAACCCAGTCGCTGTTGCGGCCAGACTGGTGCACGATGACGCCGCTGGGACTGGTGATGGTAAGGTTGAAGTTCCCACCCCACTGGGCATTCGCGAAAAAGAAGCGCATAGGGTAGAAGCGACCGCCATCAAGGTCCTTGCTGAAGCTGGCTGAGCCGTAATGCTGCCCGGCGCCCCCCAGAAACGTCCACACAGCCTTAGCATCTGCGTTCGCGTCCGTCCATCCTGAGTAGGCGGCGTCGCCGACCCAGGCTAGGACTACGTCGTCAACAAGCGACACGTCGAACTGCCATGTGCCCTTCTCGCAGGCGTACAAGTAGGCGTGATGGTCAAGCGCGAAGTAAGTACTGTTAAGCTGCGGGGAGGACCCGTAGAAGGTCGTCGTGTCCGGGTCGGCCTGTGTGTAGCCGAGGTGACCGCCGATCCAAGGCGTCGTACCTGAGTAGACGGGAGCCTGCGTCTTGAAGACGTCCGCGCGGAAGCCGGGATAGTCTTCACCGTCGTTATGACGTGGGTTGCTGTAGTAGGCCCAGTCCCAGCCCTCGTTGAAGCAGCGTATCGGCTTGGGGCAGCTGGGGCACAACTCGATGGGAGGGATGATGGCAGTGCTCATGGGCACCGAGGCTAGAAGGAGCACGCTGAGGCTTTGGAGATAGCGCATCATGGTCTCGTCGATGGGTAGAAGATACTAAGACGTTTCTAGTGCTGGCGTTGAGAAGATAAAGAGGGTAGATGACTTCGATGAGAGTTGGAATCCCTTTCTCCTTATATAATAAAATTCCTCATCGCCTTGTGCTCCATCTTTCTCTCTCATCTACGTTTCTCATAACTCTCCATTCGTCTTCCCCGTCTTGGCATTGATATCACAATGCGAACCGATCCCGGCGGCATTCCAGAAGCGGCGCAATAGTTGACGACTTCAAGAGTAGAAATGAGATCGGCATCAATATTTGACGTCCTTGATGTTGAGATGCTTGAAACGGGAACACTCAGCTCGCTTGGCTTATGGACGGGATGAAGAAGACGAAGCTTTCTGAGGACGGATCAGAGTATATGATGAATACGTAGAAATCGCCAGCTAGATAGACCTTGTGCTTATTATTGAAGTGTTGACTAATGAGCAACTGTGTGATAGGCCAGGGTCTATAGGTTTCAGCTCTTCGGGGAGATGGGCACGGCTCTTAGGTGTAGCTGAAAGCTAACACATGCAGGGAGATTGCCGTTCCTGGCGGCTGCAGGCCTGATTGGGAAGGCATCGCCAATCGCGATGCCAGACTAAACCAGGTCCATATCATTATTGATGTACCTGCATGCCGTCATCACAAACGCCACAAGATGGCAACTAAGCCCATTGGTGAGCCCAGGCATACCGCGCTAGAGTGTTAATGAGCGGCCTGGCCTGTAACGTCAATTAGTTCGTTCTAAGAACTTATACCACTGGCATGATCTTTCTCATCGCCGGCATATTACTAACCATCACCGGGCTCATCCGAAATGAGTCCCGTTCGATGCATCCGGGTTGCAATCTGTGGGAGCGCGCAGGGTGACCTTGGCTCTATCACTAGCCCCTGACCCCTGGTAAATTTGGCGTGGCTCATCTGATGAGCAAATGTTGTCGCTGGTAAAATGAAATAACTACCTTGTTGTGATCATATTGAGGGCGGCCTTGCTATTCCGGTAGTTGGGGACGTACTTTGCGTTCACAATGAAAATTTAGTCGGAAATGGTGTTTGAGCCTAAGCCTAACATTAACAATGCGGCGATCTGAGCGGTAGAAAGCCTTCATTGACTGCAGTCATGCCAAATACGTTGACTTAAAGATCTGACGGTACTACTCGAACTGATGACGCCCCCGGGATCCATTCTGGCTGACCCCCGCGTTATGAATTCCAAACATTGTTGTCCGACACACTTGTGACGGCTGCCTCGATAGAGTCATCGTCCGCCACATCTAATGTAATGGGCAGTAGGGCCGTCTTTTCGGTCGCCTCTTCCCGGAGCTTCTCGACAGTGGGAACTTATGCATGACAGTGAGATAGATTCGCATCTTGACCTCGGAAGTTGGAACTGAATAGTTGGTCGGTGTGTCAGAGTTTGAAAACATTGGTCGTACAATAAAAGGGGTAGTTCAGGGGTAGCGGGGTATTCGCATATCCATGTCATGCGGATAACGGCTATTGGAATACTAATATGCAATGTCGCGGGAAAAGTACCGCACGAAACCCACCTGATGATCGGCGTTGCTGACCATGCCATGAGCACATGGCTATGGCGGGATAGGCTATTGTGACGAGCTTGCGTGGTTGTCAGCTCTTGAATTCACTTATAGCTCACTGGTCTTACATTTTTCTATTCTTCCAATCTGCTGGTCTCAATCCGTCTCTGAGAGATGGAGTGCCTTCGAACTCCAATCACAGGCGACGTCTCGGTGCATTACGTCAATGCCACTCTCGGCAAGCCACAGCTCCCAGGCGGGGGCTCCCAACCCGCTCCCGCCCAGCAAGTCCAGCAAGCACGCGCACTGGCAGCGAAAGCGTCGCACACACCTAAAATGCGGCAGCCGGTAACGTTCGCGGACCTCCCTCCGGAGATCCGAGAGATGATCTGGTGGTACGCGCTGCCGGAGTCCCGTGTATTCAACGCGCTCGTGTACGCCTCGGTGGGGCTCAAGATGCAGCTGTTGGAGCGGGCGAGCCTGCGGTTGCCACTGGCGCACGTGTGCTTCGAGTCGCGCGAGGCCGTCCGCCGGGCTGGGTACAAGCTCGCGTTCCGCGACGAGGACGAACCCGAGGATCCCGGCGTCTGGTTTCATCCGCGCAAGGACGTCATCGAGAGGACGATATGGGGGCCCGGCGACTTCTGGGGTATGAGATAGTGAAGCTTACGGCAGGGTTAATGTGAAGAAGACAGACAAGTGGAGGCGTGAGTATAGAGGAGTTTAAAGGTATGTGCCTACCTACCTAGTGCTTCATTCGCCCCTATCTTTTTAAAATAAGTCTATACATCCAGATACTAAAAGTTTTGATACAGAAGTCCTGGTATAATACCCTTTATTCAGCATGGCAAGCAATTTTCAATCAAGACCTACGCAGGGAAATGCTGTGAGATGAACGGAGTTAATGGCCCATGCCGGGGCGCCACCATTTTGAAGCAGCAGAGCGTTTGGTTTCGGCTTAGTATTACCCATCAACAGATGCATATCAACAATAATTAATTTTCATACGCCAGAAGTATCGCCAGCTATGTCGACGCCAATATTTCAACCTGATTACAGATATATTTCCGCCTTTTTTATGTTCCCGCCACTAACCTGAACGGCAGCCCCACCCTTGCCTTCAACCTGCAGCTTCAGCTTCTCGTTTGGCCAGAGCGTAATATAGTTATCCGACCAGACCACTGGCAGGACATCCTCACCACCCTCGTCGACGAGATTAAGCCTGATAAAGAACGCAGGGACCTTGGAGTGGTTCTCAACTACGACCGAGATGCTCTTCGCTGCTTCATGTTGATGCGATCGTGGCGTCGCTAAGGTGACCGAGATTTTGGCAGCCGGCAGATTGTTCAGGGCGGTGAAATTCGCGTATTCAGTCACTGGCGTGTAGAACCAGTCGGAATTTTCCCAGTCAAGGGTATCAATGGTGGTCGCTAGCCAGTAGATATTCCGACTAAGCACGGTTTTCTTGTCATCCGAAAGGACGAGCCGCAGGAATGCGACGTCCGTGATCGACCCGAGTGCCTCCGTGAGGTCCAGGATGTCTTTACTGGCATTTGGCTCCGTCTCGACAACTGTGCTGTTGCTGTATAGTGTCTTACCATTCTTGTCAATGACATCGACCGCCACTGACCTTGGGCCCTTTCGATCAAGAGAGTGGTTAATCAGATACACGAGCTTCCCGTTATAATCGTACGCAACGTGCTCGATCCTAGCACCGACCTTCGCTCCAAAGTAGGATCCGGCCGAGTGCAGGTAGTAGTCGAACAGATTCCAATGAAGACTTGGCCACGCATTATTCAGCATCCAGTATATAAGTCCCGTCGCTGGTCTTTCGGCGCTCCACAGGGCCGAAAAGCCCTCGAACTGAGACCTTGTCGCCTCGTAGTCCATTATTTGTGCTTTGAGCAGGTAGTCGTCCAACGACGAAGGCGCACCGTAGCGATTCCACAGACCATCATTATAGATCTTGCGGTCGTAGAAGGATGACACGCTCGTTGACATATGATAGAGCCCCTTGTCTGGGTTCTTCCACAGGTCTTCCAGATCCGATTCCGATAAGAACTTCTTCAAGCTGCCAATCTCTGGCGTCCCAACACCAGCACCAAGCTCGGAACCGAAGCCAAACGCAGCGCCCAAGCGATCTTCTGCTGGATCAACGTCGTACCAATAGTTTGGCGGCACCCAGTCGTACGGTCCGGCCATTTTCAATCCTGACGGGCCTAGGACCGCTGGGTAGCCCCTTTCTGACGCTGATGCGATTATCGGTCCTTGCCAGTCTGCCGCCTTGAGCGAATAATAATACATCTCCGCTGCTTTGTCGTCTGGCCAATAGTCGCTACCAACCAGATATCCAAGCACGCTCGGATGGGCCTGTTGCATGAGAGCTTCGTGGTACATGCTCCTGTTCGCAATTGTGTAATCGGCGGCCGTCCACTCCGACTTAACGGCCAAGTCCTCATTGTACGTCCAGGCCTCCCATTTATCACAGCACTCCCAACCCGGAAGCACCATTAAGCCTAGACGGTCCGCAACTTCATACAGCTCCGGGTGCTCATTCTTACCCTCCAATCTCACCGTGTTGAGGCCTAGATCGAGCATCAGCTTAGCCTGTGTGGTAAATTTGGCCGTGTCCCAACGCAGAAACATGTCCGCCGAGTAGCCAGCGCCGGAAACTTGGAAAGGAAATCCATTGACGTAAAATATGGTGTCGTTATGCAGATTGAGCTCCGATGTCACCTGACGGATACCAAACGTTTGTTCTACCTTGTCGGAGACGGATCCATCGACCGAGATGGATAGCTGGCCAAGATAGAGCGGTTGCTCGCCCCATTGCCGCGGCCACCAGATCGCAGGGCCATTTATTGCGGTTGAAAAGTCAAATTCAGCTGTTCCAAGCGGACGTATCGTGACGGTTTGATTCAGATCGTAGCTTTGGTCGCCTTCTTCAAGAGAGATGGTTCCCCTCAGCTCCACAGTAACCTCACGATCTTCTAGGTTTGTGGCTGTCGCTTTCAATCCCACGAAAGCGCTGGAATTCTCGATTGGCAATCCGACCTGGGTGGTCACCCGTAATGGCCCCAGTGCGACCGGTCCCGTTTGTTTCACTTCTACATCCCGCCACACGCCGCTTCAACAGCCAGAGTTAGTCATCACTCCTTTAAGCAAGATTTCAGCCATGTCTCAGAACTCGGAAATCGGAAACTGCCAGATAAGCTCGCTCAGAGCTTTTAACGCCTAGATAAGAGCACGGCCAAATGAAATATCTTCTCGACTTACGTTCCGTTATCGGGCGGATACGGGTTCCAATCCACGAACCCGAGCGCGAAGTCATAATTGTAGTCGGTCGGATACACGCGCACCACCAATGCATTCTGATCTTTTGCCACACCGGTAATATCGTAAGAGCCCCCAACATATGCACCCGATTGAGACTCCTTGGTCACAATCTCTTGGCCGTTCACATAGATATCGGCGCCGGAGTTAATCCCGTGAGTCTGAATGTGGAAATACTGGCCGGCTGAAGGTTCAAGAGTGAATTCCTTGCGATATATCCAAGGGACCTTGAATTGGCTCGAATTGAAGCTCTGTAGCGCATTCGAATAGAAGAGTCCGTTCTCACGATAGACACCGGCCTGTATGAGGCAGCCCATGAGCGTACATCGGGGGCTGTCGACTTCGTGCCATGTCGTAGTGTCGACGCCAGGGCGGGACAGTGCTGCTAGGTCCGTGCCCACTATCTCAGAGGACTGGATGTCCCACGATGGTATGATGGCGACGTCGCCAGGTTCGGAGACCAACGATGCAGTGGTAGCGCCGTTGATGCTGAGGCAGAGCCCCAACAGTCGCCGATGCCAATGCATCGTATAAAGCAATACTCAAGAGGCGATTCTGTATCTGGCGACATCTTGTAAGTAATGGACTGAGAATATATAAGTTCTCCAAAGAATTATCGGCAATCTGCATCTTATGCTGTATGGCAAAGATCACCTGCATATTACAAGGCCTAATCAGGCAGTTCATACTCCGGGACGGCCAGGAAAAGCTTCTTTCGGTACTTCCCCGCAGTAAAACCAATGTGTATTTGGGCAGACTTATGGGTCGGTTAAAGAAGAAGCCTACAGTGCCGGGAGGCTTGGCTACGGTTGTTAGTCATATAAATCTATCAGTTGATTAGGTATCCAGCCATGAGAGACTCCACACCGATGAATCGGGTTTGAGATAATGTCCTTTGATTGATTTACTAGGGATCAATCATGTGATGTATTTCCTCAAGTTAAGGCTTAGGCGCCTCACAGCAAGGCATTCGCTGTGCAGAGTCTTGACACAACGACGCAGGAGGGATCCACTAATGGAGGGTGAATGAAACACAGGTATGGATAACGATAACATACTGTGATTCCTGATGACCTTAATCTCGCTAAGGCTAGGACTTAATAACATCATGAGTCCTATGCGCCGAACCTACCAATAAGGTCTCCCTAGTAGCAGCAAACGTGGAAGGGCATATGTGGTACGCCTTGCTCCGCATACCAATTTATCACGTTACTGACTGCCAGTGATGAGTCCTATGCAAAAGAGACCCCAAGAGTGGGTTTAAAATGTTTTAAAAAGCTCAATGCAGTCTTATGATCAAGGTAAATTTATTGCGTACCTAGGTAGATAAGTAGATAGATACGCAGGAAACATGGCATTGGGTGAGCGACCTCTTTGAATTCTAGCAGACACCGTAGTATGATTATCAAGGTATCAATTTAGGTATGCCATATCGGGAAAGTCCGGTGTTCTGCCTGGAGAAAGATAGGGGTAGAGTCTGGCTTCGAACTGTTACACAACGTCTATCTCAGTCCTATGTCCAGATCAAGGTTGAGAGGCAGCCGGCAAGTGACCTCACAGGAGCAGAGGCATCGACATGGTTGGGTGACTGTCCGGCGAGTGAAGTGTAAATTCCTACAAACTCATAGCTTTATATATAACGAAGAAACACTATTGTTTTAGCTTAAAAAGTATAAAGTGAAGAGTGAGCTCGTCCTCTCACTTTTTGTCAAGCTCTCGAAACTCCAGCTAACAACACATTATTCCTTGCCCATCATTCTCGTCGATATAATCACCTGGTTACGTGTCTTTGCGCCACTGTTTGTATCTATAATATATCAGACTTCAAGTCCTTCACATTTTGAAGCACCTTCTCTACAGCATCCATTGACGAACCATTGCACCGTATAGACCAGGCACACCATCAATTTGTCCAAAATACGAGACATGGACAACCTCATATATTTCATTGAACACTACAGCCCAGAGAGGCGGCACCCTAATTACATTAAGAGGCGATATCCGGACGATACAGTTCTTACTATCGGGCGCAGGAGCAGCCGGCACACAATATACCAAGATGGGCGTGGACACAGCTGCCATCACAGAGGAAATTCGAATGCTACTGCTCAAGGGGGTAGTAACCACTATAGCGCCATGAAGAGAGGAGCTGGCAATAAGACTTTCCAACTTGGCACCAGTCAAATCGGTCTTAATAAGGGGACTGACAATGAAATTGTTCAGATGAACGATCCGGACGAGCGCGAGGGGGACTGTTCGTCTTGGATTGACCTTGTGGCGGACTTTTGGGGTGAATACCTTAGATTTTAAATACCAGAGTAGGTAGTTACGGGACGGGAAGGGACGGGAAGTAACAAGCAGGCTATGTTTACCAAATTTTCTCTCAGTATTTTTAGGATCTTAGCCCATGGCAGGACTGTGGGCCGATTGGTAGATCGGAAATGGGATAAGCGAATGGGGACAAGACATCTCTCTTTTTCCTCTTCTCCTTTGTATTCACCTCTTATACAGAGCTAGTAGTTGTTGAATTATGTAGCCTTTCGTGTAACAATCTGGTAACTTTCCTCATCAATAGTTGGCCTCGGGACAAATATAACAAATCAATATTTCATTGGCTTCTATCAATACCAGTAGCTATTTCCAGTTATTACAAAATATTCCAAGCATAATACTTCCATCTAACCGATCACATGTGCTATTTATCAGAATTATTTACTTGGCGATCGCAGCCATAAAGCTACCAATACTGAGATGGCCAACGATGTAATACCAAAATAAAACATATGGATAATATCAGAAGACCTCAAGAGTTCTGGTGCCTTCTGCCGGACCCTATTAGCCCACCCGTTGTTGCTGGCCACATGGCCAGCTCCAATTTGGGCCACACGGTTTTTGTTACCCGTATTAGCAGCGAAATTCCCGCGTCCATTATAGTGCATCTTGTAATCGGGAATGTCACTATCGGATGTGTCGCCGTCAGGCACGCTGCCATGATGTATGTTGGCCCGTCCTGGGCCTCTCGATTCGTCGTTATCGCTTTCGTCTCGTTGTATGATTGCGCGAGTATCTTCTTCTACTTCCAAACTCCGTCCTGATGCAATCGGCCAATCGTGCTCGGGAATTGATGGTGGGAGCGTTGTAGGGATGACCTCTTGCGTCGGTGACATTGTAGTTCTAGTTGAAGATCATAAGAGGTTAACGAAAGCACATGATTTTGACTCATAAAATCCTAAGGAAACGAATGGTGCATAAAATCATAGTAACAGAGTATATACTTACCGAGGTATTACTAATAAGGTGATGTTGTGGTGTTTCTTTTTCGTAATTTTTTCGTAATCTTTTTTCTTTTCAATTGAAACAAGGTGCGAATGGGGTTATAAAATATTAGTCTTCATTCTGGGTTAAATACCTACTTTTATATATCGTTCTCTGACTAGGGTGGTTGGGAGATATATCAAGGACGCAACATACTGAGCTGAATATTCAGAATTCGGTATGGTTCCTTGACAAAGCTGCAAATGATTCATCATCCGACGACCTAAACTGCATGGCGGTGCTCGGGGCTAAGCTCATGCAGAAGTACTTTGCAAGTCAAGCGTAATATGCCTCACCGAGATAAAGAAAGGTTACTCCGTACCTAGGCTTTGGGAGCTCAATGTATGGCATGCGAAGAAAATGTGTTGCAGGAACGAAAGCAGGCTATGGTAGAAAGATGATCACACGTCCCGCGATTCTCCTATCATCAGTATGTGTGCGAGGCACACTGTAGCACTCCGGGTATAGTCGGTGGGTAAGTTCGGGTTACTCGCATGGGCTGATTCAAGTTTCCCGTCGCGAAAATCTGCGAGGCAGAAAAGTACTTCTGCGGCTGACGGTGCCAAGAAGCAACTGCATGGGCAGTACAATCAACGCGTATTGGGCGCCCGGTGAATATTGATTATTTAGCTCAGGATCATCTATTGGTGTAAATGCGGGCTTAAATCTACAAGTCAGATTTATATCCGAGTTCAGCAAGATCTGCTGGAATGTCCAGCCTCGATCTCCAAGTCCGAGGGTCAGGCTTGACGAAAATTTAAATGCCTACTTCGTCAATTTTTTTTCTATCCTTTTCTTTTCTCTATCTTTTTATGCAAGCCATACAATCTGCAGTATACTAGATTTTTTCAGCTTTTCAATGAGGAGCTCCAGTCAACTACCAAGCTTCGCCTACCCGTATATTACTCGAATACTATGCCATAAAGTAAATGATGTTTTAGGTATATGGGGAGGCGACGCCGACACTAATTCAGACCTATGAGAACATGAAACCTACAGGATCTTATGATGTCCATATATAATAACGTGGTAAAATTAACGTAAAGACTAAAAGAAATTTTTTAAAGAGGCTCTTGGAGGCTGTGTACGTGCGACTATCTCGAAATCTGCTGACAATAGTCGCTTCATCATGGTGAGCCGCATAAACCGCCAATTTCCAGGTGCACTTTCCGAAATTGCCGTATAACATCATACAATGTAATGCAGGCTGTATTCCCAACTAGGTAAGTGGTCGTACTTATTGTGGCGGAGTCGTTAGAAGACTACCAATCAAATCGATCGTTGGCACTGAGCACATTCGCGTATTAACAGTTAGGCGCTTCAAAACTCTTACTGTGAACAATTTCTCCTCTATAAAATAGTCTTAAATGCCAGTTTTAAGGCCCAAAATCATCAACTCATACTACAATGATAGCAAAGGACGTATGCAATGATTTCCTGGGGCCGGAAACAGTCTGAAAAGACGTATAAACCAAAAACAGACAAGAAAGAAGAGCAAACAGGAAAATGGAGGAACTTCCTGAAAATCCTCGTTGACCCTCCAGAACCTACAGTTGAGTACGTTTCAATTCAGATTTAATGCTGCAGGCCAACTAACCGGTATAAATTAGCATTGTTGCCGTTCACGGACTCAATCCCCTAGACAAGCAGTTACATGCCGAAGCTACGTGGACAGCCGAGGATAAACTATGGCTCAGAGACTTCCTTCCAAAGCGAGTTCCAGATGCGAGAGTAATGCTCTTTGGATACAACTCAAATGTGGCATTCCATGCATCAACTGCCGGCATCATCGAGCAAGCCGAGAATCTCCTAAATCAGGCGGGGGCAGCCCGGGTTGTGCGTACCACTATACAATTATTGAAGTGCAGTAACTTACTCATAACAGATGGATCCTCATCGCCCATTGATATTTATATGCCATAGTTTGGGAGGGATCGTTGTAAAACGGGTACGTCACCAGAGCCGTTATATCAATCCAGCTTTCCGTGAACACTTACATAGTCTCTAATTACCCATAGGCTCTAATCCATTCAAGCAAAGATACGTCTTACGGGACCATCTGCAGGTCAACGTTTGGTGTTGTCTTCTTTGGAACACCCCATAGAGGGGGGAATCATGCAGAAATTGGTGATGTGGTGGCGAAGATTGCTCGTTCCCTGTCGGGGAGCCCCAGCAACAGCTTCATGGATGCACTAAAGGATAGTCCTGCTCTGAAAACTATCACCAGCGACTTCCGGCAGCTCCTGGAGGACATTCAATTTTTGACTTTCTATGAAACCCAACCCCTTGGTCGCTTCGGTATTGTAAGTACAGTTATATGAATGCTTCTCTGTATTGTACGGCTAATAGCAGGCTCAGATTGTAGCCCAGGACTCTGCGATCCTTGGATTGCCAGGTACTCGTGAGAAGCAAATACCGCTCGATGCTAATCATCGTGAAATATGTAAATTTGCTAGCGAAGACGACCCAATGTACCAGCAAGTAGCAGATAACATAGCCAAGATGGCCAATGACGCCTGCTATTTTCGAACACATTCGGAATCCAATGATGAGGATACCGAATCCAATCCCACTGGAAGAAAATATCATTCCAGAGTAAACGAGTCTAAAATCACGGGAGACTGCAATGCAACAGTTCAACTGGGTAAAGGAAATTGGAGTACCACAAAGGGAGACGTTAACGAAACTCAACAAGTTGGAAATAGAAATAGAAGTATGCAAGATGGGAACGGAAATCAGACCGTACAGATGGCCACGAGCTCTATAGACTTGTGGCTTGTCATGGGAAAGCTATCAGTGGGAACAAAATAGCTGTCACAATCCTAAACGATTACATCGGGACTTACGTCAAAAAAGGATAAGCTTGAGTGCAAGGCTGAGGACCATACATCCGGTGAAAAGTAATCTGCCAGAGGCAGTGCAAAATATCAAGTATCATATACTTCAATAACCACTCACCCACCAATTCCTTACCTAACTACCTATCTACTCAATATTTTATTTAATTCTACCTATACGCCGCTCATCTGCTTTCTCACTCACCTGTCTCCAAAGAGCTATATTTATTCTCACATAAGTGCTGCGAATTGAGACCTTCCTTTCGCAATTCAGTACTCGAAGAGATCTTTTTCGAAAGTCCCTGTATTCCACCTATCAATCAGAATGAATATCAATATGAAAGCCTCCCCTGAAACGCCCGACACTAATATCTTGTCGTCAAGTGGTATGCAAACAAAAGTGAGTTTCGTCTCTTCAATTCCACGAAAAGCCCACTCTCTACCTACCTACCTCGTCCATCCGCAGGACAGGAACCTTGGTAGCTCTTTTGGCACAAGAGAGCTATCAAGCAGCCAGCGTAAGAGAAGGTCTTTTCCAGGTCCAACCCTCTATACGGTAATATTCATCGCTAGATATTATCTTCGCCCAAAATCGAAGAAACGTCTTAAAAGCGAACCACGACTTCAAGCGACCGCGCTACTTGTCACTATTATTTCCGGCTTGCTACATATTCACAACCAAGCGTTTGTGAAATGGAGTGAAAGTCTTGGCACCCAGATCGACACAAATACAGCTTCGTCCAGTCGTATTGGACCTCAGCATGATTCCTCACCCTCTTCATCTCATTCAGCTTTCCAGACACATTCTCGATGTCCGCTGGACGCGGACGAAAAGGTCCTTGTACTACTACCAGCTGTAGTATTTCTACTATTACGTCCAAGAACCTTGAGACACTATAAGAATATTTCCATCACGATTGGACATCATAATACCATCGATCAGAGCTTTATGTCTAGCCCCCTCCCAGTAAGATTCACTGATTATATATGGCCAATCCGTCAAGGTAGAATACTTCCAAATGCTTCAATTCCATGCCTACTCACGCGCCGTAGATCGTTCTAAGCAGTTGTTCCGACATGATCCGACGATCAATAAACTCAAGCCAACACACAGACGGCGAGCTTTTCCTGTGAGACGGAAAAGAAGAATTAGGAGAGTGACGATGCAACCGAATCAACATCACTGATTCTAGGGTTATGGTTCCTTGCGGCGAGCGGCTCTTAATTACTAGATGAGTCCACTGGTGAAACATGAGGGCGAGTAACTAGTGTGGGCAGGACTTTCATGTATTCCTAATATACCTAAATGATAGGTCGAATTTCTTCTTCCTCGTGCACTCAGCGCGGCTACACAGCGAGTGCCTTTTCCTAGTTTCAACTCATATATCAAACTACTCTATCTATCTGTAACCCGTATGCGTCTTGGACTTAATTCGTTCCCCGCTGTCGCTCTAAACCAATTTGCATCCTATATTTCCCCTTTCTATCTCTGAATTCAACTATAACCAGCTAGATTCGTACGTAATTAATGAGATTTATAAAAGATGTAGTGGTGGCGGCGTGTCTACCGAGTCCACCTCGGAGGTCGTTGAGCTGTAAGTAAGAGACGGAACTGGAGTCTCCTCGCGCCGAGTATGGGATTCAAGACGATGAGTACCACGTCTTTTGTATCCATTTCTGTTGGTATTGATTGATATGGCAACGAGGATCGATGTGTATTGTAGGGAGGTACATCTATAAGAATGTAATCAAGTTTTCTCGAAACAACTTGGTGAGAGCCGTCAGAGACAGTCGGTAGGTACTTGTAAGTTACTAATAAATGATTCGATGGGCCATCTGGTCATCCTCTTAGGTCATGCCTATGGGACTTGCCTGCGTATGACTATAGCTTTACTACGACCATAGATTAGGCGGAGAACCTTTGGGAACATCGGGAAGTGCATTTGGCGAACTTTGTCATGTTTTCCCTCTGGAGAAGTATCACGGTAGGTACTCATCATATGTTGGTAGCTACATATGACTAAGAGTTTTTTTTATAGCTTACTTGGGTAGGTAGGTAGACATCGAAAGGAAAACCAGTTGTTGCCATTGCTTTTTTTCTCAGGTACTATTTGTAGACATGTCAGTTGGTCAAGGTAGGTAGGTTAGATAGCTTTTTAAGTTGTGAGGTGTTGCATGTTAAGGAAACCCTGGTAAGAATTTGAAGTGCTGTTTTACATGTGACTTAGAAAATTATTCTCGTTAGATGCATACGTGATGATGTACCTACTATATGCAATTGTGTGATGGTCCACAATGGAGAGGGTGGCTCGAGCTTTTTCGAAGCCTCTTTTTGCAAACGACGTCAAGCTTTAATTTTAGCTTGGCTAAGCTCTCGAGCGACAACAAAGAAAACCACACCCGAAACATCACAACGCCATTAATGCACCGTCGTACCGTCAGCAGTAATACCCGATGAGATGTTGACTCCCGCAAAAACAGCAGCGCGACTAAGCGCCCTGGGCGTACGTCGCCTGAAGTTCCAGGCCGCCGTCACAAGAGGGGCAAGCTGCCAGTTTTCCTCAGCAGCAACCCTATCGCAGCGACGATGCGCAGCTCGTACCACGAAGTCCATTCCTTCGATCAAGACCCAAACCCAATCGATGGTCACAAGACCTTCACGAACACCATACCAACTCGGCACCCGCCGCCATGCCTCTACCACAGCCCCCGCATCCGCTGCGGCCCCCGAATCCTCGACGTCGACGCCGGCGCTCAACTGGAACACATTCTTCATCATGCGCAAGACGCGCCGACGCTTCCAGCTAGTCAGCAGCCTATTCACGATGGTGATCGGCGGCACGGCAGGCGCGGTCCTGCTCGTCAATATTGATATGGATTCGCTGCTGGCCAAGGTGCCTCTGGACCCGTTCATCGCCCTCGGCCTCATAACCCTCAGCTGCGGGAGCCTGGGCTGGCTGGCCGGACCGAGCTTGGGTTCGGCGCTGTTCTACACGATCAAGCGGGGCGTGAAGAAGCCCATGGCGATCAAGGAGGCCGAGTTCTTTGCGCGCATCAAGAAGAACAGGGTGGATCCGAGCAACAGCTCCCTGAGTGGAAATGCTGGTAAGTCGTATTTGGGGCTTGTAATCACGACACTGGAAGGAACTACGTTTGCTGACTATAACGTGATCTTACAGTCCCCGACTTCTACGGCGAGAAGATCTCGAGCGTGGCAGGCTACCGACAATGGTTGAAAGACCAACGAGCATTCAACAAGAAGCGGACAAGCTTCATCTAAAAGGCTAGGAGGAGGCTATTTGAGAATTAGGTGGACACAAGGGATAACCTATGCATATTTCGATAGGTTTATGGATTTCACGCGAGTATTGCGAGAGCATAGCTCTCCGTAAAAGGCAAAAGTCACAGAAACGAATGGATCGGCGTTCGGAGCCTCCCCCTCTCATGTACATCACTAGCGGCAGGAATTGGTATGGATTCGGAATGAAATCCCCTTTCCCACATTTTGGCGTTGATACTTTATTTATTTGTATTGTGGTCGGCGTGGAGCTATGTGAAGGGCAAAGTTGAGTCAACTTCGTGCTTCCACGCCAACATGCCACCCTTGATATCGCGAATAACACGTTCCCCATTGCCTTCCAGTCCCATTTCTTTCAGTTGCTGTGCTACTAATTGGGAGTCATTCCCCACTCTGCAGACAACATAGACTGGGCCGTCGACAGGGATTACATTCGAGATGTACTCTGGCGTGCTACGAGACTGCATTGTTGAAAACGGTACGTTGACAGCGCCTGGTATGCTCGCAATATTGAAGTGCTCCTTTTCGCGGACGTCTAACAGGAAGCCCTTGGAAGATTGTTCCCCTAGAATATCATTGTAATTCGTAGCAGAAATTCTCTCTTCGGGCTTCAATACGTTAACCGGCGTGGTTACGCCGCAAAACTGGACGTAGTCCAATGATCCGGACCCCAGTTCTTTAAGAGTCAAGGTTGACCCAGCGGAACATGCGAAGCAGTTAGGCCTTCGACTTCTCATCCGAATTGACCGGAATGGTGTAGTTGAGGTAGCCGAGAATAAAAGGAGGCTCGGTGTCACCGGCTCTTTTGGCGCAGAGTCGGTGTCTTTCCCGATGCCGCTTACAATCAGCTTGATAGCTTCAAGCGCTTGGAGGACGCCCATAACACCAACGACTGGCCCAAGAATTCCGCCTTCACCACAACTAACTACGCTATCAGCAGGAGGTGGCTTGGGAAAGACGCAGCGGTAGCATGGCCCGCCATCTGTAGTACCTTGGGGTGCGGCCGGGTGATTTAAGACGATTAACTGCCCGTCTGTCCGTAAAGCGGATGCGGACACAAGCGGCTTTTGCAGTAAGACGCAGATATCAGATATAAGATATCGGGATGTGGGATGGTCGGTGCAGTCGAGCACCACATCATACCTTGAGACGATGCCTTCGGCATTATGGGGTGTTAGGTGCTCTCTGTGAGGCACATAAGTCACATTGGGATTGAGTCCTTGACAGTACTCGACCAAGCTGTCTACCTTCATCATACCGACCCTTGAAGTGCTATGCGCGATCTGTCGATGCAAATTTGAAACTTCCACGACATCGCCGTCGACAACTCCAAGCGTGCCGACTCCAGCACCGGCTAGATATGCAGCCGCTGGACATCCCAGTCCACCAGCACCGACTATCAGCACGGCAGTTGACTTAAGACGCAGCTGGCCTTTGATGCCAACTGCAGGCAGGATGAGCTGGCGGCCATAACGAGAGTATTCTTCCTCTCTCAAGGGCCATTTCCATTCTGGGGTTGAGGCATCTCCGGGTTGTTTAGTTTCTGATATTGAGCTAGGACCCTTGTCTAGGTTCAGATTTTGAATGGGCGACTCAAGCTCGCTTAGCTGCCTTCGTAAATCCTGGAGCTCATTCTCCGTCCGCGCGATGTGCTCGCGCAGCTGCTCGGCTTTATTGGTTACAGAATCCATGTCTGCTCGCAAAACCGAGGAGGAATAGCTCTGGAAGTCTCAAAGTAGAAAATTGAACCTTTTCGGACTCGGTGACGACATTGAGGCTGATGGGCGAGGTATGTAAGCTCCCCAAGAAGGTTTAGACGATCAGGCCGCTGTGTGGGATGTGATGTGATGTAGGTCAGCAAAGTAGCTTCTAAGGCTGCTTCATGTGTGATACAAGCATGTCGTTAGGTAAAAATGTTACTTTACTAAGATAAGCCTACAGGGTATCACAAGCCATGCACTTGCAGCGCGGTACCTAATGCAGGCGTTAATGCGATTATCCGCTCCCCCCACTCACATCACCTGCAACATCCATCCCAGCTGTCATCCTCACCATCTAGAAGCCATGCACCAATACCAGAAATAGGTACAACAGCGACGTTTTGAAATCGCGTGGTTATAAATCTGCGAACTAGTGCTTCGTGATAGGTTCAAGGATACCGAGCAACTTGTTTGAGAAAAACCCCTCGGTCAGCATGTCCATGCTTTTCATATGCATAATACAGATCCCGAGGCTTTGGGTCGGCTGGCTGTGGACTTATAAGTATCATCGGATCTACAAATCTCCCGACAATGTTTTTTTTTTTGTGTTTTTCTAGGGATTTTCATTTTCCATCTTGTCTGTTTCTTTCCCGTACTCTTTAACCGGCTTCCGTTGTACAGATTCACCACGATTTGGGCAGCTCGTTAAGATCTCTTTGATGTAGCCCTACTGCTTGAAAGGTTTTCAGCCATCTGGAGAGGGAGCAACATCGGATCTCATCTATTAAGGTAAGCCGGTCAGGGATTTACCCATGAACCAACCCACCCAGATCCCCCGCTTCAAGGAAATACATCCTCGCTTCGGCTTCCTGCCATTTGCGGATGGCCAACCGCCACTGACCCCCACCGTAGGAATGGATGGATGTGGTATGTCTGCGAGCCTCTAGGTATCAGTTGCTCCCTAGAATTTGAGAACTGACAGATTGAAGGTTCAAGTGACTTTAGATGCATTAACTCATCGTCGGTTGCTTGAGAATATGCAAATTGTTAATATTTATGTCCGACGCAAGTAATAAGCGAACCATGGGATAAGGCTAAGCAGCACACTAGGGGAGTTTCTGGAGGTTCCGAGATGGAGAAGTCGTTTCTTTTACGTACGCCTTGGGGGTGATTTCATGGCTAAGCGGCCGAGTAGGCAGTGGAGTTACCTACGGGTATGCAAGCTAAAATATTTTTTTCATTCCAAATTTTACTCACCAAATTACATATTTAACATGGGTTTCGAGCCGTTGCCGTCCTACAAGCCACCGAGTCAGGCCGGGTCCGCCAGACTGACAGTTGACAGGATGATGATGACAGCTTCGCCCGCAACTGACTTAGATATTTGGAGGTGTGACAACCCTTGCGTATTCACAACTCGTGACGTCTTACGCGGAAGATTGATGAAGGCATCCGGTATACGATATACGGGTATACAAAACAGGTAGGCAGCTGAGAGTGAGAGTACCTATGAACCGCTAAAAAAAGGGCATCGTTCTTAAGACTGTCCCAAGAGGTACATACCTCTTACGCATCATACTCTAAGCGTCCCCATTCTGCAACAGTTCTGTCCTACTGTAACCTCTTTTTATAAATTTTATATTTTTGTTTACAAAACTTTGCTCAGCTACCTATCAGTCTTTCACGGGGAGGTAGGAAGAGGAGGGTTCTCCCGGGGACAGCCGGGGCGTTCTGGACCCTAGACCGGCGTCGCTTTAGCTGCATGTGCGACCCCGGCATGGCGCTGGGACCGTCACCTGCTCACTGCGAGTACTAATCCTTGCTCACCCTGGTTTTCCCATCTGCACTAACCAGATTCATGCCTGGTCTTTCTACCATAATACCATAGCTACAAATGTTAGTACCTTGAACCTTGCCAATGTGGCTGACCACTCATCATGCCCCAATGCGATCCCCCACTATCTCCTCGCAGTTCTCGCTTTTTGGGTTCGCCGTCGGGAATCAAGTCACCTGGTCTCGAACCGGATCTCGTCGTGGTTTCAACATGCTAAGGTTAAACGAAGTTTCATGATAGATAGAACTCCCAACAGTCTTGCTGCCGCGCTTCTGTGCTAGCCTCCATTTCAACATTGCTTTCGCACTATTACAAGACTGACAATAGTCTTCGTTCTTTCTTGTGGTAGCCGCCCGTCGCTAGAAATTCAATTCCGCGCGGCCTTTGGCTTCCTCTCTTAGAAATGCGTTAACTAAATTTCTCCGACTTGTCATAACTGCGCGATCGCAGCATCGTCAAAAATCCACCCACACAGCGACACAGCTATTTCGATCGAGTCTGAACCAGCAAGCCGAAATATCAAATACTTGCGAAGCCTATAAATCACGACGAACCAATAAGTATCGTCGAGGGCGGTTCGGCAGCCGTTATTGCTAGATATGGCCATGATGGATCCGGGCGATTGGAATGGTCAAGATCAGACACTTCCGTCCACGGGAGACGATGACTTCCAACAGTTCCTCAACATGGGCGGCATGTCCGGTTTGGGCGACGAGTTGCCATATTTCCAGGACTTTAGCCCGGGAAATAATAACTCGATGATGCACCAGCAGCATGGCGATGGCATAGACACTCCCATGAGCAACTCGAACGTACCGCCGATTATCGCAAGGAACGACATGGGCCTGCAGACTCAAATCTCGTCGATGACCTCTGCTCCGAGTCACCCAGGCATCTCGACGCAAATAATGCCTCCGCATCATACAACTCGCGACTCCATCTCCGAGTTAGATGCGCAGATTCAGTTCTTACAAGAACAGAGACTGCAGCAGCAAAGGAGACAGCTTGCGGAGCAGGAACGACAGTTTCATGAACAACAAGCTGCTTTCTTTGCTGCTCAGCAGCAGCGAAATATTGTACCACCGACCCCGCAGAGCCTCGAGATGCAGGCCGCGAACACGTTCTTTGCGCATCACGATCAGGCCCATTCGTCCGGCATGTTTGATGGATATCAACACCTCAAAGACCAACCAGAAGCATGTCTTTCACTCCCAGCTCAGGGTATCGTTAGCTGACCAGCCGGCAGATATCTTTCACCCCACTCGTATCTCCCGCCGTGACCCCCTTGGATCCTCATTTTCCAGTAGATCCTGGGTTTTCGCATTCGGGGCCTTACTTCAGTCCATTGACGTCCCCGGCGCTGCATGCTCAGAATGAATCAGCAGCGACGTTCGACCATAGACACTCGGGTCACACTACTAACTCGCCAGTAGAGATGGACATTGACCCTTCACCAGCTACGAGCACCCCTGCGAATTTATCGAGAAAAGTACGTAAAGTTAATGCGAATAAGGCGAGGAGACAGAGCGTTCGGCAGTCTCCAATTACGAAAGCTCAGAGACGAGGGAAGAACGGATCAACCCCTGTGATGAACGCGCAGGTACTAAGCGAACTGGCCGAATCTGCAGCCGAGAGCGCAGGCAACCCACCGAAAGCGAAGTCGGTCTCAGCAACATCAACAGAAGAGTCGGAAAATGCTTCAGTGTCGCCGGAAGCGCTCTCTGAGATGCCACCCCCGCCACTACCTCTGCCGCGGTCGGCTCGACAGTCCCCTTACATCCAACCGCAGGCCAACGGTAACACAGGACCTGTATCATTACCAGGTCCCCTCGCAGGGAAGCCATCACCTGCAACACCGGCCTCGCTCTTTAGGATTTCGCCAAAGAGCAAGTCAGCCGACGCAAGCCACCCTGAGCAGAGCGGATCCGAACATATAGAAAGCTTCGAGCTGCCCGAGTCTGTCAACTTCTCCAAACCCAACCTACCGTCTTTAGATACCCAACAACCTCCGCCTTCACCTGCCGAGGTGGAAACAGCGAAGGCAGCCACATTCCAGCCTCTTCCATCCCCTGTTCTTCCCAAACCCGCACGCTCAGCGACAGCATCAGCGACCCAAAGCCCTCAGCTCACGCCCAAGTCTGGCACTTCAAACATTCGGAAGACTCCACTCATAGCTCCCAGGGGACCTAAGAAAAGGCCTAGTGTTAGCTCTATCTCACCAGCTCTACGGCCGAAAATATCACCAAACATCAAGCCGTTGCTTCCCGGAACACCTGGCATGTCAGCTGAAGACTCTGCGTCGAGATTGCTGACCTCCAAGTCGAATTACCAGAACATATTAGAAGGTAACACGGTGCCAGGAGTCTCGTATCCAAGTGAGCTATCGACCAATCTGACCTCAAAACGGACTTCACATAAGATCGCAGAGCAAGGTAGAAGAAACCGAATCAATTCGGCACTTCAAGAAATTGCAACTCTACTACCGAAAGGCGCAATCAAGGAACTGAGCGAAGGGGACGGCGAGGGCGGGAGCGGAGACAAGAAAGACAGCAAGCAAGCCAACACGCCAAACAGCAAAGCCAGCACCGTGGAATCAGCTATTGCGTATATTAAGCAATTGCAAGAAGAGATAGTTATGGCAAATAGAAGAGCGGACGAAGCTGAAAAGAAGCTCGAAAAGGCAGCAGTCAGTTAGCACCATCTAAAAGGCTGAGATGGAGAGAGTCGATGCTAGTAATCATTAAAAGGTGGTATGTTTTAAAAACAGATTACTATTGCTATCAGCGTTGCATCAATAAAATGCACAATAATAAAACGACACAGTGATGGGAAGAATATAATACGACCGGCCCTAGCTATTTATTAATAGAGGCGAAACCCGTACCAACGGATATATGGTAAAGGATATGCAGCGATTTGTATATGAATAAGGGTATAAAAGAGTACGACGTATTGCTCGTTTATTTTGACATAAAAAGCGTATATCACGCCTGGGAGCAATACTAAAATTTGTTAATAATACATTCAACTCGTTTTTGAATCGTCATTCAACCAATCACCTCTTCTCCTTCACCTCCTTCATAACGACGGCCTGGCAAGTTTAAGGACTAATAAAATGATGATTGGTTAAGGGAGACAGAACCTGAGTTGGGCACAGCTGGAAATTACCCGATAATCCTCCGACCTGACTTCCAGTGCAGGGGAGCAGGGGAGCAGGGGTGCGTGCTGTTAGGGTGGAGTCAACAATCAACTTGCTTGCCTTAGGTTAGGTAGGCCAAGATTATTGATAACGCACCCGTAGCTTCCTGTTGCCACTGCAACGGAATTTCCACTTCAACTTCTCATCAACACAATCAATTTTCCCCCACCTAATTTCATCCACGTCGCGCGTTTTCCTTCTCTCATTTTCTCAGACATCGTCAAGTCTGCCGCCGAATGCTTCACGGCGCCCCCTTCGAACGCGCACTGGTCTGAAAAAGAAGCTTCGATATCGCCGAGGGCCACGTCTTGCATCGATTCTATTCGACGTCATCATATCGATAGTGCTCCCATATCACCAGCCTAACAGGCATTTTTTATACTACATCAGCCTTGGGTACTCTACTCTCCCCACCAAGGCATTTTTTTCATTCTATTCCTTCCTTTTCGCCAGTCTTTAAGCGCTCTTAGGCTTCCAGTGTGTATAAAGGGCTTGCTTTATGCTTAATACCTAAGCATTTATTCACCTTTACAATGTCCGACTCGGATAGTCTTGAATATCTTCAACCGGGTTTCGACCCGAAGACCTTGACGATTCCCCGCCTACGATCGATCCTCGTCGCCCACAACGTGCCTTATACCTCTAGCGCGAAGAAAGGGCAGTTGGTGGAGATATTCAACGAGCAGGTTGTGCCTCAGTCCAAGAAGATCTTAGCTGCACGCGCACGAGCAAAACGCTCTAGTAAAGGAATCGTCGACGCGGAAACACAGAGCAGCAGTAATCCTTTCGACGAAGAGGAGGTGCATGAGGACCTTGCGCCGCCGCCGCCTCCTCCCACAACTCGCCGATCAAGATCGCCCAGGAAAGCCTCGGCTAGAATCAAATCAGAGGAGCCCGATAACCAGCCAATGTCACTTCGTGCCCCTAGTCCCACCAAGCGCCAGTCTCGAGCGTCAAGCCGCCAGCCCCAGGTTTCGGATACTGATACTGGTCCCGAACTCGATGGCAGTCGAACCCTCCGTAAAGTTCGACCTCCTGTTCTCGTACCTCAAATAAAGAAGGAGGATTCTGATGAGGGCTTTTTCCGACGTACCTCGGATGTCTTTACCAACGATAATCCGTTCCAGAGCGCTAGTTCCCCGTCGGCTTCCGATCATCAGACCCCAAGCAACCGAAGGAGAACAGCTGGGACAGAAAACCAGCGAAGCATCAGTACCGGTGCGCGACGACGGACAGATGAGCATACTGCTGTGCCCATTGCGCCAAAGGGGCACGCTAGTATGCCTAGAACCTTCGGTGTACCTCTAGCCCCGAAAGCACCTCAAAGAAGTCCTGAACCATTCGTGGTCGAGGCCGGAGAAGAGTTTACACCCGAAGAGCAGCTTGAACTTGATGCGGAGGAAGCTATCAATGGAGACAAGGCCGTTGTAGCAGGGAGGCAACCTCGCCAGCGCCAACCTAGTAAGATTAGTTGGAGCACCCTGCTCTCGATCTTCTCCGTCACGGCTTTGAGCGTTTATGCTGGATGGTACCGACAAGAAAAGATCGCTGTCGGTTATTGTGGCGTGGGCCAATCTGGAAGCTCGATTCCTAACGAGATCGAAATGCCAGATTGGGCTCAGTCTGTCCTTCCGTCTCAAATCACAATTCCGCAATCTTTCATTGACTCTGTGGAGCCCGAATGCGAACCATGCCCATCTCATGCGTATTGTTACGCGGACTTTTCTGTTCGATGCGAGCAGGACTATATTCTCAAGTCTCACCCTCTTTCTCTGGGAGGTATCATCCCTCTGCCTCCGACCTGCGAGGCTGATGGCTTAAAAGTCCGACGCGTGCAAGCTGTAGCAGACAGAGCGATTGAAGAGCTTCGCCAGCAGACCGCCAAATATGAATGCGGCGAGGCTGTTGACGAAGAGGGTACCAAGCTTGCATCCCCGGCGATCGAGGAGCAGGAGCTGAAGCAGATCATCAACAAGAAAAGAAGCAAGAAGATGAACAACCAGGAATTCGAGGACCTATGGGGATCTGCCCTTGGCGAGATCAAGGACAGGGACGAAGTAGAGGTAGAAGTTGTTGAGTAAGTCTATCTTCTAGTTAATAACCATCGTTCATCACCCCTTTTCTCATTTCAGATGGAAGACGATTGTATCAGAAGTTCAATGTTTCTGACCATGTGACTAACCAGAGCTCCTCCGGTACACATAGAACCACCGATTCCGGAGGTGTTTCAAACACGTACCTCACTTCCACCTCTCTCGCTCGCGTTCCAATCTCCTGCGCCGTCCGCCGCTCGATCCGGCTCGGGCTGGCAAGATATCGATTCCATATTAGCGTCGTGATCGCGACGATCGCGACCGTCATCTACTCGCGGTTCCAATACCGGGCGAACCGCGCGGCGTCGGCGCAGGTGCCGGCGCTCGTCGACATCGTGCTCGAGCGGCTGGCGAACCAGAAGCAGCTGGGCGACGAGGACATCGACGACGCCTGGCTGTTCCTGCCGAACCTCCGCGACGACGTGCTCCGGTCCATCCACAAGCTCTCGCAGCGCGAGAGGATATGGCAGCGCGTTCGCGCCGTCGTCGAGCAGAACAGCAACGTACGGACCAGCCAGCGCGAGAGCCGCAGCGGCGAGATCGGCAGGGCCTGGGAGTGGATCGGGCCGACCGCCGGTGATAGCGCGCTCAGAAGGAGGAGGAGCGGGCGCGTCTCGTACGGTACGGATGCGGATGTGGGTGTGGACTCGCCGAGTGTGGGTGCGGCGGGTGCGGCGGCAGCTCATCAGAAGTGGGAGGAGCCTAGACCGATCTACTAGTTTACTTCCTACCAAGACTGGTCTGGGATTTGATCTACCCAGGCTTGCTTGTAATAGTTGCGCAGAGGGTTGGCGGTCAAGTTTGCGCGGCTGGCGTTTTACGGATTGGGATTTACGAGAACTGGCTGGCTGTCTCACGCCTACGGGCTTTCACACGTGGCTTTGGGCTTCTTCCTGGCTTTTTTCTTACTTTGATACATGGTAGCTGTGCAAATCAATTCATGGCATTTCTTTTGTCAATACTTCAGTACTTGGGTTCGCCGTAATTACGTGTTGGGCCGGTCTACTATTATTGCCTTTTTTCGCTTTTCCTAGCTTAGCGGTGGCCACAGTGGTGATAATGATTTCTATGGATACCTCGGTAGCTAGGTAAGGAGGGAGGTTAGGCGGTGGGACTAGAATGATAAGGCGTGGAGCGTCTGCTTCACGATACTCTTGGCAGTTGTCTCATGTCCCATGTGTTACGTACGCTTGGGACAGGACGAGGGGAAGGAAGAGGCCCAGAATGTAAGGGGAAACGAATTCAATGGCGGTGATGACGAAGAGAGGATCGCTGCCGTTGTTTCATGAATAACAAATACATCGGTTCTTGCTAATGCACCTCGTTGTTTTCTATATCCATGCGTACGTAGGTATGTACCTAGTACGTGTTCATCACCGTATGTAGGTTGGGTCTGTTCACCCCCAACCCATCCATCTCCCTTGCGCCATATGCAAGTTAGACAGATGTAGGTAGATAAAAATAAACGTACCTAACGTACTTAATATATGCAACGCTAAGAAACCTAGCATATTGTATCACTCGGTTGGGTAACGTCGTCTGTCCACTTGTGGCTTTTCTCGGTGATAGCCGAGTGACGTTATGTAAGTTGAACGTTGAACACACCGATGTGTTGGGAGTCTTGTGTCTCGTACTAAGCATGTAGAGCACAGATACATACCTATCAGGTTGATATCCCTGGCAGCTAGATAGATGTAATGCAGTCAAGTAGAATTACAGGTAGCACATAAGTGGTCATCATTTTAAGTAAGTTAGAATTTGTACGATTAATTCTCTCTCCATCGGAACTATCTAGACACGGGAATAGATAGTACAAGGCTCTCAACGAGCACAGACCTCCTCGAAAAGCTAGATGTAGGTATGTTAGATACACGCCGTAGAGCCTAGGTAGATAGATACAGGACTCCATTCTCCTCATTAGATCAGACACCACGTCACATCACCCCCTTCCCATCACATACACCATCCTACATCGCTCTCCTTTCCTGCGGGCACTTGAAGGAAAAATGCAAAATCGGCTCGCAGCGTCACGCGGTCCTCCGTACCGCTCGACGCGACCTCTCGCCTTCGGGGTGACTGACGGAGTCTATTTGTTGGTATCTCATGCGGGTAGCAAAGAACGTGTAAGGGAAAAGGGGTACACAGCCGATATTAACGATAGCGCGAAAAAAGCTTGGTAGGTTTTTAAAAAAGAGAAACCGAAGAGCGCCCCCGATCTATAGGGACACGGCCAACGTCCAGACGATGTACAGGATGACGAAGAAATATGAACAGAATGCAAATGATATATGTCAATGCCAGCGGCTGCGCCTTTCCCAAATGCGAAGGAGGGTGGTGTGTAGATACAATTGCATGAGCGTATAGCGCATGCGTAGATTATGTTGTGCTGTCGTCTAGGCAGCTTCAAAAGTAAAGGTGTCAACGAATGGTTGACCTCTTTTTTCGTCGTCCGCGGGTAATCGAGGCAAAGCACGTCTATAACATAGCGTGGCCTCTGGAATTCGAAACCAAGAACTTTTTGCTCCGTGAGGTAAAAATGGGGTATAAGCGAAGGTCGTGAATGGTCTCGTAAAGGATCATTAAGGTAATGAACAAGTTGAAGCGAAATATTATACTCGAGGCAAGACTGTTTTACCTGAACGGTTGCTTATTATTCTCGCCCAAGTTCAGCCAGCTCAGGTCGTTTGAATTTGTGGCCATGGCCAATTGTGGTTGCGTAGTAGTTCCAGGTCGGCTTGTACCAGGAGGACCCAGGGCTGTTTGGTAGATGCTCTGGGAATACGTGCTGCTAGGGGCCCGCGCATCACCCCAGGTCTTTTTCGCCATTGTCGGATCCCAAGTGTCATGAACACTCGCTGGGATACCACTCGAGTAACCCGATGACGCATTGGATACCGGTCGCTCGATTTGTCCTGTCATCCCCTCTCTTAACGCAGGGTTATACTGCGAGACAGTTGGACTCCCTGAAATAACACGGCTTAGCTCTGGTCGTCCCTCAACTCGCAATGCCGGGACGGTGGCCGAGTCCTGTGTCATACGGTTCTTATCAGAATAGAAAGAACTTTGCTCCGAGGCGGCAGTCTCCCGGTTCGAGTTTCCATTGTTGCCAAAGCCAAGGACGGAGCTGCCGCCAGACCAGTATCGATTCCACCCAGAGCTTCTTCTCATGCCATCGTCCTCTGCTCTATTGACTGCCGGCCTAGGACGAGGCTTCGGCTCGTTTGTAGCTGCGGCGAAAGAGACTCCTTTCTCGTCGCTCGCCGTGAATTCCGGCTCCGGACTTGCTTGAAGCTGTGGCCGGCCAATGGTATTCTTGAACTGCTTGTTAAAGATACTGCTAACAGAACTGCGCTTTGTATCATTGCTTGCCTTGCGCTGTAGGGCCGGCTTCTGAACCTTGCCCATCAGGATGGCCATTGATGAAAATGATCCTGCAGACTCCTGAGGAACATGCCCTCGGAACTGGCCGCCCGATGCCTTCGCTACATCCTCGTGGAAGAAATCTTTCTCATCTGGTATGCCGCTAGCCCTTCGCGCATGTCCAGCCTCGATGTAGTGTCGACGCTTTCGGACGTGCTTCAGCCAGAATAATAGAGCTAGTAAAATGATAGCAAAACCGAATATAGTGCCTAACACTACACCCAGGAGCGTGCTAGACGGCAACCCATTACCAGAGGAAGCAGCTGCCGTAGTAGGAGCAGTAGTAGCGGCGACTACCGGAGACTCGGTCGAACTAGTCACTGGTGGCGAAGTAGAGCTCGAAACTGATGACGATGTCGATGATGGTTGCGACTCGATAGAGAAGGTACCTTCCTTTTGCTGTCCAAATACAGCTGTCGCATTCTTCCAACTGTTCGTCCTTGCATTGAACATGCACAGAATCTCATCTTCATTCCCGCCAGACATAACCACCAAGCCATTCGTATCGGTGGCTATGGAGTAGCCGTTTCGCGTGCTATCCGGTGCCAGAGTCGAGTTGTATTTTGGCCATTGATCAGCGGTGAGCGCTCTCTTCTCAACAGAATCTTCCCCCGATCTCTTGCTTGAACTAGTAGTTCCAGCTGGGGCAGTGTTAGCTATCGGGGCCCCAGTGGCATCAAGCAGCATTGTTCTGTTGACAGTATTCGGTGAAGTGGTAAGGTCAAATGTGTAAAGATGCTTGCTCCCATCATCACCGGTTATAATAGCCGCCTTTATATCAGTAGTGTTCTTGGGAAGAGGCTCGGCCAGAGTGGTACCGGAATCAGACCAGGAATTAGCGGTATCAAATAGCATCACCTTCATGTTAGTAGGGTTGCCGCCGATCATAACCGCTTGAGAGTCCGACCATTGCAGAAGGATTGGAGCAACTCCAGGGGGCGAAATCGTAGACTGGAAAGCCAGTACCGAGTGCGGCTCAGATGCCATAATTGTGAACGTTTGAGATGACAGATTGGGTTCTCCATCTGTCGATCCTGAGTAAATAAGGATCGCATCGCTGGTGTTGATGTATGTTGCGCTGTGATATACTCGATCCTGTGCGACTGGCACATCGGGGGTGATAGTCTCCCATTTTCCCGTAGAATAGGTATATTTCTGAAGGCCGGTATACTCAGACGAACTCGACTTTCCGCCGACGATGAACAAGCCGGCCGTCGAAGAGTCTTTCGGTGTTGACCCAACACAGACACCACCTTCGACCGATTGTCCATCAGACAATTGTTCCCATTGAGCCCCGTCTTCTAAAGCCAATGACTCGAATCCACCAGCCGAGTATGAATAAAGAGTATTGTTAAATATAACGCTGCAAGCGCCCGTTAATGGCACTACTGGCTGAGGCAGCGACATGATGTAGTATGACCCGTTCTAGCCCAAAGCGATAGCCCCAGAGAGATGAGCGACGATAAGCCCAATGATAATGGCCTCCAAGTTGCTGTCAGCTAGCAGGTGTTCATGATCAGCTGCTGGGAGGAGGTTGAGAAGTCGCAACGTTGGGATTGGTCGTCGATATCGACGTCGTGGTAATGGAGGCGCAGCGCGCTATCTGTAACGCTGGTTGAGGACAGTAAGCAGTGCCGCTGAATCTAGACAATGATTCCTCGAGGATTTAGATTAATGGCGATGAAGAGGGCTTGGATGCTTGTTTTGACTTGATAAGCAACTTAAGCTAGTCGATGCCGAAGAACTGTCGCTGTCGAGCTGCTCAGATACTTGACATGCAGCAAGACGATAATCGAAGTCAATGGACCGGCCCACGTTTGGCAGAATGATCTACAGAACAAAGTTTAGGCGGTTTCCTTGGGAAAGAAAGATGTTTCCGTCCCTACCTATGCTCAATGGGGATTTACAGAACAGGAGAAAGGTGGAAACGGTCGATCGCTGTCCTGAAGGTCTTGGTGTCGCAGGTTGTCAGGGTAAAACCAACGGACCAATACACGTCTCTGGCAGGTCTACTTGCTTTGCCTAAAAGTGTAGTATACTCCGTTATGTATACTACGTCGTGGCGTCAGCTCTGGTGGGTGTATTCTCTAGATGCGCCGCAATATATCGAGATACTGTGGATAAATGAAGAATGAGTGAAAACGAAGGCTTCAAGAAAAGTGCACGATGGAAAGGCGACGTCCAGACGACCAGCGATTGAGAGGCACTGACGACCAATCCTGTAAGGTGGAGGACGGAAGAAGATCAGAAGACTACCAGCGATGAGGTAGTCCCGAAAGAAAGTCGAGCTGCAGGCAAGAGAGAGAGCAGGGCCGCGGGAGAAGCAGAGAGAAAACGTGTGAGAGGGCGAAAGAAAGATTCCCAATGGCCACAAACAGACTGGTCGAGCAACTCGACGAGGAGGACGGGAGGACGACATGGAATACAGACCAGGGGCCCCTGGTGGTTTGTGGATCAGCCATATTATGGGCGAATCAAAATATAGTAATCGTCAGGGACAGCCGGTAGAAAATTGACTTATTAAGATAGCGTCAGGTACCTCGAACGGCTAAGGTACGTCTGAGAGGCCGCGATGTGCTTAGCGCCATAGAGTACTCAAATGAGGACCGGGTACATGCAATTACCTTGGGGCTGGGCATGTAAAGCGTGCCATACATAGTGGGCTCGGTACGACGTTGGGTTACGAGGAGGAAAAGGGGCAAACGCCTTCAGACCCCTGCTGACACCACCATAGTGGAGAGACTTCTATCTCGCGTGGTTGCGGGTCAACTGAAGGATTTTAGTGTAGAGACGAGACATGATTAAGGCGAGGATATCTTTTGTTTGTCCGCCCGAGAAGCATTTTGTCATGCGAACTCGGAGGAATATCGTAGTACAGTATAGGAAATAGTATGGTAGAAGGATGCGAGAGAGAGTGTTGGTAGAGATGGTCACAATTTTGTCAGAACCCAAACACCACACATAAACTTGATGTGCCTAAGATCTGGGGGTTAAGCGGTTGGACATAAAAAAGCGACATAAATTGTCCAATGAAACTAAATTGTCATAACGTGGTGTTCAGATAGGCTGTTTCTCACAAAATGGGCGGGTGCTTGGGTGCTAAGCTCGCGCGGCTTTGCCTATCAGGGCTGGAACCACGACGGGCACTAACCTCTAGAAGCAGGCGTACATATCGTGAAACGCCAATCCCCACCATCTATGTAAGGACTTTACTACATGCCCAGGTGCTTAGATGTAGTCCTAACTCTGACTGCATTAGCGTACAGCACACTAGCATTGGCGATCTATTGGTTCGTGAGAGAATCCAAGTAGCATTCGTCGGAATTAGCTACCGATTCAACTTATATCGCTTTACTGACTTCAGCTTCAGCTTCAACTCCAACTTCATCGCCGATACGATTCCATCTTCAACTTCCCCGCTTCCTGTAGCTTACTCGTATATCATCAATACCCTCTTCATCCAACCCCCAATTATGCCACCTGTTAAAACATGCACTTTTTTGGCCCTTTACAAGCCCGCAACGTCTACAGTTTAAAAGGTAGTATATTTAGCTTACCGAGGTACGTAAGTTATCTATAAATGATCGGGGCCGAATGTTGGAAGTCTTGGAAGGGAGACGATGTCAATGCGCAAAAAAAGCCACTTGCCTCAGAATTATTACTTTTTTCTGTTTCGTTTCCCAACGGCTCCCAAACATGTGACAAACTTCTGTTTCTAGGTCCGTTAGAAAGAGGCGTGTCTCATCTTCGAGACTGTTGCTGATGTATGTCGACTTCTATTTTTAATGACATCAAGTAGATATCTACATATCTTGGCGTGTTATGTCGGTTACTAATTTTACGTCTCACGGCATGGCCTGCGCCGTCAAATATAATCTAATGGTGTGGTGGTGTCTATTGTATGTGCAAAATGACAGCGGGCCGAATCCGCGTTGCTCAATAAGTATTCCGCTTCTTTAACAACCTTATCCCCCATCCCCCATGCTCATCACGAAAAACATAAGAGTATCCCGCGCTTCGGGAAATTGGCAGCGGCCGCAAAGACAGGCCCTCCTGAAGAAACAGAGTCGGCGATGTCGTCATCCCGTCTTATTCTTTTTTCAACTGCATAATAGATCTCTGCTAGGAAGATGCAAATCTGCAGGTCTGCCGACATGAGCGTGTCCGCGACAGGCCACCCTCTTCAGCAATAAGCGCTGAGCTGCCAATTATCGCAGTCCTAGCCGGCTCGCCACCGACCAATCGTCGCCTAAGAGCCTTACCTTGATTTTATGGTTAACTCCGCCCTCCAGGCCTGCTGAAAGCGCGCGGTACCGAACAGCCTTGTAGAACACATGAGCATTACCTCTAAGCCTTGATTGGCTGGTATATGTTCTCGATTACCAGAACTACCGTTAAAGATTCATTCTATGCATTGCTACTACGTATCTACCAACGACCATGTCATTAGCACCAGCAACTACCGGTGACCAAAAAACATCACAGTAACATCACCATCATTTGCTCACGTGTTATAGTTGTTTAATAACTGATTGATTATTCATTTGTAACGCTTCATCCGAAACAGTTCAACCTAACGGCTTTGCATTGTCCTCTCGACGAGAGCTAAGGGCTCTACACTGCTAAGCTCAAAGTCTCAATCTGAGAAAGACCCCTAAAACATCGCCTCGGGACCTTTTTCCTAGTCCGAGTTCCCCTCGCGGTATATAGTTACACGCAAAACAACCGTCCCTGCGAAATGCCAGACCATCCGCCGTCGTATCATAAACCGAAAACGCCGTGTCGATGCAATGCCTTCGTGGGTGAGCTTCCCACCATGTTCCTGCTGGATCCACGACAATAGTACTACTGTGTAGCAAAGGCTGCTGCCGGCAGGATCGCCTATTGAATTATGTTAATGCCTGTCTTTCTACCGTGTAATAAGGAAGATACTCACTCTCTTCTCGTTAAACAACACTAGAGCCTGTTGGAAAACCCAGTTGGCCTCGACAAGGCAGAATCTCGAGTATTCCGGCGTCATACCCGACTGCTTGCATAACTCAATGATCATTTGTTGTTTCTGCAACTCTTCATTCGACTGGGCTGTTGGTCCGGGAGTCGATGTGGGTAGTGGGGCGAAGGACCTGAGAGAGAGCATGTCGCTGATGACGCGGATGGGATTTCTACCGGGTACACCAGGGCCCAGGACGAAAGTGCGAGAGAAGCTTCGCGTAGTCGTGTTCAGGCTGACGGGCTCTTGATCCTGGAATTCTCCGTGAATGGTGATGATGATTCCATCCATACCGGCCGGGTTTTGACCAGACGGGTCCTGGAGGCCCTGAACAGGATGACAGTCGATGATGTACTTGTTGAAATCCGTTGCTAGGTCTGGGTGTCGAGTCGGAGGCAGTTGTTGCCATACACTCTGGATGAAATTCGTTCCCGTGAACAGGCGCTGTATTCTAGGCCCAGTGTGTGTGATCTTGGTGTGGTTACGAGAGAACTTGATGTATGCACTCGATTGAGGTCGCGGAGTGTTCGAGGAATGTAGAAAGGTGTTGTCGACTGCAAGAGAGAAGGTGCTTTGTTCGTCATAATACATGGCAGCCAAGCTGTTACGGTCGACGTCATACATTCGGATGAACTCCTTGATGAAGCCTTCACCAACACCGGCGATATCTCGGAAGTCTGCACCGTGTTGTGGGATTGGTGTAGGTCTTAATGCTGCTAGCGCAGCAGCGACTTGTTCCGGGGTTCTAACCTGAAGACCGCTGAGATTCTGTAGCCTCGGGAACCAGGTGACGAGTTCTGCTTTGTAGTCTGGGGTTGCGACCTCGATGGGGTTGTCATTGAGGAGTAAAGTCTCAAGCTTCTGAAGACGATGTCGCCACTTCAGGACGCCCTTCAAGTCCTTGAAATGGTTTCGGCTCAAGTCCAAGTTGACCAGATCCGGGAAAGTGTCGGCTAATGCCATTATCTGGAACACGTCGTCGACGTTGTTGCCTGCAAGACTGACGCTGACGACCGCGTTACGTTTTTCTTGGGGTGACTTGAAAAGTCCTTCACAGACAGCCATCAGGGCGCGAAATAGCTTCTCGGGTTTACTACCGCCGCTGAAGAAGCCGATTTGGTGGAGTACGGGGTCGTCGCCGAGGGTAGACAGGTTCAACAACTTCGCGTTCACGTCGTAACGTGCACTGAGAACGTCACGGAGGTTGTCCTTTATCTCGAGGGCATCCGAAGAAAGGCCGCTCTCCCGCTCGGCGGGTGTTGCTTCTGTGATGCTGATTGCTGTACCGGCGAATGAGAAGCCGTTCAGCTTGAGAATATCCTCCCCATCTTCCTTGCTGGTTGTAATGTAGACGAAGTCACCTTTGATTTGTGACTGCTAGATGTTAGCAAGGTAATGAAACCTTGATAATCTAGAATCCGGGATAGGTACGCGGCTCGGTAAAAATTGTCTCTCCTCGTTCTTTTGCGAGCTATATGGCATGATAACGATTGCGGAGAATTTGCGTCGCTCCGTAACTTCCCAGATTCTCGGATAGAATGCTATCACATACCTTTTTGATCCTGATGGGTCGTGACGTTTTAGCAACGGACTGGGCTTTTCGTTCCAGGAAATTTAGCAGCTCCTTTAGTCCACCGCCCTCGTTGTTGGCAGCCTTGCTTGACTTGAGCCCTTCGACACGAAGTGTCATCGTGTGCGGCGCATTGATTTGTCGACTGCCTTTGAAGGCCTTAGGTCCTCCGGACATTCCGTTGGCGAGACGCGAGGTTATGTTGCCGCCAGTGCCTGTAATGACTCGTTGGATGATCTGCTGCGCTTTCGCCGTTGGTCTCGGGCCGCGGGGTCCATTTGTTGCTTGTCGGACAGATCGGGGTGCCGTCGGAATAGAATCATCGCGCTTCGGTTTTCGAGATCCTCGGCCGTTGACCGGAGCGTCCATATCAAGGTCGCCATCTCGGTCGACTCTTCCCGCAACGTTGCTACGTCGCTTAGAGATTCCACCTCGGGTAACTGACTTCAGACCATTTCCTGTAGAGCCTCGAGGATTGCGCGCGCCGGAAGGTCCTGCTCCCTTTCGCGGTCCGTTCGGAGCCATTGTGAGTAAGGGTCTTTGTGTAGATGAAGTGATGTAGCGATGCGTGCGCGAGGTCTTAGAGTCGGTTAGGGCAAGGTGCTTTGTTGCGAGATAGCAGTTGAGGTTGAAGGCGGAAGAGTGGGTTCACAAAATCCAGTGTGTGTGTGGGAGGTTGAGGCTGCAAAGGACCGTCAAAAGAGGGCTGACGGTGTCCTAGACGGGTTCGCAAACCATGCAATTGTAGGTGAAAAGATAGCGCTGGAAAGTGATATTGATACGAACTCGCTCGAGGCAAGCCGAAAGGTGGGAAGAGTGAGAAATGGGCTCTCCAGTATTTGTAGACGAAGGGGGCTGGAACGAGCTGTGTGAGGTGGTCTTTCAATGAGGAAGATGAAAGATGGATTTGATTGTGACGATTGTGACGTCGGGACAAAGAACTTAAAAAGATTATCCTGAACAGACACCTGGGCAACTAAAGGTAGTGGGAAAGCACAGACCACTTTTAGGTGACTAGTAAGGAAGTGACTCAGGTGACTCAGCCACTGTAGGCGTACCTTCCAGCCTTCCCAAGCTTATCAGTGGGGCAGTGGGGTTACCTACCGCAAGGTAGATGCGCTAGCTCTGATAGGCCACGTGACCCCGCGACGCCCCGGCGATTTGCAGCACCCCTAATTTTCAGGCCCTTCAATACCAGATTTGATTTGACGCGTCTTGGACGACACAGGCATCGACAATCAAACTCTAGAAATGACCAGCTCCAGCCAACTCGGCTGCGAGACACGGAGAAATACTTCGCAATGGATTTCGACGATTTCGATGATTTCGATGATGATATCGCCGATGAGGACCTGATTGCGGCCAGTCAAGTTCCTGCACCTGCAGTCTCAAGTCGTGGCCAATCTACCAAGCTCCAGACACCCGCTACGAGAAATAAGTCCAATTCAGCTCAGGCAAATCGTGTGGTATGAATCCCATTCTTTCGGATCACCGTAAATAGTCTCCAGCTATACTTTTTCATTCATTACGTAGTTCCACCTAAATGTGACTTTAG
The DNA here is from genome assembly GCA_028571165.1 of Hypoxylon perforatum. Classification (NCBI taxonomy): domain Eukaryota; kingdom Fungi; phylum Ascomycota; class Sordariomycetes; order Xylariales; family Hypoxylaceae; genus Hypoxylon; species Hypoxylon perforatum. Next base: position 530,802 of record JAOXNQ010000001.1, read on the forward strand.
CTAACATACCTAAGCAACGTACAAGCATCACGAAACAATCGTTTGTTGATCTAGATGATTTGCCTTCAGACGCATTCTTAAGCTCTCCCGCAAATGGAAGAGGCTCTGCTCAGTCTAAGACTCTGAATGGCCTTGCCTCGGGAGCGCCGCGCATCGGTGGCACGGTGCCTACCTACCGCCAAACCAACTTGTTTGGTGAGACGATAGAGCAAGAGTCAGAACCTGCACCTAGTCAGACGAATAGGAACCGGGTCTTTCGTGCAGATTTACTTCCTGAGAAGCCTACCCATCATGAACTAGATTCGGACGCCATGAAGACCTGGGTTTACCCCACGAATTTGGGGCCGACTAGAGACTATCAGTTTAGCATTGTCAAGAATGGCCTGTTTAACAACACCCTCGTTGCTTTACCAACTGGCTTGGGCAAAACTTTTATCGCGGCCGCGATCATGCTAAACTTTTTCCGTTGGACGAAATCGGCCAAGATTGTGTTCATGGCTCCCACCAAGCCGCTCGTAGCACAACAAGTTGACGCATGTTTCAATATAGCCGGCATTCCCAGATCCGAAACGACGCTTTTAACGGGCGATGTTTCGCCAGCCCTCCGAGCGGAGGAGTGGAAATCCAGAAGAGTCTTCTTTATGACACCGCAGACATTACAAAATGACCTGTCTGGTGGATATGCCGACCCTAAATCAATTTGCCTCTTGGTGGTGGATGAGGCCCACAGGGCTACGGGAAACTACTCTTATGTATCTGTTGTCAGCTTCATGAGACGTTTTTCTAGCAGCTTCCGCATACTTGCCCTTACAGCGACTCCAGGATCCAAGGTTGAGGCAGTACAAGAGGTGATCGACAATCTAGGGGTTTCGCACGTAGAAATCCGCACGAAGGAGTCAATTGATATCCGTCAGTATATTCATCACAGAGACGAAGATATCATCTTGGTGGATCCATCGGATGAAATGAACCTCATCAAGGAGCTATACTCCAAAGCGTTGAAGCCGCTAGTAGACAAGCTAAGTCAGCAAAATATTTATTACGGCCGTGATCCTACATCCCTTACGACGTATGGACTACTCAAAGCAAGGAATGAATGGCAGGCCCGTGCTGGTCGTCATGTCAATCAAGGGTTGAAACTCATGATAATGGCAGTCTTCAACGTTTTGCAAAGTCTGGCTCACGGTATCAAACTACTCAATTTCCATGGTATCAAGCCATTCTATGAAAATTTAGTCAAATTTCGGGAGGAAACCGAGAAGAAGGGCGAGAAAGGTCCCAAAACTAAGCGGCAGATTACTAATAATCCTAACTTTCAGGAGATGATGGATAAGATCGCTTTCTGGTCGAAGAAAGACGATTTCATCAGCCATCCAAAAGTCACCTACTTGTCCGACACCATCCTAAATCACTTCATGGATGCAGGTGAAGGCCGAGACACCGGTCCTACCAATACGAGAATCATCGTTTTCAGCGAATACCGTGACTCTGCTGAAGAGATCGTGCGAGTCCTAAACATGCACAAACCACTCATCCGTGCAGCGGTGTTCGTTGGACAGGCCGACTCGAAGAACTCAGCCGGCATGAAACAAGCGGAACAAATTGCGCGAATACAAAAGTTCAAGCAGGGTGAATTCAACGTTCTCGTCGCAACCTCGATCGGTGAGGAGGGTCTTGATATCGGCCAAGTCGATCTTATTATTTGCTACGACGCGTCTGCGTCTCCAATCCGAATGCTTCAGAGAATGGGTCGAACTGGGAGAAAGCGAGCAGGACGCGTTGTCCTGCTCTTGATGCGAGGCAAGGAAGAGAACAGCTATGCGCAATCCAAGGACAATTACCAGCAGATGCAATCTATGATATGCAATGGGAGCCGGTTCAATTTCCGTCACGATCTTTCTACGAGAATAGTCCCTCGTGATATTGTCCCTGAAGTCGACATGAGGGCTGTGGAGATTCCCATAGAGAATACCCAGGTCCAAGGCCTTCCGGAGCCAAAAAAGGGTAGGGCTAAGAAGAAGCCACCAAAGAAATTCCACATGCCTGACGGGGTTGAAACTGGCTTCACCAGTGTTGCTTCAATGTTGGGCAAGAAACCGGAACCTGCGAAAGCGAAACAACCTGCGAAGGCAAAACAACGTCGTAGGTCTGCTGAGGAGGACGAGGCGATCGAGGTACCACCACTCAACCAAGTCATACTAAGCCCGAGCCAGGTTCACGAGCTGAATACAACCTACAAACACCTCTCATACTACGGCAAGGACTCGATGGAAGACATCGAGCAAATAAATCTGAACGCCCATCCTGAAGCCCAGAGAAAAGCACAGAAGACGGTAAACCTCAAACATGGGGAGTACACAAAGCGTTGCGTTAGATTACTCAAGACTCTAGCGAAAGGACAGTCCAATCCGAGCCTTTACAGTAAGCAATACAGTGTAGCGGATGCTAGTTTCTACAAAAAGCTCGGCCCGCCAAGCTACGGACCTGATACGGACAGTGATGCCGTCGAATCGGGACCAGCACGCAAGAAAAGAAAGGTGGCGCCAAGCCTAGACGATAGTGATATCGAGGAACTTCCAACGCCGCCATCCCGCTTGCCAAAGTCCAAGAAACCTGCGTCCACCAAGAAGAGTCATCATGCCCAACGTGATGTCATAGAAGACGTCACGGAAGACGAAGGACTTCTCCCACTTCCTCGAAAGCGTACGACCACTTCGAAACCGAAAGCATCGGTGAAAAAGCCGTCAGCTCCGCGACAGAAGGGGCGGCCCAAAAAGAACCAACGAGTGACAGCAGCCTACGATGAGAGTGCTGACGATGGCGATGATTGCCGAAGAACTAGCGATCTCGAACTGACAGACGACTCTGACAATGGGTCCGACCTAGAAGGTTTCGTCGTGGGCGACGACGTAGCCACATCAAGCAACTTCGCGCCAACATCTTCCATCCCGACGCGGAAGCGCCGGTCTACATCGCCTACCTCGCCATCCGCATCTTCCGTTGCGAGCAGCGGTCTACCCAAGAGACAGCGGCAGCAACAGCAGCAAAAGAGGCAGCCGCAACATCAACCGGCTCGGTTCACCGCTACGCAAGGAAGCGATGAGGACGATTTCGACATTCCGTCCATGAGTCAGTTTATTAAGGAGAGAATAGCTTCGAACAGAGCTTCAACCTCTACTCACGCCCGCCCAGGAGACGATATTGATGACGACGAGGATGATGACATTCCTGTTCGTGCGGGGAAGGACGCTCGCAACCAAAGGACGAAGTCGAGAAAAAGAATATTCATCGGAGATGACGACGATGACGAGATACTCGTCGAAGAGAGCGATAGGTGCTAATGTGTCGTTTGTGTGGATAGGGTTTGCAATTCTGCTATAGCTGGAAAGAGGTGTTTGGTGTTTGTTACCTGGGTAGCTACCTACTTACCACTGCTGGACGCGAAACGACTGTGACGATATTACATGTAACTTTTCGCACTGACTCAGTATGCTGTAGTCGCTAATTAATGGAAGACAAAAAATAAAAAAACATTACTCGTCATATACTATGTGATGTCTCATTGGAACGCCCATGCATATAACATGATAAAAGTGAGCCCCGCGTGTGGTCGAGCGTGTAGGATGGGGAATCATTGGCGATACGCCGCCATGCAGTGCGCTTATTCAGAGCCACTCGAGCGCGACGCCGGTGAGAGATGTTCCGCGGATACACGACGGCAAAGCCTGATCCTGTTATGACTTCTACCTACCTAGTGGTTGGTGTCTTCCTGCTTAATATATACCCAAGGTAGCAATGTGTTAGCCGGTTCTTAATAAGACGAGGACAATAGGAGAGTCCCTTAGGTATATATCGAGTAGGGTGGCATCTCGAGAGAAACGCACGTCTCCCTCGCCTCCCCTCGTTTAGGTTTCTCTCCTCCTACCCCAGAGAACTCGCTCTACGGTTAGTTATATTTACATGAACGGCACATTTTCAGTTCTAATAATTATTATTGATTTAGCTAACTGACCCGACCTACCCTACCCTACCCTTGCCCTGCCTACTCGTCTGCAAAGCACCGAAACGCAAACGCGAACTCGAACCATAATGAATGCAAAGCCGATGGAAAAATTAACTCCCAGCGTCTGATCGTTAAGCTCTCTCTTCTCTGCGCTCGCCTGGCTTCTCGCAGTTCATATCAGATATATTCATTCGTGTAGGCTTAGACCGGAGATGATCCAGCCGAGTCCATCATGCTAACGTTCCAAAAAAATAAAAACATATCGCACCAAAACTCCAACCGCGCAGGGACGTCATAATGCTCGCGGGTATGACTACGACCGCGACCTCTCGGAATGCGAACCGCGATGTGTGTATAGTTCCAACTCTACCGGACCAGCTTCATGATATGGCCAGCTATTGGCGAGATAAATCAGGATATATGGTAAGAGGTAGGTATGTGTCCCCTGAACCACACATGAGTCGTTTGATTCGTAACACGTTAATGCGCCCATTCGTCCGTCTCGATACGAGAAACGGAGGCAGAGGTAAGTTCAAGCCCAGATCCATGGACCGAGTTGCTTCAGGCAGTGATGGCTCGCCAACGGAATCTCCTCAGAGTGCCACCGCTGCTCCGGATCACGTCTCGGCCACAGCTGCTCCCGTCAGCCACGGCACTTGCGTTACCGACGGCGCCCAGACCATTCATAGCCTCCTGACGACCGACCTCTCGTCCAATTACGTAACCTGCACCGAAGCCGACAACGGAGACCAGCACCACAACACCAGCGCTTACTACCCAGGTTAGCAGCGTGGGACTAATGAGAGCTTCCTCGCCCGAAGCCCAGTTCGTCTTCTTTTTCTTGGTCGCGCGAGGTGGCTTGCCGCCCGACGTAGGCGTAGCTGCCCTCTTGACCTTCTCACCCGCCTCGCGAGACGTGGTTGCCTGATGGCTCGTTTTTTGAGGTTGGGTAGTACCTCGTGCTTGGGTCGGCGGCGATGACGGGGCCATCAATTCGCTCTCGGGAACAAGCCGTATTCCAACGGGTTGCGTGCCGGCGGCCGCGCCAGATCGCTCGCCTAATCCCTTCTCGTCTTCTTTTCGCTTGCTTGCCGCAGCAGCGCAACTTAGCAGGGTAGTTAGACTAGCTCGGAGCGCCTCGTCGTTATCGGCTTGGTAGTTGGTACGACGGTCAAAACGTGTTGCCGATCGCTGACTAAAAGACGGTCGGTGGTGGTGTTCGGGAATAGCTGAGCTTGCGGAATGACGGTGGGTCAGATGCGAAGGCGGATGTGAGAAGGCATTAGGCTGGGGTTGGAAGGGCTCTGGAGGTCGTCTTCCCAGTGCTGTCCTGTGGTCGTCATCATCACTCGAATCGGACTCGATGGCTTGGGTAACCTGTCGCAAAGGTGTATTGGCTTGAGAGGAACCGACGTGTTCGGTGGAACTAGTCAGGATTCGGTCTTCCTCGCTCTCGCTCTCGTCATACTCTTCTTGACTGCTAGTTGCGCCAGCATGGCTAGCAACAAAGGTAGGTTGCTGCTGTTGCTGCTGGGCATTGGATTGCGGATGCGCGCGTAATCGTCGTCGTCGTTGAGGGTGATAAGACGAGCCGACCTGTAGCCCCGTGGTAACGATCTCGTCACCGATGGAGGACACAGATGAGGACGATGGATGCGATGACACTTCGATCCAAGATTCTATATCGGTGAGATTGTGTTTGTGTTGTTCATGTCGGTCAGACCTACCATCGTGCCGCTGGCGCTGTTGGGTCGGTACGCCAGATCCTGATGCAGATCGCATGGCAGCGGAGTCGGTGACCCGCTGAGGAGCGTTGCTTCGTTGCCAGGGCTGGCCCGACATGTTGGGTTGTTCAGGAGAGATGTAACAACTCAACTCAAAACTCGACTTGAACAAATAAAGAAATATGGAAGATATGGTAGGACAGATTGTAGAAAGATGGACAAGACGTAGTTTGTTGAGGAGCGAGCGACTATCGACTATCAATAGTGTCCGTTTGCTCACCGACGGCCGGCGATTAGGAGAGACTTGGGACGTTTTGGGGGGGCTTCCAAGTTAAGACGTCTCCAACGGGCGATGGGCCAGCAAAGAAATGCCCCGCGCGTTGGCCTAAAGGCAGGGATCCGCTGATCTGCGTTAGTTTATTCGTGCCAGGTGTTGTACATTAGGTAGAGATCTCTATTGCATACAACCACGTACGTGCTAAACAAAGATGGCGCGGGGGCCTTGGGGCCTCGAGGCTTTGGGGCTTTGATCAATAATAAATTCAAGTCAACGACTGGCAATTATTGATCAAAACTCGGGGTCATGGTAGGATCGACAATGATGGCAACGATGGTGGGATGTTCGAACGAACGATGCGACCTAATGTTACCTGATACTTCAGACAAGTAGACAAGTGAGGTGGGAACTGGGAACCAGTCCAAGGTCACACGCAAAACAGTACGCCTTGAGGTCGGTGTGGACGTAATAGTCAATCAGGGACGTCCTAGGTCAGTGCTGGTTGAGAGGCCCTTTGTTCCAGGTTTAAATCATTTATAATCCGGCCAAACTCAGATCCATATAGCCTCTGATAAGCTCCGCTATCTTTCAAGAGCTTAGCAATGAAACGAGCGCGAAAATGTTAATTATTTCGCTATCAGGCAGGCGGAAATGGGGGTACGGAAAATTAATTTAAATACTTTTTAAAAATAATAAAATAAAATAAAATAAATTAATAAATTTATAAATATTATAAATTATATAATTATTTTATTATAAAAAATATTTTTTTAATATTTTTAATTAATATTTTAATATTTAATATTTTTATAATATATTTATATATTTTTTATTTATAATATTATTTAATAAATAATAATTATTTTTTTTTAATTATTTATTATATTATTATAATTAATTTAATTTTAATTTTTTTATTTTAATATTTTAATTTTAATTTATTTAAAATTAATATTATTTTATATTAATTTTTTATTAAATTTTAAATTTTTTTTTATATTTTTAATTATAAATTTTTAATAATATATTTAATTAATTATTTATTAAATTTAATTAATTTATATTAATATTTAT
>JAOXNQ010000001.1:537979-637319 GCA_028571165.1 Hypoxylon perforatum
ATCTAAGGCCGCGGCCAGCGCGGGCACGAGCCGGGACTCGTGGGGCGGGAAGCCGTGGCGCACGATGCGCGGGTTCATGTAGAAGTAGAGGTACGACATGTAAAGCGCGACGCCGATCAGGCACGCGACGAGCACGCACAGGAAGACGAGGCCGACGTGGCCGTAATCCATGCCGTAGTACACGGGGTACACGAGCGGGAAGACCTCGAAGAAGGAGTAGTAGATACCGTAGATGATGGCCGTGTACAGCTGCACGAATAAGATGGCAGGGTCTTTGATCGTGATCTCAAGTGGCTTGATGAGCGCGTCGACGATAACGGCCCGCTTGTCCAGGTTCTGCTCGTCCATCTCGGACTGCGACATGAAACGCTCGTTGCCGGTGAGCTTACGTAGGCGCTGTGCTCGGCGGAGCAGCAGGTTCGGCGATGAGGTCTCGGGAAGGAAGGCGAACATTGCCAGGAAGACCGGGGATGCAGCCCAGATGATCTCGAGGAGCGACCACCGCCAGCCCATGATCGGTACTGAGAAGCCTGAGAGTAGGGGTCCCAGGGCGGGGCCGCAGTAGGCGGCACTCACCCATGCGATCAGCGCGTAAGGCAAGGACATCTCGCTGTACATATCACCTAGCGACGCGGCGCCGTTGGCGAGGCAGGGCGAACCGAAGAAGCCCTGTAAGAACCGAAGGACCATGAGACCCTCGTAGTTGGTTACCAACGCAGCCGGGATAGATACGATGACGAACAAGAACATCGTCCAGATATAAACGGGGTTCCGACCTATGCTGGGCAGCTCACTAAGAGGCGAGAACAAGAGCGGGCCAAGTCCGTACCCGAGCACGAAAAGCGCCAATCCTAGGGATGCCTGGGTTGCGTTGACGCCGAATTCCTCCATCACGCCCTCAGTCGAGGTCGTGTAGATAGCGCTAGATGTGTAAACGACGAAAGTGTATAAGCATATGATGACGGCAACCATGACGCGACGCATGTTAGACCAATTCTGCGGGTTGTCTGGATCATCCGTATAGTACCAATCGACAAGTATCGAACCGTCCCTTGTCTGTCTGGGGACAATAGGTATCGATTTCGTCTTTTCGAGCTCATGCTTCTGATCAACTTGATACCGCTCCTCAGTGTTGGGGAGGGTCTCGGCTCGGCTCTTGGTCCGGGTTAGCGTAGCGCCGTACGGAGCCGGATCTATAGCGTCCGCCTTTTCGGCTTGGCTTTCTTCGTCGTTGGGGCCGGATGTTGAAGTGCGAGTTGAGGAGTCGGAGCTTAAAGGATCCGATAGGTCCTCTGACGGCGTGGACCCAGACGAGCCCGACTTGAGTATCTGTACCCAGGCTTCTGGGAGCTCAAAGTCGGCTTTCTCCTCCGGGTACTGCAATACACGGTTGCCGGTAACGAACCGGATAAGTTGCCCGATAGGGGCATCACGGATGATGCGTGACATTATGTCAATGTCACCTATATAGAGTATGAAAATGAAACTTGGGAAGAGAAGAGGTTATTGGCAGCACCGCTGATTTGATGCCAAATTAAGACGCGGTTATAAGGAGACCTAGTCCGACGAGGCTAGAAAATGTGATGCTTCGCTGAAGAGAAGTTCTTACCTACCTATGTTGACTTACTCTGGGATTTATGTATTCTTCGATGTTGATAGCAGTGTCAGATAAACGGATATAGGTAGCTTTCCTCCATACCTAGTCTCTATTTCCAATCTCCATCGGGGTGGAAGCATGACGAAAGAAAAGCTTGGTAGCTAAGTGCCTTTGCAGTGCTGGTTTCTAAGCCAGACGGTGCAATATTGCACAAGAGGATTACCAATCCCCATGTCTTCAGTAGTAAACTTGTCAGGCCGAGACTTAAAAGAGAAGCGTAAGGTGGGGCTTGACATTTCAAATCACCGTGGTGTCCTTGGCATAAGCACGAGCTTTAAACTCTGTAGAAACATCGAATAAGTAATCGAAGTTGTTAAAGAAAGAAAATGAATTTTGTTGAATCTGATGGTGATCTATTCTAATCTTTGGAATGAGTCAGCGACAGATCTGGATGTAAGCGGTTTCCATTGGTCCCAGATTGCCGGATTTACAGCCCGGACATAACCCCCGACTCTTAGGAGATAAGCCTAGATAAACCTTGCCAAGCCACCTGGCTCCCCCTATCTTACAGAAGCAGAAGCCGCCATTTAATCTCCCTTCCACTGCAGCACCATCATCCATAGGCTGGATCCAGATGGCTGTTCCGCCCCTAGGAGCTCCAACTTGGGATCTACCATAGCGAATAACTTCTTCCAATCATCCAGTTCACGCTCATGAGAGTTTTGAATTGCCTTCATCGTAAGATCCGTACTCCTATGTTCACTTGGTGAGCTTATGAAACGACATGATCTAGGCCGTCGCCCAGGGTACATAGCACCAACATACCTTAACCTAGTCTCCTTCCAGTTCGACATACCACCAGGCGTTGGTAACACGTTGTCGTTTACCACAATTCTGGCGCCGGGTTTCAGCGCCGGAATAAGATTCCGTAAGATTATGATACAGTACTTGTCGGGCCAGTTGTGCAAAATCCATCGGAGATAGTAAACATCGGCATTTTTAACAGGTTGCGGAGTGAGAAAATCATGTGCCATGAATTGAACGCGTTCAGCTATGTTGGGTGGAATGTTCTTTCGTCCTGACTCGACCACGGGCTCAAGATCTTGTACGATGAATGATAAGGATGGATATTTGCGGGCGATGGCTGTAACTACAGTACCCTGCGAACCCCCAACCTGCGGCGACATTAGCTCCGGCAGGTCCAGTTTCAAGATCACCGGCCTTGTCATGGATCAGTTATTGAGACAATTGATTGGGACTCGCTCACATCTACAACGATACCATCACCGAGCTCTCCCCAAGGAAAGCTGTTCACCGTGTGATGTGATTCTAAGTCATCTCTACTCCCCAGCGCCCGCATCGCATTTGCGAATCGCTCAGCTCGCTCGGGGTGATCAGAAAAAAAGCCATAGATGGACTTGTCGGTGTTGTTAGCGAGAGCAAACCCCTTTCACGTATCCCGTTAGTATATTTCACTGCTGGACCTGTCCTCGGATCACGAGGTGCGAAAGTTGTCATCAGTAGTGCGCATACGTACCGTTTGTGTGGGCTCCTCAGAATTTGGCCACTTTTCCATAGCTTCGCACACGTGCGCAGACGCGGGCCCAAGATCGTCTACGTTAGCACCGACCCAATCGTGGAATACTTCATCTTCGGCTAGCAATCGGGACGTAGCGGTATGAGCTACCACGCCCGGATGGGGTTCCGCAAATATGCCGAGGAGTATTGCCCGGCGGAGGATTTGCCGAGTATCAGCTTCGCTGAGGCCAGAGATATTGGCGATCTCTGTAAATGTGGCCTCGCCCCCTACCGGAAATGCATGAGCTAGACGATATCGGATTATCACTTGCTGGCACAGGATCTCATTAACCTATCATGAAAGTTAGTAAATATGACGAACTCTTGGGATTGGCGACTCTAGATGTGAGACCTTATCATACCGAAAAGCTCATGAGGTGGAGCTTAGGTCCGAGTACCAAGCGGCGAAGCTCTAACGTATCATCGACGATAGAGAAACGTATGCTGTCAATGTCAGAGTCGTCTGCGCTAGGGAAATCAAGCGGACCGTCGACATCGAAGGACGGGGTAGGTAAGTTGTGAGCCACGAAGTATTCATTGAGCTTGGAAGTATTGAGAGCGATCCTGGAGGAGAGCTCTGTAATCCGAGGGACAGACATGACGACAGATGAGGTGGGCGAGATGGATTTTGGGAGAGAGTCAATCGATGATCCGATCTTAGATCATATATGTTTATATGTTAGTGTTGGATTCCCATTCCAGGGGAATTCGTACGGAGCCAGCCCTGGTTATGTATTCATAGAAACAAGATGCTACGGTAGTACTATCTAGAGTGGAGATTGTTACCTGCATATGAGGTACATTCCAAATGCTCCGATTGGACTGCGAGTCCTTTGTGGTCTCTGGGTGGGCTTCATACAGCAACTTCAATCCCTTACGCCCCTTTCAACACGTTGACCAATCAGCTACTAGTATGGAGGGTTGCACATGAGCTTCTGCTATTGGGGTAAGAAGTCTATGTAGAGTAGTGCAATTTTATTGTCGGCATGGGAATTTGTGGCATCCTCCTGTTATGTTTCTGTACCAGGAACGTAAAAGTCACGCGATAAGGCTCATGTTCTACGAGGGACTATCACTATATCTCACTCGCTGGGTTTGGCCTCCTGTAAACTCTTCGCCGTTACCGCTTCTGTTTTCCACTGCTTCTCCCTCGTCGAATCGAGACTTGGCAAGGGGACCGCTTCGTCAGCGCTTCCAGACTGCTTGCGGAAAGCCGAACCTCCCTCTTCGCCCGAACGAGTCGTCCTCCGTAGACTTCTGAAAGAAGCCCTGTTGCGTATGCTTCGCAGAGAGGTTTTGCTAGGACTCAGTATAGATAGCCTGCTCGCGAAGCTCTTGATGGCCCGCTCCAGGGACACCTTTCCAAAAAGCACGCGCAGCGTCGGCAAGCAGGCACAGACAACAGCGATGGCGGATTCTAGTTGCGTCCAGTATAATGTCGCAGGTGCACGTTCATCTATCCCCGCAGCTTGATTAATACTAAAGGAGTATGCAATCCGTGGCGTAAGACACTATTACGTACCTTGATCAGTACTAGGTTCCGTTTGAGCTTTGGTTATTTGAGCTCCAGCCTCGAAAAAGAAGTACACTCTCGCGATGCTGATCCCGACCACACTGGAGCGTAATTAGTACTAGCGCATCAAATAGGGGTTTCGTGAGGATTGGTGCACTTACAAAGCTCCTAGGAGGAAAATACCAGTGACCGCGATTTTCTGTTTCGGAGGCACTGCTGGTGTATTAGCAGTTGTCACATCCCAGGGAGGCGTTCTTCTTCTACTCTCCGTGTCGTAACATCTGAGACGGGAAAGCTTTTGGGAGTACTCACTCTGTAGCCTCCAGACCATGGGGATCGGAATGGACAAGATGATGATATCAATGATCAAGTTAGAGATCGCCGTGCCGTAGAACATCGGAATCGGGTTATAGCATTTCGCTACGTGGCCCGGCTCGCCGTTTTGCAGATCCCAGACTGCCTTGACCGGGACGCATTGTAAGAGGGTGGCCAAGAAGAACGCAATACCCCAGGTGATGATTAGGACAATCAAGATCGTGGTTATCACAGAGAGGGTCCTGTTTCGGAAAATGCGGCGGTAGAAGCACACGATCGAAAGCTTCACAAAGGTGAGTGCCAGAAGCGATATGAGCTGGGTAGCGAAGTCGCTCTAGCGTCTCTGTTAGCATATTACCATATGTACTTGCGAATTTAACGAAGCTTGCCTGCTTATAGATTACTAGACTTCGCTGGACTGCGGGATCCTCAAGTTCATTCGGAGGCACATTGTGACCTGGGTTTCCGAGGACAGCACCTGGGTAGAGCGGTTAGTTAATAGAACGGAGCAAATACTTAAACATAGCAGGTAGAAACTAACAAACAATGTTATTCGCACCAAGCCCTATAGCAAAAGCCTGGCCTCGTTAATAACCTTAACAACCAAGGCCGGAGGAGGGTGGCCTACAAGTCCTGGAATGATGAGATAATCGTCCGCTCGGAATTTGGCTCCTTGGAGTCGTCTAGCGATAAATCTTGCTACGACGGCCAATATGGCCAACGCGGAGAAGACCACAGAGACGGCAATAATATTAGAACTATCGGCCAGAGCCATGTTTCACAGTTGGTAAGCAGTCAAGGATACGCCACATGCAAGTAGCACGAAGAAGCAAAGGAGATGGATGGACAATCGGAGTGAGAAGAGTCATGATATTCTATGGCGCGCAAAATGTCGGATCTTGGCATGGGCTGATCAGCAATGCCCGACCTTGGAATTGCCTACCAACTGCAGATGAGGAAAGCTGCAGAGAGTGGTACTGGATGGTGCCCCGCGGAAATGTCCTATGTAGCGCCGAGAAGGATTCCGATAATATCGGTAGGGTGTTCTTGTGTCACCCCAAACCAACTGCAGAAAATCCCTTAATGCACCGCCGCAGCCACCGTAACACTGTTACATGCATTGGTTACCTGCAGCCGGCACGTATCTCACCGCGTAGGACTCAACCAACCTCTCATAATGGCATTTCGGGCTTTCTATAGCCTACTGGCCAAATTGACCTACCTAACACTGCGATGAACTGGGTCATCGTCCAATTTTCATCATGGCGTTGGTGAAAGGTAACCTTCACGACGAGTCGCTCCCTTTTCTAGATGAGGAAAAGCAAATAAGCCAGGACAAGGTTGTTGGGAACTACAAGAGAGCTTCGCTCTCAAAATTTACTTTGTTCAATGGGGCGTTTCTCATCGCGAATGTGGTCATATCTTTGTTGATTCTATCCCACGTTTGGTCCCTGTCGTCGTCACCCAGACGGGCTGTCTATTGTAAGTTTAAACCTCCTAGTCTACATCTTAGACAACTGGCTTACATCATTCTTCAAAAAATTAGCACCGGCTCAAGAAGCAATCGAATATGAAGCGAAGCCAGCCGAAGGGTTAATAAACGGTACAAGTGTATTTGTCGGGTATCCAAGTCCACAATCGGATCTGGCCTGGAGCGGTTTGTTAGAAGGTTTGAAGATATCTAGTCTGAAGAGTGAGGTGGCATGTATCTAATAACAATACAGGAGCAAACATACGAATATCCAAGGATGAGATGCGCCGATTAGACATGACGTCGCTCCCGTTTCAGGATGGTGACGGGTATTTGGGCATGTTGGGTGTCTATCACCAACTTCACTGTTTGGTAAGTAACGTGACGAGATGCCCCTTTTCGTTATATAGCTAATAACATACTGGTGGATAGAAACAATTGCGCAAGTGGATATATAGAGACTACTACTACCGGGATGAAAGTCAGAGCGTCTTGGATGAGCGAGCTTTTCACGCAGGTGCGCAACTATTATCGAGTAATTAAAAAGAAAATGCTACGGAGCGCTGACATCTGAGACAGACCACTGTGTGGAATACCTTCGACAAATCATCATGTGCCATGGCGACACTACTGTGAATCCATTTCGGTGGCTGCATGATGATTCAGTCCTTCACAGATCCGGTCCGACTTTAAGGGAGGGCGCGCAATACGAGTGCGTCAATTGGGATATGCTCTCAGAATGGGCAAAATCGCGTCGTGTAGATTTGAAGCAACCTGATCTGCTCGTGCCTGAGACATAGGTAGATGCACTGAGAGCCAAAGCTTAAATTTGACTGGGTTAAAACACTTGATTCTAACCTGAATTCTACCTTAATTCATCAAATCCGCAATATCAGCGACAGTTTCGTTATTGGTTCTCCATGTGACCGCCCATTCCGTTACTTGCGAGAAGTTTCGACACTTTCTTGAGCTGCCGTGTCCCCTTGTCCCTCCAAGATCCGCATCGATAGCCTCGAGATTGGTGTCTGCATGGCACATGAGAGACTGTCGCAGGTAATCAATGCAGTGACGAATGTGCCTGGGTGCTACTGTCTGATCAGGACTTGGTCTCTGTGCAGCAGCCCAATATCCGCGTCGAATAGTGTCCTACAGTGGAAGAGACTGTTAATGACACTGCAAATTAAGGTGGGGTGTATGTCTCATACCAGGCAGTGAAGCTGATGATAAACTGCTAGACAGCTCTCGTTTGGTGAGATCACAGGATGTTGAACGAAACCGAGGCCAACTTTTTACCTAAGCGTTAGCAACTAGGTATTGCGATTCTCGGTATCCGACCGTCTTCGGCTGCACGTACTGGGAAATAAAGCGTCCCACTGCGCCTGGGATTCCTCGCCGGACACCGCAAAGATCTTCTCGTATTGAAATGTGATGTCTTCTCCAGGGAATTCTGCAACGCACATTAGGTAACTATCTTGACCCGGTTTAGCGTCGTGTTTAAGTATGATTCTTACCGAACCACTCGGATGTTGTGAGCTGTTTCTGAGAGTGTCGACCCCAAAGGAAACCAGAGATGCCAGTCAAGGCGGCGACAACTATGGTTAAAATAGCTATTATGAACGGGACCGGATATGTAGTCTTAGAAGGCCTCGACTCACGATGATTGGATTTCTGAATGTCATCATCGTCTGTCGTGACAGGTTCGTACTTCACTCGATTGACCATCTTGGAAATTCGACGATATTTCTCTGGAGCAAGATGTGACCAAAGGTATCTTGATTTGGGATCCCTTTTCCCGGTACTACTAGGTCTGTAAAGAGCAAAATCATGAAGGCTATTTAGAAATTGAGCTCGTAACCGAATGTTGTGAAACCCGTAGAACGACTGGCTCCTAATCTTCCGGGCCGCGGATCTTCAAGTTTGACTGACGCGTACACTGACGTTCGGTTATGGTAGGCAAGTTGTAGGAGCGAGCTTGTGTCACGTATATAGGTACCCATCGTAAGTTCGAGACTGATGAGAAGCTGGCTGACTGGGTCGATTCATGTGACATTGCCGATGGCTAGGATCATAAGCTCCCGTTGGTTATTGAGCGAGCATGATGGTGGTGGGTCTAGTTTCGGCTTATGGGAATTCCTTTATGAGGCACAGTGGCTGATGAGGTTGATTGGTCTATGATAGAGTAGAAGGATTATGTGAACAAGGCAAGTTTCAATTGAGGGAGATATCAATGTAACTAACAGGACTCGTGGAGGAATTTGGGCGGAGTAGGACTACGTTGGAAAATGCTTCGCTATACAATAATAGTAACACCAACGGGATGATGAAACCCGAAAACAACGTGCTATTGCCTGATGGCTAGCCAAGCACAAAAGGCAACTGATATCCTTGACTTCAACGATCATTCGGTCAACTAAACAAACCCACAGACCATCGTTGTGAAACTTACCTAGGCAACATCTCCATCAATATTTGGCATCAACTCTCATTGACCATGCTGTTCAGCACGTTCATCATCTCTATCGCGTCCACTCGGGTGCTTGCAGCAGCGTTGCCTCTGAAAGGCTCTGCCCAAGGTATGTGAAAACGCTCTTATAGCTGTTATGCATTGGAGGTACTCATGGATCTTACAGAACTATCGTTACGAGGCCCTCTTGACATGAGCGATCTAAACATCGTCGAGAAACGTGCCGAGGATGTGGATGTGGATGACGATGACGAGTTGG
This sequence comes from Hypoxylon perforatum, assembly GCA_028571165.1. Classification (NCBI taxonomy): domain Eukaryota; kingdom Fungi; phylum Ascomycota; class Sordariomycetes; order Xylariales; family Hypoxylaceae; genus Hypoxylon; species Hypoxylon perforatum. The sequence continues at coordinate 547,177 of JAOXNQ010000001.1, forward strand.
TCGTCTACGCATGGAACGCACGCGTGTCGGAAGAGATCGAGAAGTCAGGCTAGATCTTCATATGAGGAACTACGAGAAGGACGTCCTGTCTGTGGAAACTAGACCACCAAGGCTAGCAGTGAAGATAGTGCCCTGCTCTGATTTCGTATTACCTAGAGTTTCTTTCGAATAGGTGGGCTTTGGGCTGCGGAAGGGATAGACGTACTCTCAGACTACTTCCGCAATTGAAATTAGAACACTCCAATCTGATTGGATACCGAATGTGCGAAACCACTGGCCCTGATAGTGATGAATTAGATGTGTCCATGCTCGTATGATGTTATTAATCTTCAGCATTGAGCGTCAATATGCAAGGCAACGTTGATGAAATCCCCGGCTGCCACGCCGCAGGCGCACGTTCGGCAACTCTTTCGGGCCTTCACCCTACGGAGATGCTAATATCGCGTATGACGGTAAAATCATCATGCATAATCGTCTACAGTCAGCCATGACTCAACAATCCTGGTACATATAGGCCTCCTTCCCCAAGGAAAAGCTGCGTTGGGAAGAGGTATGGCGGATGGAAAGACGTGTCAATGGTCGCCGGATTTAAGGCTCTCCTAGGAGATACCTACCTAGGAATGCGGATCGGCCCGTAGTGGCAGTAAGGGTATTGCGCGTTGGCGTAGGGCTGAATTCTATGCATCTTTTACGGGAATAAGTTTTAGATATACGGCATTTGTTGGATCGCTTACTCTCATGCATGAGTTTCCTAGAAGTATTTTTGTCGGTTATTGCATGGATTTATCAGCGATAATTCCGACTTCAGCTACGTGTTATTGCTTGACCTGGGATAAGGCGGCTCATAGGGGATGAACGGGAGAGGAATGTTAAGCTAAGTAGGTAAGTATGCCCACTGGTTTGATTAAGATGCAGAAGAGGGGATATCTGATCAGCGCCCATGTGATATATCGTCGTGTTATCCAAATATTCACTCAATTAGTGCTGAATACTGAAGCAATAATGGTAGACTGTTTGGTGCTAGTTTGATCGTTTCAAGTATCGGTGCTAGGCCTAGCCGGATACAGCGGTGAGCTTTTGGCCTTGGTCATTCTCCGGAGGACTTGCTGCCGCCACATCTCCTGAAGCTGGCTCGACTAGTTCCTTCCGCTTCTGGAAAGCCTCGAGTAGTTGCTGCACCTCTACGTCGATCGACATCCCCCGCTTACGGCATCCTTCGATGAGTTCTTGCACTCTCATATCCTCTGCCTCTATACACCTTTTGATAAGTGCTAGAGCGGAACCTCTGCTTAGCCACGGATCGCTTGTCAGGCTTGCCGCCTTGCTAGATCTCATTTTATTGAGGAATTGGAAGGCTGTCTTGTAATCGTCCTGCATCGTGGAGATGCGGATCAAGTGATCGTAAGTGACCAATGTAGGCTCGATGGAGAAAGCTTCCATCTCCGCGAACAGGAAGTTCATGGATTTCTTAAGCGTGCAGTGGCTGAGGAGCACATGATAGGTTTCAATGTCAGGTCCGTCGACGCAGATTTGGCGCACGCTTCTGTACAGGTCCAAGGCTGCTTTGAATGGGCGATGGACCGCCACAGCCTCCAAGACAACGTTGAATGCAGCAGGTGGGACCTTATAGTCTAATCTCAGCTCATGTAGAAATTTTAGAGCAGCCTCTGTTTCTGAAGCCGATTGGTTCAAAGTCCGAAAAATAGATCGCGTGCTGGACAAGTCAGGGTGTAAATCTGCCTTTTCCATGATGCATAGGATCGTAAATGCCTTAAGGAGGTCATTTTGTTGAGCATGAATGTCTATCAGGGCCTCGAAATGGTGTAATTCTAGCTTCTTGCCACGGCTTGAAAGGGTTTGGATAGCGCTTACAGCTAATGCTGCGTCTGCGTGACCCGACGCCGTATTGAGTACGTTCATGACAATCCCATCAGGAGGATTCAAGTATCCAGGAGAGACTGAATGGTTCCATATGTATTTGATCCCATTGTAAAAAGCATCTCTGCTGAAGACATCAAGAAGAAACTGCCAAGTGTTGAGGGATAAGGGTTCCGAGGCTATGTTTGCGACTTTAAATCGATGCTGGAGAATTGAGAGGGTCTCTTCGTGGAAACCCAACTCGCCAAATGTGTAGAGAAATATGTCGTAGAGCCAAGATGGCACACTGACGGGATCTCTGTGCAACTCCTCCAGTTTCTCAAGCGCAAGCTCGTACTGATTATCCCTCAACAGCCCAATGATGATATTTACCGAATCATCTACGGTTGGCGTGTACCAGCGGTTTTTCATTTCATAGAGTACCGTATTTCGGAGAGCGTAGTCCGGGTGAATGGCCGTGACCTGTGTTCCGGTTAAGACATATCCTTCCTTAATACGGGATATTCTACCTTACCTCTAGGAGAGCTTGGTATATTTGCGGCGTGAGCGGGATTCCTGACCTTTCCATTTCTTTAAGGAGCTGCCCAGCAACCTCTGCAGACCCATGATTTTTGTCGACATTTGCTCTAATAAGACTCTCGTAGAGTATTGCATTCGGTTTCTCTTGCCTCTCCTTTACTAGATATTCGACCAACTTCACAACCGAGTGGTATGTGCCTTGTGCTCTCGGCAGTTCTTTGAGAGCTGCATAAATCGTCTTTGTTGGGATTCTGTCGAGCTTAGTAGCAAAGGAATCGATACCCTCGAAGAGCGTTCCAGGAATCCACGGACTGCGCTTCGCTAGCCGCTTGAGGTATTCAATGCGCGCTCTTTCGAACCCGTCGCGGTCGGGGTGCGTCTGGTTGGTAGAAGTCGTAGCAGCGATACGGCGGTACTCTCGCCGACCTCGTGTCTCATGGGCTCGGACATTGTGACCGAACGGTGGGATTAATCGGTGTCGAAGACGATGGGAATGACTGGTCAGTCGCGACAAAGTCACAACGTCTACCGAGGGGCATAAACATCGCCAGAGACCGTCAATGGCAATACGCTCCCCCGGCATTGCGCGTAGAGGTCAATTGGCGCTGAATTAGGCCTGTGCCTATCGCGAATTACGGCTGCTGAAGCTTCTGTGCAGAGTGGGCGATAAGATAAAGGAGAAAATGGAGCGCGAAACGGGTGGTTCACTTGCGTGCAGCTGGGATCAGCTGTTCAAACGACTACGTAAGTACCTAAGTACTCTTTTAAACTAGAAGGCACCTTTACGATGCCATCGAGGTATCATACATCACTGAATGTACTCCGCTCCAGAAGAAGCCTGAGCACCTGGCATTAAAGCAGGCTATATTTTGTTGTTGTGCACTTTGATCTAGTTCCATCTCTTGAAGTCAAAGAGGAGCGAGATGTTTTCACGAGCACTGGTATGATTGGGATAATGGACTAAACACACATGGTGGCCAAGATGCAATTCCGAAGAAGGGACCCTGGGTTCCCTCTCGTGACTACCCATCGGTCCTTATGTCTGATATCCGGGGTGTCAACCGCAAAGGACTCCTTGTACCAGCCACCATCTCGCCATATTGGGTATCATCCTTCCTCCACAATAGCTATTTCCTAGCTTTTGCTAGCTTCTCGGAAAATCTTAGATACTTCCTTTGCTGCGTTAGTCTCCCAGGCAGTGATTTTTTTGCTTCTTTATTCCGGTATCGTCGTTATAGCATTAACGTAATTCAGGCACCCCGGCCTCTGTTTCCTCTACCCCGTTGACCACGGCCGCCACGGCTACCTCCTCTATCACCTCCTCGACCGCCGCCGTGATCTCCTCTCTGGCCGTGGGAGCCTCTTCCGCCTCTGAATGAGTTTTGCTGGTTGTGTTGTTGTTCTTTCACGAGGTCGATGATCTCGTCAGGTACTCGGAGATATTTGATCTAGAAAAACTGGTCAGATGCGAGTCTATAGGTTTTAGATGCAGCGTAAGAATCGAAAAGTACGTTGTTTCCCTTGACATATACTTCAGGGAGGCGGACGAACTTGTCTGCTTCCTATTGTTTCAGTATCAGCTAAAGCGCTAGCTTGGGAGTCCATGATTAAGCATAGTTCTTTACCGGACTGGTCTGGATGACTTCCTTCAACGTCAGGTTCATCCAGGTGTCGCATTGTATTAGGTGGCCGTTCAAAGTCTCTCCGTTCTTCAGCTCGACAAGCATAGGATGGCCTTGGGCCGCATTCAAGAGGCCGAGAGGTAACTGAGATGATGTCGCATTAGTTCATTTATGCTAAGGTAAGCGAATAAGCTACTGGGCGCATACATACCATCTTGGATAAATCACTTGCAGGGCCGACTTCGGTGGTTAAGCTGAGGCGCAAATGGTGCGTAATGTCAAGATGTCGCGACAAGGAATCTTTGTTGGTGTTGACGATAGCTAGGCTTGGAAAGCTTGAGTTTGGTGGGGCTTGAATTTAGAAACCAATAGCCACAAATGCTACGCCACAGCTGAGCTGAGGTCGCTGCACAATTGGTGTTTGCACGACCTGCACGGCCTGAAGAATAAAGCCCCGACATTATTCAATGCGTCTGCCGCCAGCGACTCAACATCTTAGATGCTGAACTATACCCCTGATTCACTGGTATAGATAACTGATATAGGCTTTGAGTATTCGCCATACCTCATTCGCCCAATTTGCAGAATGATAACTTTTGTTGCGGCTATTATAACGCTAGCCTTTGCTCGTTTGGTGCTTCACGTCTTTTGTTTGGGACTTGAACATGGAATCCTGACTTCATCTCTTATCCCCAGCTTTATTTCAGATGAAATGATGATTGGTCCATATCTTTCTGCTCTCATTTAATCACGTTGCGTACGAATCAGTCCCCGGTTTTAGTCGGCATCAAACCCAGCTAAACGCAAGCCGGGTTAGAGGATTCGTCAGCTAGTTGAAGCTCATTGGTGGTTGCGAGCAGCGATCCCCTACTGGGTGGTAGCAGGGCGCGCAGTACACAGCCTCATACGTAGAGGCAACGCTAATAGATTAGACTGCTGCTATGTAGGCGCCCCCTCTGCCCCTCTAACATTACCTGGGAATCTCTCTACAAGGCGTTGCCCTACTGTAAATCTTTTTCTTAGCGTTCTCCCTCTTGCCCCCCTGCCTTACAAGTCGACCGATGGTAGCGTGGGTTCGAATTGTATGTCCGCGTGGCACTCCATCCGGGCGTCTTACATATCAGCAGCAAGCTTGCTGTAGGCAACCATTTTGTGTTTTTCCTCCCTGTTCCCCTTATTGAGCGTGCATGGTTTGTAGTCTTGCCATGTCAAGATAATTATACTGCTTATTATTTTTATACTTTTTGGCTGCCTGATCAGACGATGCGTGGCCTCCTAAAGGCCCAGCTGCTGCTGGCGCCGGTGCTGGTCACTGCTCTCCCAACCAGACACGAGGGTAAGTCTCATCAATCAAGTACCAAGACGCTTGTGGCTACTTCTAACACGGAACCATCAAAGTTAATAAGCCGCACGCACTAATTAACCTCGATATAAATCCTACATTGGATGACACTACCTCTGAGGGAACGGTAAGTTACAAGCACGCTGAGACGAACCCGATGCCTTACTGACCCAACTGAAGGCTCTTCGCCTCGATATCCTCGAGTCGACCTCTCCCTGCGGTTATGGTAATGTGACCATCAATGGCCAGACACTAGCACAAGATGAGGATGGTATTGGGTCCGGCTCCATTACAACTGACCATGGAAACACCCTTCTTGCCAACTGGGGTTTCACCTGCGTACATCTTGAGAATGAATTTCAAGGACAGGTGATGACCTTCGAAGTCATCTCTCTAGATGATAAGAAAGTCGAAAATGTCGGATTTACTATCCAATTCCAGCAAATGGCCCCGGTTTCGGTTTCTTTCATCAATGCTACCTCTTCTGTTATCGATGGTACCATCTCTACGGATGCTTCCGACGATGACTCGAAAGAGTCTCCAGCCACTTTGGATGACGAACTGGCCGAGTTGAAGTCTATGATGCGACAGCTAGCGGCACTCGAATATGCAATTTCTTCCAAGGTCCAGTACTTATCCGATGTTTACGATTTCAGACGACCGGACGAGTTTCATTCATTTTCCGAATGCGACAGCCTGAAGTGTATCGTGAAGACGATGTATAGCCGAGCTAAGCACATGGCTAGTAGGCTGTATGAAGGCCGCTTCGGCCGATATGGGCATGGGCATGGGCATAGGCATGGGCCGGGCTTCCCTCATGGTGGAAGGCATCATGACCACCCATCGTTCCCACCGCCACCCCACGGGAATCATTCACATGGCCATCACCCGCCGCCGCCGCCTTGTCATTGCCCGCCTCCTCCGCCACCGTTTGGTCGGCCTCATGGGCCTCCATTTGATCGGCCCCATGGTCCACCCCATGGTCCGCCCCATGGTCCGCCCCATGGTCCGCCCCATGAACCACCATTTGGTCCGCCTCATGGCCACCCACCGCCGCCTCCTCCTCCACCTCCTCCAGGCCATCACTTCCCGGGCCACGATGGCCCTCCGGGTCCTCCTGAACCAGTTGACGAGTTTGATAACGACATGGTAAGTTAGATGAAAATATTGAACGTGCGAGAAGATTTCCTCATCTTCCTCATCTTTCTCTCAGGAGGATTGTCTACCCCTAGGGCGGAATAAATCCGATAAAATGAATAGGTTTTTTATACTAACTTGTCTAGGAGCCCCCTGTCGAATTTGACGGCGAGAAACCTGGACGACCTTTTCCTGTTGTCGAGAGTGAAGACGATTTCTCTGACTTTCCGTTGACTCCTGAGGACCGACCTCATCCCCCCCCTCATCACGGAATACCAGGCCATAGAAAGCCTCACAACGATGAGCCTCATCATGAAGACCGCCCCCCTTTTCATTCACCAAAATTCCATGAAGGACCTTTCCATGGAAATCCGCCGCCGCCGGTTGGTATCCCATATCGATGAATGTTAGATTTATACTAACACATTATAGCATTTTGGCCCCCCTGGCTTGTTTCATACGATATCAATCCTCCATATTGGAGCTATTGTAGTACTACTTGGTTTACTCATAAGCGCTATACACACCCGCTGTTTTACCGCGTCTCGCCGTAGTGGGCATTCTGGATGTTGTGGACGGCACCAAGCTCAAGAGGAACATTGCCAAAACCGTGGTAGCGCCTGGGCCTCCCAACGTACTGCCATTACCGCAAAGTACTCTGAAGTTGTCAATTGGTTAAAGGAGGGTGTGAGACGTCAAGAGATCGAGGACGAAGAGAAAGAAGCCATCATGAGACGCATTGGGTCGAATAGCGACGAGGAGGACAACCTCTCGACGACGATGGAACAAGAGATTGCGCAATTCCGCACCGCCGCAGATGTTGTTGGCAGTCTGATAGCGGCTGAAGGAGGACAGTCTCGCGGATACGCTCAAGAGATGCGACAGACCGATATTCCCACGCCCCCGAGCCCTACCTCGGCTTTCCCCGACTACGCCTCTGTAGATGAAGAGCTTCCCGCTTACGACGAGGGATCAGACGATTCCCGATTTGTTGCCGACGGGTTTAGGTACACCCCCGGAAGCTCGTGCTACACATCAAACGAATCCTCAATAACAGGATCATCTCTTGATGAGCATCTGGGAAGAAAAGACTAGAGCAATGAGAGACAGGGTTACATACGGTCAGGACAGACCGAATTTTTCTATGTTTTTTGTATAAATACCTACCTAGGGAAGCGAGCTGATGGGTCACATTTGTACTGTGACTTTATGCTGGGGTTTCGAGAAGACGCCGCCGGCTTAGCAGCGTGTTGGGTAGAATATTCGAATACCATGGTGATAGTTTTTAGGAAGAAGAAATAATTTTAGCCAACGCATTAATTTAAATGAATCTATACTGTCCCCCAAGTATTGGCACAGGTCAAGAGGCAGCTGAATATTCGTACACCCTGGTCGCTGACACATTCTCAACAGAAACCGGACTTCTCAAGGTTTCAGCAGGCAGCTCAGCTACATACAATTAAGATACTGTCGATCAATATCGTCGCCTACGTCACTTATGCACCAATAGACAGACTGCGACAGTCTTGTACTACGCTATCCCCGCACCTCGGATATCAACCCCAAGACCTTCTATTAAGAGCACTTCGTGTTAATACCGGTGGCGCATTGTCATGTCGGCATGCACGCAAAGTTGCATTGATTAGCGGTGATAATGCGTTCATCTCGCGGGGTCCGGCGTTAAGCTTACTATCGAGGAGGTTCCCCAGGTTAGCTACTCTCTATAAATCGAAACGGGCACCGGTATTGAAAGCCCTTGGTTACCCCTCACATGATATTGCCTTTCATTGTGCAAGATGTGTTACCGTAGTTCTCAATGCCTAGCGTTCGCCGCCTTTCTCATTACTTGTGCCAATGCATGTTTGCATACACGATTTGCGCGTCAGCCCCTAGTTGAGAGACAGGATACTCCGCTGTCGGCTCTGACACCAGAGGAAACTACCCTCGTAGAGGCTATTTCCAACACCACTATATCAGAATGGTCGTACTACTATACGCACGGAGCCCATCTTGCCGGGCAAAATCTCACGATGGCGGAGTGGACTGCGGATCGCTGGAGGGAGAATGGCTGGAATTCGAGCATTGTCTCTTACGACGTCTTTCTAAAGAACCCGGTCAACAAGTCCCTGAGCCTAACGTACTCGGATGGGAGTATTTATCAGCCATCCCTGGAAGAAGCCGTGCTAGAGCAGGATGATACGACTAGCTATCCCAATAGGATACCCACATTTCACGGCTACTCAGCAAGCGGCAGTGCAGACGCCGAGTTCGTATACATTGGGCGGGGTCAGCAAAGCGATTTCGCCAGGCTGATTGAGCTTGACGTGCCGCTGGAAGGCAAGATAGCCATTTCGAAGTATGGAGGTCCCTTTAGAGGACTGAAGGTCAAGAACGCGCAGGAGAATGGGATGATCGGCGTTATCATATTTACAGACACAAGCGATGACGGCGACATCACCGAAGCAAACGGATACGCCGCCTACCCTGACGGGCCGGCGAGAAACCCATCCGCCGTGCAGCGAGGAAGCGTACAGTTTCTTTCCACCTTTCCTGGTGATCCAACTACTCCTGGTTACCCGTCGAAAGAGGGTTGTCCAAGGGCAGATCCCTCACCGGTAATCCCTAGGATACCTTCCATTCCAATATCTTACGCAGATGCAATTCCATTCCTCGCCACGCTTGACGGATACGGGACGACTGGCGCCGAGGTAAATCGAACGGGCTGGGTGGGCGCATTAAATGTGTCCTATAGCACTGGCCCTGCTCCTGGGTCGACAATTAGCATGACGAATCTCATGGAAGAAGTATATACCCCGATCTGGAATTCCATTGGTATAATTAATGGCACCATTGCGGACGAAACAATTGTCATAGGAAATCATCGCGACGGTATGTTTCTCTCATAGCCCCTGGGTACTATTGACCCAACTCACTAACAGTCTATAACTGCAGCATGGATAATAGGGGGTGCTGCCGACCCTAGTAGGTTATACCCAGTAATCTCGAAGGAATAGAGGAAAGGATTGCAGTGATGTTACAGAGTGCTAACACCTAGAAGACAGCGGAACAGCAATAATAGTTGAACTTGCCAAAGCATACGGTAGTCTTCTGTCTCAGGGGTGGAGACCGAAACGAAATATTGTCCTTGCATCGTGGGATGGAGAAGAGCCAGGTTTGCTTGGCTCTACGGAATGGGTTGAGGAGTATATCCCCTGGTTGACCGAGACTGCGGTATCATATCTAAACATTGTGAGTATTATCGATTCTTGGTAGTATTAAGCGGTGACTCTAATTACCAGGTACATAGGATATCGGTGCATCTGGACCTTGGCCTTACATAGAAGCAAGCCCTGAGCTCCACACTATTGCTACAGATGTCATGAAGAAAGTTTCTTGGATGGATACGGGCCGTAATATGTATGATATATGGCTTGAGTACACGGGCGGCTCGATAGGTGTTCTTGGGTCGGGAAGTGATTATACTGCATTCCTGCATCGAGGAATAGGATCTGTAAGTGTTCTCTAACTGTAAGAGTCGCGGTGCGGGATTACCACTAATTATTGTCAGATTGATATGGGCACTGGGGGCGATGCTGCAGATCCGATCTACCATTACCATTCCAACTTTGACTCTTATCACTGGGTGAGTAGCCTTGCCAGAATACGAAGGAGGAGAAAAAAGTTGAAAGAGATATTGACTGCAGGTATTACAGATGTCAACATTCGGAGATCCCGGCTTCTTAGCTCATAAATCGATGGCTCAAGTACGGCTAATCGGTACCTTATGATGAAGAGACCAACAGGACTAACAGTCTTTTAGTATTTATCACTTTTAGCATATAACCTCGCAGACCAAGACGGAATCCAGTTTGATCTACCAAACTATGCGAGACAGCTAGAAGCCTACTACGAGGACCTCCTTTCTACGATCGACTCTACATTACAGAACCTGGATACTTCCTCTTTGCGAAGCGCCATAGATGAATTCAGCATTGGTGCCACAGAGGTACAAGCCCTCGAGAAGCAGGCGGTGGCAACAGACGACCCTGAGCTGCTTACCTTGGTGAATCACAAGTACAGAGATTTCCAGCGCGGCTTCGTTTCGCAAGGCGGCCTGCCAAATCGGGAGTTCTACCGCCACCTAATTTTCGCGCCGGGAATTGACACCGGTACCTTTACCCCTATTTTATTTTCGGTTTCGTAGAGACGAGTTTTTAAGCTGATGAACTCTGGTTAACTAGGCTACGCCGCGACAACATATCCAGGTATAACAGAGGCATTGGAGGCTGGAAATAATTCCCTCGCAGCCGAATTCGTACAGAAAACTGCAGACGCCATCTTAATAGCAGCCAACATCATCAAAACCTAATAGCTTACAGGAGCGACGGCCTGGTCGAAGGTTTTTGCGCATAATACTAACCAATCAATATTGTTGAGATTAGCATAAAGAATAAGAAATATAAAAGAATGAGGATAGCTTCGGTTGAAAGGCCTTGTTCGGTTGTTCGTATACCTTCAAAACGTATTATTTATGACTGGGTTTATGCGGAACGGCTGTTCAAGCACTACAAAGACATGACACATTCTTTTGGGTTGAAGCTTGGTTCGTATATCTACCGCCATAAAAATTTAGCTCTGCGAGGCTGTTACAGCGTAGAAGTGATCACTCGAATCAGACTTGGCTCTTTTTGCAATCGACCTCTTCTATGCAATCTCGCCTCTGATACTCAAGGATTCTTAATTAGTATCTCTAGACTGTTTTGGTACCTTTTATCTTTGGTTCACCTTACGATCATATCAGGAAATCATGTTTCAACCTCCAGACAACCGTACAGCTCAAGAAGTACAGGATGCACTATCGGCAATATATCAGCAGCAGAGCAATGGCCAATGGTGGAGATTTATGGACCTGTGCGACATCCGTTACAGGAACCGAATTGATGTAGCCCTGTGTGCTGAATACAACCCCGAAACAAGATACATCACTCTTGATGATGAGACTATATTTGAGGATTGGTATGAGCGCATAGGTGTCCCTCACGAAGTCGCCTCGACGGACCCAGATTGGTATATGCCATTTAAAAAGTGGATGATGTGCACGGCAAGAGGCTGGTATAGATTGATTCCTCGGCCGGTATGTAAGTAACATCTAGAATCCCTCTCGCCCCAGTTCAGCTAATTCGGGAGTAAGAATACTTCACGAGGAGTGATCTCAAAGTCATTACTCCCGAGATACATTTCAATCTTGCCTTGAGAAAGCATAGTTACCTAGTTACTAACTCCTCATGTAGTGCCACCAAGGATCAAACCAGAGCAGTTTGGACATCCTATAGGCGAGAAAATTCTTGTCAATTTCTTCACCATCGTCAGGTCTCGTATCAGGAGAAATGTTAAGTACTTTTGGTAAGGCTCACCCAGGTATTCTTGGTTTTGCTCTACATTCTATTACTTTGGGAAATGCTAATAACAGTAAACCAGGTGGTCTGACCTCACTTGCCAGACCATTAATAATTGCCTTAATGCCGATTTCATAGAGTTTATGGGGAACGAGAGAGTTGGTACGTTTCTTAGGCAGAAACATATTTGCTACGCTCTATACGGCGATACGGCGGTATTAGGCGAAGACAATTATGGGGACGCACTACGGAGCTTTATCAAAGCCCCGCCTGTTCAAAAGTCCTTCAGAGAGTATGTCAACTCTTACTTGCAAAATGAAACCGAGACTTCGAATCTCGTTGTAGAGAACTCAGACTGGGCCACCATACAGCGTACGTTAGGTAGCATGAATCGGCAAGAAGGGATCGCAGAATACGGCCAGTTATTTGAGGATGACCCGCAGGAGCTGAAAGGCGGGTGGAAGCATGAGGACCACGCAGTAAGTAGCATCGTCGCTCCCTTCCAACTATTTTCACGAGTGTTACTAACTTCTGCCAGTGTAGGTTTATTTTGTGCGTTTACGAATTCTTGGAATACGCCGCGCTCCATGTAGAAAGTCCAGATCAGTTAGAGCAAGGGTTTCTCCGGTACGCTTTCAGTAACACGTACAGTGTCGATAGAGAAGATAAATACTTTTTTGGCTGGGCGCTCCTTATTTTACTCCAGAAAAGCGTAAGTAATATACCTAAAGTTCTCTCTTTCCCTGTTAGAAACGATCTAAGAATCTCTCAATACTTGCTAACATGGTTAGTGGCAACATAACCGGGAGTATCCAAAATGGAACTACGATGAGGTTCTCGCTCCTGTCCTCTATGAGGATGTAAGTAATATCAAAGTCTCTTTTCCCCGACGTTTTCTGGAGTCAAAGTTCTATGGTTTAAGGAATGAATTATTCCTAAAGTCATATTCGAGACTCAGTCGTTTCACATAAAGAAAAAATTACTAACTTCCGTTTCTATAGTGGGATGGCGGCGACAGAGTCAACTTTCGAATAACTGAGCTTGGCGCCGTAGACCTCAACCCCGAGACAGAATGGGAAATTACAGAATTTCCTAATGAGTGCGAAATTCAACACGGCCGAGAAATGGGAGCCGTAAATGCCAGGATGGCGGCCGAGTATGAGAATCCGACGTATGAATCAGACACAGATCTATGGGAATAATTGATAACCTTGGGTACCTACGTACCTACCTAGTTAGAATTGCTACCCGAACGGAGATCTACCTAGGGCTGAATAGATTGTTCTAGTATACGTACACTACTTGTAAACGATTAATGTATATTTCAATACCACTACTACTATGAAAAGAATAACTTAAAGAGAAATTAAAGTAATGACGAAGACCACCAACGGTGATATTGTAATGCCCGCGTCTCAGTTTAGTCAACAGTTAGAGGGAACCCCATCAACGGGAAACGGCTACAACAGAAGGTTTATGGAATTCGCCCCAAAGCAGGCACTTTGCTTTTATTTATAATAAACTACTTACCTACCTGAAATGACATTTTTGAATCTCTGGTCTTTACGTTATGACTATGGTTCTAAGCCGATAGTACCTTATTCCAGAAGCTCATTAGGGACTGAGTGGCAAGTGTAAGCTTCCGATCTTGGATCTTCTCGTGGTAAACTCTGTTCTGCATATATCGGTCGCGCTCATTAAAGAATGGTCTGACTCGAGATCTCCACTCTCGGTATCGTACAGCATCCTCGACAGTAGGGGGCTGGTCTTCTTCTCCTACAGGATCCTCGCTAGTCGGAAGCTTCACAGGCAGTAAGGTCCCGTGGACTTCAAGGATCTGTAGGATCTGTAGGCTTGGGTCTTCGTCGACATCCTTGGCAACTGGTAACTTGACGACGAGTTTGTGGGCAGTTCGTCCTACCTGTTCAGTGGCGGGCGACTCTACACGGGGCAGTCTTTGCTGCATCAGAGAGAACCAATTGATTGCCTGGGCCTTTAGTTGCATGCGGTCGTGAACCTTGCAGTCGTACAGCTTGCTAAAGCTTGGAGGTTTTCTCGTGCGCTTCTTTGTTTTGCCTGTTGTGGAGCGTTTTCGCTTATTGCCTCGAGACGAAGTATTTCTTCCCTTCGGACTGTCCGACTCACTTGAAGACACCAGGCCCTGATCCGACGAATCATCTTCTGGACGAGGTATGAGACTGAGTTCTGGCCCGAGTGAGGTTTGTTGGGCTACAAAATCAGCAAACTCGGCGCTCTTTGCTGCAAGTCTCTTCCTCTCCATCTTGAAATGCGGTTTGGGAACATACTTGGGAGATATTGCATGATGAAGTAATCTTCGGTCTATGATACCCGTATCTCCAACACTGACGCAACCGTAAGTTGTTGGAGCTGGTGAATCTTGTTCAAATAAAAGACTCTCCGAGGGCAATGGCTCCTTCCAGTTAGCGAACCCGGACTTAGCTACAGTGGATCGTAGATATTGAAGCTCTCTCTTGCCCTTTCGTGGGATGATGTCTTCCCATGCTCGAAAAAACCCTAGACGTTGCATGTCTCTTGGTTTGCACGAGTCTAGAAATTCACGCCTCCTTTTTATCGTCGTAATGTAACATTCTTCGTGCATTTTGTGTTGCTTTTCTCGTTCCTTCTTGCTCTCGTGTGCTTTACGTACATCAGTCCACCGGTCGTCATCAAAGTTTTCCTTGTTCGGGGGTTGCTCTAGGCTGGTGCTGATATCTTCGAGAGCCAGCTCGTAGTTCACCAAAGCTACGCTTCTCCGATCGAGTTTTAATCGCATAACCGTTCGCAAAAGTGGTGAATGTGCCATCTTGAAAAACTGCTTAAGAGTTTCGTAAGATTAGCCGTGTTGGTAAGTTTGTCTAAGGCAAGATTTTATTTTATGGTTGATGTTAACGGCTATAAGTTGAACTCGAAACTTCTCGATGGGGGTAGATATGGGCTTATTCCTTTTTTAAGGCAGGGACCATTCCTTCTTTTCAACTCTTTGTCAGTGTATAGGAAACAATCCCTTTATTGTCATTTATTGTTCTTGGTTTAGTACTTTGTGCAGGCGTCTTTGCCTACAGACTTTTAAAACCCTTTTTGATCTTATTATCAATAATAGGACAATAGGACATAATCAACACTGGATCGCTTAGAGCTTTGATCAGGACTGGCCCTAAGGCCATAATCTACTTGGCATCATAATCGGGCATTGATACATCACTAGGTGCTTGGCCGGGTTTGAGGGTGGTTCGATGATATATTTGCCAGTTTCAACTAATATCTCAAGTACCTAAGAGATAGATTGCTACATATAAGGTCTTAGATCATGTACCTGAATGTAACTGCTCTGTCGCCTTTAGTTGACAATTCCTCAACCGTAAACTGCGCCTCACCGCCTTCTCGAATGACCTTATCTCTACGTTTGTTAATAGTGCCGTACGCTATGAGAAGAACGAACGCTGCGACGACACCGATAATGATAAAGGCCAATTCTAGCCCATGACCGAGCTTGTACTGAGGAGCGTCTTTCTGTCGGTAGAAATTTGAAGCCATGGCACCGCCGAGGTTTCCGATGCCAATCTGTATGGCCATCCCGGCGCTACGCTTGTAACTGCCGGCTAGGTTATTTGAGAGCCACGTAACAACCCCCGGAAATGCTGGATAAATAGCGCAAGCTACTATAAAGACGCCACCGTAAACAACTCGAGGATTGGTACTAGATATGCACCTTCTGGATGTTAGCATTTGTCGGACTGTCTGGCCTCTTGGACAGAAATAGGACTTCAGCTTACATTGAGAAGCCGACTATCATCACCAACATAAATGAGATGATGAACGGGCTACGCTTTCCCACGCGATCTGATAAAAATGCAAAGACCACAGATAGTATTGCGGCTGTTATGTAGATTGGTACCGTCATAAGCTGTGCAGTGCTCGCAGAGTACCCAAGATTCCTGATGATAGTCGGGAGGAAAAGACTGATCCCGTACAGTGGACATACAATCTATAGATGACTAAGTCAGTTCCCTATTAGAGAGCCGCGAAAACCGACGAAATTGACTTACGCCCAAGTAAACAAAGATATTCACCCATATCTGCCAGTCTTTGAATGCATCAAGCACGTATCGCCACTCGAACTCCTCGGCCTGCGCAACTTGCGTGTGCCCGTATCCTTTTCCTTGGAGCTGCCCCTGGTATTTTAGACGGAACACAACAAATTCTCGTTCTTTTTCGGTGAGGAACGAGGCAGTCTCGGGGAAGTCGTGTAAGACGAAGAATGCAACGACAGCAATTATAACCTAATGCACTCAGTTTCACGTGGTTGTATTGACCATTGTTCCTTTACTTACAGTAACCAGGCCTTCAAGAATAAAGATCCAGCGCCAACCTTCGAGGTTACCGATCCCGTCCATCTTTGCGATCGCAAATGCTAGAAGCCCGCTAAATGCGCCGGCTATGGATGCGGCCGAGAAGAACATAGCCTGGCATAATGTTAGCATTTGGTAGTAGCAGGTAACCCCGTCCGACAGGAGGGATTGTCGTCTTATACACTGGTCATACTTGACGAAGTTGTATTTCATGGCGACAGTACCACATGGTAAGGTAGTACTAAACGTCGGATTAGCTCCAGACAACTTAGATAGTGTAGTAAGGGCACATACCGCGCATCCAGGATATAGGCCGGCTTCCGTGATACCAAGAAAGAGCCTTGCAATCATGAGGCCGTGGAAGTTCCTTACTATACCCATCAACGTCATCACTGCACCCCACTAGTAGGTTAATATTAGCTGATAGTTCCTGTTTTCGGGTATGTTTTGGAGAATGAAGATATTTTGTTTCGTTAATTCCTGAATGTGGAACTTGGCGGCAATAGTGGTCCATCTCACGTACGGGCGATAGAAGGGGTATCTATGAGTTCACATACCGCAACCATGATGAAAGGAAGCCATCTAGAAGGACGCAACCTCTTGAGGAGCAAATTACTGGGTACCTCGAAGGCTGCATAGGTGAAGAAGAATACCGTGAGACACCAATTATACTCATCGGAACTCATTCCTAAGTCTTCTTGGAGGCCTTCGATCTTTGCGTTTCCTATATTGCCTCTATCTAGGAATGATAACAAATAGAGCATAGCAAGCATCGGAATCAAGCGCATGTCCATCTACTTTGGGAAGCGAGAGGTTAGCCTATGCTTTTGCTATTAAGTTTCTGTTATTAGACAGGTATGAGGGCCTCAACCTTTCGTAATATCTTTTTCTCGTCTAGGTCAGCAAAGGACTCAAGTGTCGTCCCTGGTGCCGTGGCGAGGGCGTCGATGCGGGCAACCTCATCGCGCAGCGTTTCGCCAGAAAATTCGTGATGCCCAACCTCGGTCTTCATCGATATCTCATGATTGCCTGCCATGATGGGCGGAAAGTCTTTGCCGTATCCGAATACGGGATTGCCGGGTGAGTACAAAGACAGGCGAGTCTCTCGGATTTATTATTGAACGAGAGGTGAGCAATGGAAACGAGGACTTATAGGTGCCAACGACGAAAGAAGTTCCTGGGTCGCCGGAGCATTCCACCGAGAGGCACTAAGCACGCGCGCTCCATGATTCCGCGGGTCACATCAGTGGCGCGTGCGGGGACCCCTGATGGTGATTGGAACTATCCCTAACCAAGGGGCCCCCAAGCTGCACACATGTATTGCATCATCCAATAAGCATTGAGACAAGTGAGAAGCGACTCATGATGACCGGGGTGACTGGTAAGCGTCCCACGCAGTTCTTGGAGACCCCGTGGGGTGGAAATGCACCTGAAGTCAGATTATACCTAAGCAGAAGCTGCAGAAGCTAAGTGTCTGACGTGCATATACTCCGAGCTGGTCGTGGAGACTCTTCAGTGCAATCGGATCTAAGGAGCATTTGTCGGCAGAGCTGTCGGCATTCCCAGCAGATACGCATCACGGAGAGACACTGGGCGATTGGGGGTACAATTTTCTTTCCGTAGGTGCTGTGGCACTCGCTAAGCAATCTGCGGGGAGGTGGGAGTAGACAGTGCCAAGTCAAAATCCTGATCGGTATTATGCTAGATTCCCCATGTTATTTCATACTGATCGTAGTGCCCCTCTTCAAACACCGTTGTTAGACTTGGTGTACTCTGCTTGTTGTAACACATTACATACACTATTAACCATGATAAATCAAGGTATACCATATTCTTGCCTTCAATAGAGGGCCGCTAGGATTAGTTAAAATTTGGTGACGTGATGAAGCTCGTACGAAGGGAGATTTGGTCTCAGATGGATTACCCAAAGGGGAATCTTGCTCTTAACTCCGAATTCTCCTCTAAAAACTTAGACTTGCACCAATGCATTCGATTTCCTTTGTCGAAATTTAACCTTTTAATGGAATCACAGCTCGTAATCGGTTAGCGTTGCCTACAGTATCTGATAGTTATTATATGAGTTAAACTAGACCCCAGATAGACATTGATAGTTTTAAAGACTTTTACATGTCTAACTCCTTAATGAATAATGCAGAAGCCAGATAAGGATTGATTTTTCTATTTCTAATCATTACATATACTTTGCTATCGGTAACAGCGAATATAATCCGGTCTGAGGCGGTGCGCCTCGATGGTGGGATTATTGCTAGACCTTCTGCTTGATGGTGCCCCTAAGCCCAGGTACCTGAACAATAGGGAAGTACCTTAGGTAGGTTAGGTAGGTACCTCCTAATCTACCCCCAGTTACCTCCTCCTAAGACTGCCACTATTTTATCAAAGAGAGACTTTCTGGATAAAATGGGCGGACTGACGTAATAGCCGAGAAGCGCAAAAGCATTGGAATGTAGTATTTGTCGAGCAATACAGAATTCAAAGGGAGAGTCTTGGATATAAATCGACGTCATTTAAAATGGCGCCGCAGCTCTGAGACTACATTTTTTCCTGACTGACTACAGCAGATGCTTAATAACGGCACAAGATAATTTATAGAGACGTCTTCAATCATTACGAGAGCTACGTTATTTAACCTTGCTATCTGTTAGGAGATATACATGTATTTCACGGACGGATTTTAAATCAAATTCTAGTTGGTTAATGAGTTTATTACTATCATTAATAATCGGAAAACAAGCGTTTAATGAAATGCTTGGGAAACAGGAAACCAAAGAAATAGAAGAGTATTTTGTTCTTTGGTAAGTTACCTAGGTACCTATGTATTTACCTGATGACTGCTTAGCTCTGGCTTAACTTTTTTTTTAGAGAGGTTGATATTTGACAACATTGAGGAGGTTAGGAACATCTCGCGCAATCGTTGCGGCGATTTGTTGTTCTGTCATCGTTCTGGGTATCCAACCGTAGTAGACAAAAACAAACCAACGAATTGTCACTTGGCTAGCTCTGAGTCTATTATAATCCAGGTCGAGATTCAACGTGAATTGAGCCCAATATTGTGGATTGATGTCGCTCAGAGGGATCCCTTGGCTTAATAGGCGGATAATTCCAGGGATCCACATGAGTTGAACACACCTGGCAAATGGGGACAAGTAAGAGGCCTGTGTCCTCACGCTATCTGGCACATAGAAGTTCGGGAATTGCATGGCCGCTCGAAGCTGGCCGGGGTAGCTGGTCCAGTAAGGCAATATCTCGTTCAGAGCATCGATATTTCTCGAGTCGATGGCTGCGGCGAGGCACCCAGTCGTCCAAAAGTTCCGATTTTGAATGAGGTAACGAACGTTGACTATTCCCTCTCCGTACGACATAAGGCCCATCTGAAACATGTCGTCAAGATGACGGTTAACCCTGGTTTTCAGCGGTTCCTGGATCTCAGTTATATTTGCTGTAACTAGATCAATAGCTTCAAGCTCGGTGAGAAAATAATCGTGAAGGGCATTTTCCGTCGCACTTTTTATGACTCTTCCGGCACCAGTAAGCTGCTCTGCAAGCACTTGGTATCCACCTTCAAACTTTTCTGCCTCAAACATCATTTGCCTTAGGACGAGAAGTGCATTTGGCATGTTTCGCAGCCTCAAAGGATTGGCCGGATCCGTAACTAGATTCCCTCTAGCGGGGAGGCATAGGACCAGATAGTTATCGTCGCCGTGAACGAGAGCTACGGGGTTATCATCTGCTTGCTCGGTCAAGTATCTCAAAAAGTCCGTTGCGTAGGATATCTGAAGCGCTTGGCGGAAGATTGTAGGCAATGCAGCGTGGCCCAGCAAACGCTGACGCTCTGAGTTATCTGCTGGTAATGCTAACGTTGCGTGGATTACAGCTCGGGCCCAGTTTATCATACCCGCACGGAGAGCTCGCTGTATCGACATTAAGACAATACCATTTCCTTGGTGGATTGTGGGATGTTGGCCAGCATTGATGAGTAGGATAGCAGACTCTTCAATTCCATTGCGAATCGTGGCGTTCCCTTGAGTTTCGTACCAAGTTATAGCGGTATGACTTGCCACGTCGCAGTGATGGAAAACATTACCTAAAGCCCCAACACAAGGTGGAATGTGTGGCTTTCCTGCATCCCGGCATGTGTGGACACTATTTAGCACCTGATGTACTATATTGTGTCGGACTTGACCACCGTGCCGCATTAAAATTAGCTGAATAACGTCGGACCTACCAGCACGGACTGCCGTATGAATGAACGGCATGACCGTTCGACCGCTAGGGAAAATTCCGTTGATTGCGTCCGGGGACTCTGCGACGAGCAAATCAAGACAGTGACGGATGACCGACAATTTGGTATACCTATTATGGAAAAATATAGGCAAGAGTGGATCAAGACCTGGAGCAGCAGGAGTATTTGCTCGTACTTGATGGTAGATATCGAGCTTGGCAAGATCAAAATTCTGCTGAAAAAATATCTCAGGCAAGCCGTTGGCAAGTTGGACTAAACAAGTCGGGTCATCTCTATACAGGAGCATTGTCCATTGGTAGACAATATCTAATGGTAGGTTATATATAAATGGGCGAGTTGCTGTCCCATCTGCCGCTGGCGTCGTCCCATCTGCTGTTGGCGTCGACATTGTGTTCGTATAAAACCAGAAATCTCGGTAGTTGTTAATGATTACCTCAGGTATTTGACTTGGTGTACAAAATATCTTTTAGGTATTTCACAGCGAATATCTGGTTGAAGATAATATTTTCGCAATTGGAGCAAGTTGGTAGCCATTTATAAGAAAAGAGTTACCCTCTTTACTATCGTACATGTGATAAACACAAAAACATTGCACTTTGTCTATTGACTCGTTACAGTAAATGTGTTCGTGTAGTTTTTAAAAAATTGTTAACTATGTTAGATAGTGTTCGAGGCTCAAAGAAAGTAGTTGAACAATTAGTGATTTCTTTTGTCGTAAATATTCAGCACATATTCCTTTCAGTAGTTACAATGCATTGTTTAATAGTTACCTAGGAATTGTTATCGTAGTGGACAGAATTAGTTTGAAAGACAGAGTAGTTGAATTAAGTTTTCACAAGGAGCTCTACTGCGGCCTAGGTATTATAGTTACTATAGAGGATGTATGTCATTCGTCTTGGTAACTGCCTCGCAAAATACCCTCTTACAAGATACCTAGGTAAGCAGTTAAGTTCTTTCTGGCGACTATGTGCAACTGATCCCCGAAAGAATTAGATGATCGCATTGCAAATAAATATTGTTGCATATTGGGCCCGACTAGCTGTTGTCTACCTTGAGAGGTCGTCGGGTCCAGTAGACTATCCCGAGGCCACGAAAACGCCCAATGCATGTCGGTCGAACTGAACCCTGCAACTGTGTGACGGTTCGGTCAATGTTAGCCAAACGGGTTCTATACGTCATGTTGAGTAACGCCATTACCACAGCACCAATCTCAACTCGAGGAATACCTCCCCCGACTATCTCTATTGGCCGGAAATAGGAGTTATCTATTTACCCCCTAGAAGTGATATATGGCTTAAGGGAAAGTCGATCATCGACTATATTATATTCGTATACGACTGGATACCAACTGGGAATTATAAGACTTATGGTCGTGGATAGCGACGGTGATCGTGGTTACACGGATATTTCAAGGCCAAGGAAGAACTTCACAAGCATTATAAGCGCTACCATTCCCGACCTGAAGCGAAATGCTTGCGCAACTGATATGGATATGCTCCGACTCTCTAGAGGTGGCTTATCGTGCAGTCGCGCGTTCGGCACCCCCGAGACTATTGCCTTGGCGAACGGGCATATACTTGCTGCATGTGTGGGCATGCGTCGGAAATCCAACAAGGTCAATTTAAATCGCATGGCATTGCAGAAAGACTGACATGGCTGAGAAATAAACGGATATAGGCTCTTATAGTGTATGCCATTGGGTACGCGCAGTGACAACCTGCATATGAAACGGAAAATTTCTTGACGTATCACCGCATCATCATAAATGAAGACGCGAGGAAAGTGCTGATCTAATCAAGAAACCTTGACATGAGCAACGTCCGGACATCCCCAGGAGGCAATTTTCCCGGGGTTGAAACACCCTGTGTCCCGTAAATGTGAATGAGTAATTCTTGCTCTAATCTAAGTCACATGAGCTCTTCGTAAGGGTGACCGGGCTTTACTACCCATAAACGAGCCAGGAATATACGAAGACAAATGGGCTTACAGGGATCGCACAAGGCAGGCAGACTTAGAAGCAAACTATTCGTCTTGTGACAATCAAGACCACCATTGCACGATAAGTACCTATGTAACCTGTTCGGCGTTTGGTTGGTAATCTGGATGTTGACTGGCTTATGGTGGCTAAGAATTATCGTTTGGCGTTGATATAAATAAGGCCCATAACAGTTACAATCGGATTTCTATTTTTGTAAAGACGGTGTTGGTAAGACCTAACCCCGAAGCTCTGCCAACGTTGCCTATTATTTGATGCATGTGACCTGGACTTTCCCCTTATCCGGCTACGTCTTATAGTAGAAAATATTGTTGGGCTCGGAATGAATGTCGGTTAGGTACTCTAAGCTGGGCGGCTTATGTGTGGTGACATGGTTTAATAGAGGTTTCCGTGAAGCGATACCCTCCAAGGCATTCAAGAGAATCCGCAAATTAAATTTCATGTATGCGGCGACGGCTTACATGATGACTGGAGAGTCGATGTTTGGTATAAGTACCGATGGTGCCACTCTATCTACTTGCCCCTATCCCAAACTACCTAGCCCTTCAACCATCCCAGATACCTATGGGCATATCTAGGTTTATCCAGAATGGAGGGCGTTCGAATATTGATTTTTTACGTGGCCGTGCCGAGCCTCTTATTCTCTGTTTTGCGTCAGTTACTCTCATGGAGAAAGAGCAACACGGACTCAATCAAGAGTATCCCTGGGCCTCAGCAATTTCCCATTATTGGGAGAGTCCATGACTTAAATAGATTTTGCATGTGGAAGAAATTCAAGGAATGGGCAGACATCTATGGACCTATCTACCGAACCTCGATGCTTGGACAGCACTTTATCATAATCTCGGACGAGAAGATTGCCGAAGAACTTCTTGTCAAGAGAGGTCACATCTACTCTGGGCGCCCTCAGATCAGGGCCCTCTTTGACCACAAGACTGGGCCAGGTTACGTCGCGTTGATGGATAGGCATGGTATGGACCATCTGGCTTACGATACCGTTGCTTGACTGACCCATGGTTCTTAAGATATATGGACGCGCCAACGAAAATGGGTTCACGCTGCCATGGCTGAATTTCATCGACACCATTTCTTTGGTGTCATTGAGAGTGAGGTCAAGCGATACCTCGCGATTCTCCTTCTCGACCCTGAAAAATTCCATGCAAACACCCGAGAACATTGTGGTCGTATAATGAGCAGGCTTGCTTGGGACGACGCTTCCATAGGCAAGGAGAACGCGGACAGTGCCGATTGCACCTTGACACAGATGTCTGTGTCGGGGCCGATCGTCAATACCATGACACCCCTGTGGGCGATACCTTGGGCGTTCAACCCCTGGAAGAAGTTTGAGAGGGCACGCGAAGATCAGCAGAGGTCTTGGTGGCTCCATTCTTTCCATAGCGCGAAGCAGAAGTTCCTTCGGGGCGACCTCCCTTCTGGCACTTGGGCGAACCGGTACTTCACCGGCCTCCAAAAACAAGGTAATCTTACACTCGACCAGTCTCACCAGGACGAAGAATTCGCAAGCTGCATGCTAGGGTTTCAGAACCTTGTGGGCGTGGTAACCATCTCCGGTCCGCTGCAGTTCTTCCTGATGGCTATGATGCTGCATCCCGAGTGGCAGGAGAAAGCGCAGGCAGAAATTGATCGGGTCTGCGGAAATCGTATGCCAACGACGGCTGACATACCCGACATGCCTACGGTCCGTGCGTGTCTGAAAGAGACACTAAGATGGAGATCTGGCGTCCCTCTTGGTAAGCTGCTCTCCATCCGTGATCGTGACAGATAAGAAATCAAAGGATTTGCTTACAGCTCTTGGTAGGCGTACCCCACCAGGCCGAGGAAGATGACGAGTTTCGAGGCGAGAAGATATTGAAAGGCACCATAATCCTAGCTTGCGAATGGTAAGTTTATCATGTACTATCCAAGCAGCTAGAATGTAGACAGAAAAGCTGTTCGCCATGTGCTAACTCGGTGCTTTAGGAGCATGAATCGTGTCGTAGAGAAATATCCGGACCCTGAGAATTTTCACCCTGAGCGTTACCTGGAGCAAGGATGGCCAACCTACCAGGAGCCTCTCTCGCAATATCCCAACTTCCGCGATGGGGTGGGCATGCATACTTTTGGATGGGGCCGTAGAACCTGTCTCGGTCAGCACATCGTGATGAATGAAATGTTCGTCTCGGGCGCGGGTGTCCTATGGGCCTTTAACTTGAAGCGGAAGATGTGTCCAAAGACGGGCAGAGCAATCGAGTTTGACAGCGAAGCTACGAATGCTCACGTCATATTGGAACCGTTGCCATTTCCATGCGATTTCCAGCCACGCAGTCCCGAGAGGACCGCGCAGGTCTTATCTGGATATGCTGAGGACAGGGCTCAGCATCAGGAATAAATGAGAAATATGGTTTCGTTTCGTTGTTGTGCTCTGAGATGGAGACGCCTGGGCTAATGTCTGCAGTTAGGGTAGTGAAGGGGCACGCAGATCAATAGGGAGCGCCTACATATAACACTCTGCAGCAATCAATACCTTGATAGATTTCCAAGACAGTGATAATGGAGCTAACATGGTATCCCCCGTGCTAGACGAACAAAGGCACAATTCTAAATATTTCGTAATATCATATCCATATTGGCTAAGGAATTGGCATTTACCTAGGTGAATGATGTAAATGCCCACTGTAGCTCTCTTAGGCTTGAGTCGCCCGATAAGGTGAGGCGACGACATTTCTACCGGTGGTAGCTTCGTACCTTCAAAGGGCGCGAAGATGCGAAGCCGATGCTATCGCTTGGCAGAGAGCTGTTCGACGAATGAGATGATAAATTGATATGAAATGTCGCGTGCGCGCTACTCTGCAATGGTGTGAGATGCAAGGGCCATGGCGTGCTTGAACTTCAACCCATTGGGGGGATGGTTTCCTAAATCCTGTCGATGATACGCAGAACCGGGAATTGAATTTCCAATTAAATGATTTACCTGGTACAAGTAGATATTTATTTTTAATACCCGCAGTTCTGGGTTGCTCAATTGAGGAATCTGATTTTCTCAATAGGGTCATCTGCGGTGTAGCCACGAGATATGTCACTTCTTAGCGGTTCAAAAGTGCCCCTCGACGAGACTACAAGGTTGCTACATCCAGATACATCCAGCACTACCTCTCACGATGACGATTCTAGTCAATCCTCGAGTAGCAGCCTCTACGATAACGGTTCTCCGACAAGGTCTTACGGGGCTACTGTAAAGTCCGACGAAGAAGAGCAGCGTGAACCAGATGCAGTCGCGAGTACGGCAGTTCAAGCAGAATATAGCAATGGCTTCATCGCTAGAGTTGTGGTAGCTCTGCTTGTCGGTAAGCTGGGAGAATGCTTGGTTGCGGACCGCGAACTTCAGCTAATCTGCTATATTCCTAAAAAGGGGTATTTACGGCGAGCGCAGATGCCTCGTTAGTCATTGCGACACACCCAATCATCGCATCCACGTTCGATGACTTGGAGAACTCGACTTGGCTATTCATTAGCTTTCTGCTGGCTGGAGCGGCGACCCAAGCTTTGGTAAGCATTGACGAACTTGCCAATCGTAGCTTGTGTGATCTAATATCTGACAAATGGATTGCAGTATGGCAAGCTCAGTGATATATTTGGTCGGAAGCCCGTACTATTAGCTTCTTATGGACTTTTCGCTATTGGATCGTAAGCTTACCTACTTATTTAAATCCCTATCTACAAGGGAACTGGCCAGCTGACGCTTTTTAGTGCTTTGATGTAAGAGTCGCACAACGGATATCACAATTTAGGTATGGAGACTAACGACGCATTCCTGCGTAGTGGCGTTGGTCAGTCAATGTGGCAAGTCATAGTTGGCCGTGTCATCTCAGGTAGTGGAGGAGCTGGCATGATGGCGTTGGCGGCTGTGATAATAACAGGTGAGTCAGCCGAGGCCTATAGTACCTGAGCTTGGCCTATTCAGCGTTGCTAACAGCACTCCAGACTTGGCGCCTTTGAGAGACGTGGCTTCATGGCAGAGTTATCTCAATGTAGTCGCTACAGTTGGCAGAAGCCTGGGCGGCCCTGTGGGTGGCTTCCTCGCCGACACGATCGGCTGGCGATGGTTCGTCCCGATACCTTTTGTGTTGGATATAAGCGTGTGAATCAAGTCTAACGAATATTTGAAGGTCATTTTTGGGGCAGGCGCCGATATTCTTGCTCGCCATGGTCCTTTGTGGAATAGTACTTCCAAAACTGACGACAGGGCAAAACCGGGACGACGCTGATGCCAAGAAGAGCCGACTGGCGAGAATAGACTTCTTAGGTGCTGCATTTTTAGGCAGTGGGCTGCTTGCCTTGCTTTTACCGCTGAAAATTGGTGGGCAGCAAGTGCCATGGACCAGTCCAGTTGTTGCGGTCTTGTTCGCGTCAGGGGCTGTCTTACTCGGATTATTCATGGTAACAGAAATCCGATGGGCCAAGGAACCGATCTTTCCATTGAGGCTGCTAAAGAATCGAGAAGTGGTCATTAGTTATCTGACTATGGCTTGCCAAACTGCAGCTCAAGTTGGAGTATGTCCCCGGCTCCTACTTTATTATTTGGTCCGATTTACTCACCCATGAAGATGATGGTATCTGTTCCGCTTTACTTCCAAGTTACGGAGAGAACATCTAGCACGGTTGCTGGAGCTCACCTAATGCCGGCTGTGATCGGCAATACGGTCGGAAGTCTCTTGACTGGCGCATGGATAGGAAGGTTGGCAACCCTCAATAGAGACAATCAGTGTTCACAGAGTACAGTACTAATACGATATGAATGTCATAAGAACCGGTTACTTTAAAGCGCCACTCGTATTTGCTGGGATCATCTCTTTCATTAGCTACGGGCTCCTCATACTTAGGTGGAAGGGCAATACCAATTGGGCGGAAAGTCTCTACATCATACCCGGGTAAGTGTAAGCCGACTGTGGACACAGATTTCTACTGACCATAGTATAGTGGCTTTGGCACTGGCGTGTCTTTGAACGCAGTCTTTGTCGCTCTTCAAGCGGCGATAGACCCTAAAGACAAGGCCACGGCAATCTCTGGGTTATACCTTTCTATACCTATTGGGTCCATTTTGGGTATGGCTGCGTGCAATGCGGTGATGCAAGCAATCACGCCTGTACACCTGGCGTCAAGATTGAGCAGCCTAGGTATAAATGGATCGGAGGCTGAACAAGTGAGTAGACCTCGAACCGCCAATCAAAGGAATAGACTTGAATGCTGATAATAAGAGAAGATAATTAAAAACGCTACTTCTCAGCTTGATTACCTCGACGAAGCGCCAAAAGTTGTGCGGGAAGCTATACAGGCAGCATATGTCCGCGGGCTTGAATACAGTCATGGTGAGGATAAACCCGACAGCACTCGCTGCATTTTAAAGCTCATTAGCACTAACATGAACCAGGAGTATCCTTGCTTTGCGCTGTAATTGCAACAACTGCTGCTGTTTGTGCGAAAAGGGGACGGCTTAGGAGGTAATAGGGAGCTTGAGGTCTATCTGTGAGGTATGGAGTGTAGATGAGAATGCTTGGAAAATGCTAGGGCATCCTCATCGTGAATGTGGCGATAGAGCGATGCTAAGGGGTACCTATTTAGTACCTATTTGACGTCAATCCCACCAACTTAGAAGCGACATAGCCACAAATGCATGCTACGAACCCCTAAAAGCCTAGCGTGGCTGTACCTTGAATACCTGAGTCACCTACCCAGAGTTACCTAGGGAGGTACCAAAATTACTTGTTTGCCTGAACGTGGCAGTGTTTGCACTACGATTGAATTGAATTAAATCAACCTTACTTAACATAGCTGCTGGGTTGGAAGAAACATAAAACATCATCTACGTTCTCTATTATCTCAATATATTAATACAGTACTATAGCGCGTACATCCTTGACTAAAGATATTCATTTCAGCAACAACACCAGAATGGCTACAATAACAAGTCAAATCAAAGAAGCGGCCCCTCGTAATAGCGAATTATTAGCAATTCTGTCCGAGACAGACCATGCGCCGCCAGCCTTAGAACATCAAAAGCATTACATCAGCGATCTCAATAATGAGTTATCCACTGCCCAGAAGCGCATCGCTGCGTTGGACAAGCAGCGGGTTAAGGAGTTTAAAGAACACAAGAAATACCGCGACTCTGTCATGAAGCGGTTTCTTTACCGTGTTGGCGGAAAGACTGACCGATTCGAAGCCAGAGCCGAGAAGGAGGAGCAAGAATACTTCGCTGTCCTGCAGGAGGAACGCCAGGCAAAAGAGCAGGAGGAGAACCTGAAGAGCTTGCGCTCTAAAGCCTTGGAAGCGCAGAGCGACCTCGAAGCAGATGTGAACCGTCATGCGGAAGCCCAACAACAACTTGACAGCCTCTACGACAGCATATTTCAGGGGCCTACGCCTTCTTTCCCCGACGAGGATTGTTCGGAGAGAAATGCCGAAGACGCCCTACAGGCGTATCACAATTCTCGCGTGGCGATGGAGACAGAGCTCCAAGTGGTACACCTTTTAACAGAAGCCAAGGGACGACTTTTCAGCGCCCTCAACTATATTGAGGATGCCTTAGGTCATAGTCGGATGGACATGTTTGGTGGCGGGACGTTTACCGACATGATGGAGCGAAATTGCCTTGATAACGCAGAAGTTCAGATTAGACAGATGTTCTCACTTGTACGCCAAGCGCAGCGCATGTCGCCAAAGGTTCAGGATCTCCCAGATGTCAACATTCCTCATGGTAACCTAATGAGTGATGTCTTCTTCGACAATATCTTCACTGACATGGCGTTCCATGAAAAAATCAAGGATTCTCGGGTGCGGCTCTACCGGAGTCGAGACGTCCTACTTGACCAGTTTGCCCAAGCTCAAGCGAGATACGGCCAGGTCGAGCAAGAGACGAATGTCTATGCGGCGGCGCTGAGGACGGCAAGGGAAGACCTACAAAGAGCGAGGGAGCGCATCTTTCAGCGCATAGCCAATAGCAGCGAAAATGCACAGGTGACCTCCACTGATGGCGGGGGTAATACTGATGACCCCCCGCCATATTGAGCGCTGGACGGAACATCGGCGGGGTTTCTATCGGAAAGCTTCGGCTCCCACCTCCTACACCATGACATTCAGGGACATTCCATAAAGACTGCTCCGATTCCATGGCCTTTCACTTTTATTAATAAGTCTATCCAAACATCATACTTCATGTCGAATTTAGTTTTTGAACTGCAGCCAGATCAATCTAGATGCTCTGTAAAGGATGCGCGAATAAACTAACGATTAAGCTGAAATTCAAATTTCTCAGTCGAACGCTACAATGCTGATTCAAATGAATGACAGCGACTTCAGGGCTATGCAAACTAACGACCTCGTGCCTACACCAAGTGAGGTTCTCTCGTACGAGCAGACTTTTCGCTAAAGCAGAATAATATCCTATATGGATATTAGTTTGAAGCTATTGCTCCTCATGCATACTCGGCTTCGGCTTCAAAAGCGACGCGGGCGTTTCTTAGACTTCGTTTCGGTTTTCTTAGCTGCCATCGCCGCCTTCGCCTCTGCCTCTGCCTCCGCGGCCTTCTTGAGTAGGTGACTATCGTCGATGTTGCCTTGGACAACCTCCTCGTCGTCAACCATTTCGCGATTCATGTGAGCAAGAAACTTCTCTTGCTCTTGGAGGAAGGTCTTGAGCTTGCGCGTGGCCACTTTGCGACCGGCGCCGTTGGCTTCGCGCAGCTCCTTCAGCTGCTGGCGAATGCGCTCCTCGAGGATCTCGAGGCGGTACTCGCTGAACTGGTTGTATAGCTCTGCGAGATTCGAGATAGGCCGCACAGTCGTTAGGACCGTGTCGTCGCGCACCTTTGGACACCGTGGCCGAAACGACGTTACCATGCTGATGCGTTCTGCAGTGCCGAGAGCTCTCAGAGCCTGATGTTCGATATATCTGCCCTGCAAAACCACTGCGCATCCCTAGTTCCGTCGTCAGTGACTTCATGTTCTAGAAGTGGGGAAGTATGGAGGCACTCACCATCTGCGGGCCCCGCACTTTCATGATCTCTCCTGTTCCGGTGCGCAGGGCGGTTTCGCCCCCGATCATAGTGGTACAGTCGCTAAGCATAGTCACACAGACGAAGGGGTAGCTATCTGTGTGCCAGTCTACGATGGGCTTGTCGTCTTCCCACGGGCAGCCCGCGATACCCTCATCAGCTTCGTACTGGGCTCGTTCGTTGAACGCTTGTAGCTCTTCTTGCTTTTCCGCCTCAGATTTGACCGAGATGTTGATATGGCCAATCTCAAAGTCCATCTCCGTCACAAGGTCAATTCCAGCAACCTTAGATATAATGGCCAACGTCTCCGGGCTCTTCCACACGTCATACACGAAGGGAGCATATCTAAAGTTCATGGGTTAGCATGCTGGATGTCTAGCAAATGAAGCGACGTACTTGTTTGCAAACCCTCTTAATTGGCACTGCGCTAGGTTGCTGGAATATTGGCAGTTGGCAAGCACCTCGGGGCTCAGGACCTCTTGTCTCATCCTCATCACTGCTTCCTCTGTGAACAAAGGAAAAGGCTCCGATACGGCAACTGTGGAGACACCCGTATCCTCTGGCAGACCTATGTCTTTCATAGTGTACACCTTCGGGGTTTCCTTGAAGGCGAGGTGTTGCGCAGGATTGAACGCATCATTTCCCGCTTTTGACAGGGCAGGTTCTGTGATGATCGGGGTCCAGTTCCGCTTGTGCTCAAGGGAAACTGGTAACACCGCAGCGGCTGCCATATTGATTATGTCGATGTGAGGTATGTATCAGAATAGATAAGACGTGCCCCGTCTTATAGTGGAGATGGATCTAGGGGTACGAAGGGAAGATCTGATAGAGATGGATAGATGCTGGGTCAACGACGGGGTCCAAAAAGCGTCTCAGAGGCTTCCATTTATCATCGTGAAGCCAGTCTGGGTTCGTATGGTCCTTATCTCTGGGACGTTGACTCTAATCAATAGTTTGCTCCATCTCGCCAATAGCGAAGCCACGGGGCCCCGGATCTCGCGTCGCAGTAATCATCTATGACGCCTGAAGACGACGATTGGGTATCGTGATGATAGATAGGCAAGGCATGAGTTTGTCGACATGCCAACCTCGCAGGGATAAAGCAGCACCGCGGTGGAACCGGCGACGAGGACGTGTTGGTCCGCCCTCGAATCGGGAATCTCTCCAATCAACAAGGAAAATCTAAACTCTATCTCGATAGCAATTACTCGTGAACTTACGTGGTTCGCCCTGATGGAGGCGATTATCAGCCTGAAAGGTGTGGAGGGGCAACCCCAGCGTTACCGGACGTATCTAAAGCGGCATCCAGAC
This sequence comes from Hypoxylon perforatum, assembly GCA_028571165.1. Lineage (NCBI taxonomy): Eukaryota > Fungi > Ascomycota > Sordariomycetes > Xylariales > Hypoxylaceae > Hypoxylon > Hypoxylon perforatum. The sequence goes on from JAOXNQ010000001.1 coordinate 579,060, forward strand.
TACGAGATGCGATGCCACCTGGGAAAGGAAGAGCCGCGATGTGCAACTCGATGGAGCTTGAAAAATAGAAACCGAATACCGAGAAGCACCACGCATTAGCTTTCGCGATGTCGGGTGGATGCCGATAAGTCAAGTCTGGAGAAGACTGGCAGTTGCACCCGTTGCATTTTATCTAGTTTCCTGTCTACACCAGATCTACTACCACCCCGCCGATGGTTGCTAATGATTTACACACAGCTCTATACTACTATACCTACATATCGTATTTGTACGTTTCACGGCAGAATATCTAGGTTGTTTCCTCTATAACGCAACACTTCTGGACAGGCCGGTTGAAATTCACGTGAAAAGAAAATATACCGGACCTTTAGCCCAATTTGGTACCGATGACTGAGCCTCCTACATCAGGTACTCAAACATTATCTACCTAATATTCTCGTTTGGCGTCACGTCGCCGTGTCTCCATGCGACGTTATCTCCGCTGGTATAGCTCGGGTTATGGTACAACGCCCGATAACGGAGATAAAGCGTAGCGCCTAGAGGAGTCCAGCGCCTTGACATCTGCAGCTAGGCCACTGCTTATCGTAAATTTCCGCCGGCGCTGTCGACGTTGGTTGCTGATCCCCAGATGAAACTCCCTCTTCCTACCTGCTGATCTATCAGAAAACGTGACCATACGTCGCTATTTCCTGTCATCCCTTTCTTTTCGCCATGCCATCCTGCAGATCCGACGTAATTGGCCCGCCTGGCTGATGCGGAGAGATATCGACACGTTCCTATAGGTCCACCGGCTCGGTCGCGTAGCATCTGCCGAAGGATCGCACAGAAAGACTAAACGCACTTCCTTCGTCGTAACATTATAGACTCTGCGTTGGGTAGCAGTTCCTCCTCTTACAACTCTGACTAAATTTTGATAACATGAGATTGCGCTGCGACGGCCTTGTTCCATGGTACCCAGCAACATCCTTGTTATTTGTGACAATTAGCATTACGAATTTTATTTGATCTTTCTACGTCCGTAGGTGATATATGTCGTGTAAGGCACCACGGCCGCCACAGCTGCCGAGGCAAATATAAATATAGCAGAGATGTACTTGAAGGATGTCTATCTACCATTTACGTCGACCTGAGCTCTATTCATGTTTATACTCTATCAGTATGTCTCTGGGTAGTAAGAGAATACGACGGTAGGCTTTTGGAGGTGCCGATCTAAAAGTTTAGAGTAATCAAGATGCATCTGATAATCCTTAGGAGTATGACAACTCCTGTCATGACGGCAAATAACACCTTGCAGTTGACTATAAACCGATATATACTCATGTAACCAATCACATTCTCTGGACCCAGTATTGGCATGCGAGATGAGGAGTCTGGAACTCGCTCTGTAGCCACTTGGCGAGCTAAGAGAATGATCCTGCGCATTGTACTGCATTAAGGATGCAGCTGCAGTTGATATGACTGCAGTCGATAACTAAACGAGGTGTTACACTAGGTCACCTAACCTTGATAATCCACTCCTTAGGCACCCATGGCTGTCTCACTTAAGGTCAGCTCGGCGACAACAGGATTATCGTGACTCGCTCCCATGTCAAGTTGGATAATACCTACATAGTTCGACTGTCATTGGGATTCAAGAAAACTAAGGTGAACCTTACCAGTGGCTTAAATGAAGCAATATACGAGCGGCGATTCTAAGATTCTTTTGCCTATTTTCTTAGATAACGGGGCGGACCCCCCGGACTTAACCTCCCTACCCAGCTTCCTGCTTCTACATTAAATGGACAACACTTTCTTCTCTCTATAAATATGAACATGGTTTAGGTATGAGTAATAGGTCATTCCCAAGCGCACCCCAGCGCCAAGAAGCTCTATAACCTCAGGAGAGTAATTATTCAAGGTCGAACTATAACTTTTAACTGCCAAAATACCTAGAGTTTGGCATAGCGGCAAGATAGTAAGATGTGATATGATAGATTATAGCAAGTGAGTTCAAAAGCAGTTTTCAAATGTGCTTCTATCTGGGCGTCGTTCTTCTGTGGCGATTCCCGCCCTTTCGTTGGCCAATGAAACCCTCCTATATTCAGTAGGGTTACCGAATTAGGCATCGTTCTTGACAGAACAGTCTACTGCCCAGTGACGAATGATGACCAGATGATAGGCTGAAAGCAGACGATATTAAATTGTGTGACTAACACAACTAGTTGTCAGCCGCCACTCGATTTTCACATTACCTAATCTACCTCGTGTATACCTACCAGTTTAAGTCTCAATCAAAGAGCAAGAAACGGACAAGTTCCTATTAAACATACCTTAGAGGCCCAAAGTAATATTCACGCACCAGGAGCACTTTCAGAAGCATGAAAGACAATTATTATAGACATCCAGCGATATCTAGTGTACGAACAGTTAGGAACTTCCTACTAAAGCCCTCTAGGGTTTTATTTTATTGTATTCACTTTTTGATCAAGTACCTAATGTACCAACTACCAACTTCCAACTTCTAAGATAAGAGGGCCTCATACATGATGAATTTGACCTGACTGATATGCCGTAATGTTCTACCGCTACTTATTTACTATGCTCCCTCAAACGCTTTATTTCGTGGGACCTTACGTAACCATGACATGTTACATAAGCGGAGCGTCGAGTTTCCTGAAAAAAAACTGCGAAACAACAGTTTCCTGAACTATGATGCTCTGCTAGCACCCATTTCGGTCAACCGTGCCCATAAAGCGTTAAGTATTGATTGAAAATCTAGGAGAGATTGATGATTTACTCAAGATATACCATCTGTACAGACCCTTTCCATACCTACCCAAGTAAGTACCTACCTACCTACCTAGGTACCTAAGGTTTAATCATACTCGCCTTATAAGCGGGATGACTTGATTACGTAAGATAAGGTTCCCCCCCTATTTTAACCCCCTTTTCACATTTTGACAAGCATAGCAGTTTTATTTATGGATAAAAACCTAACGAATATAGCTAGTTATATTACGATGGGTTGATTGAAAGTTTTAAGATAGTGCACGGCATTCGTAGTTGCAGATAATATTATTGAGATTACTCATATGCCGAGGCCTAATGCTTACCTAGGTAGCGAAGTAGGCTTAAGTTATAAGGTATTTAGCGCATTAAAGTGCTGAGTTGATAGGGACTCTGGTGCTGGAGTCCTGACGTATCTTAGGGAGCCAGAGACTTGAATTTAGTGGAGGTATGGCAATATCCACTGTATTTCAGCATACCGCTTAGCCCTATATAGCGGGCACAATAAGGCCTAATGGGAACAACCAACTAACCAACCTTCAGTGCTAGAGCCTGACTATGCCTCGTCTCAGTTCTTATCTAACTTCCCCTGTTCGAAATATGGCTTCAATGCTTAGGTAGATTTAGGCGCTTGGCCGCTGAGCATCTAACACGGGTGAGTCGTTCAAGTACTCAGTTTTCTACGTTTCGACGAAACAGAAAACAGAAGATATATCAGTCGCAATATCTCAGCCCGAGGTAGTAACCTAGGTAAGGTATCATCGACGAATTAGGAAAGCAATTCAGTGTGGGCAGGGACGCTATTGGACAACCAACCCCGCCATGTCCCCCTTTTCTACATCTCATACCCCTCAGCGAAAGAGTAATCTTTACTATGGAAAACTCGTTCGAAGTTCAACAGTCGGGTTGTGAAGCATAGACAGGCTTCAATGTTCTCTACGTCATGGGTAAAATCGCAAAGATAGAATATTTTCGCGTTCCACCGCGTTGGCTGTTCGTCAAGATCACGGACGACGCTGGCTGCGTGGGGTGGGGGGAGGCATCCCTCGAGGGGCACACCCAAGCTGTAGAAGGTTGCCTCGAGGCATGGGCAGGTCGGTATCTTGGCCTTGAAGCTGAGTGAGTTATCATAATAATTCATTGAACGTCTTATTTCGTATATCTTTTCCCTGACTGTGAATTGCAGGGACATCGAGCATATATGGCAGTTGTCATACCGAGGTGGCTTTTATCGAGGGGGTCCAGTCCTCATGAGCGCCTTAAGCGGTATAGATATTGCATTGTGGGACTTGAAAGGTAGGTGCCCAATTCTTGACATGGCTGAAAAGGACCAAGTAGCTAAAGGCAATCAGCCAGGAAACTAAATGTCTCAATCTACCAACTGCTCGGCGGAAAGGTTCGGGATAAGCTACGTGTATACGCGTGGATAGGGGGTGACCGTCCAAGCGACGTAGAAGCTCAGGCGTAAGTACATATATTCCCGCTGAACTTCTACCCAAGGTTGGTATGCTAATGTCAAGCAGAAATGCGCGCAAAGCTCAAGGCTTCAACGCTGTTAAGATGAACGCAACCGAGGACCTTGGCTGGCTCGACTCTCCTCGAAAACTGGACGAATGCGTGGAGCGCGTCAAAGCAGTGAAGGCCTTGGGGCTAGATGCTGGCGTGGACTTCCACGGGCGCGTGCACAAGCCGATGGCAAAACAGCTGGCCGCCAAACTGGAGCCTCACGATCCGCTCTTCATCGAAGAGCCGCTGCTGAGTGAGAATATCGGCGGCATCAAGAACATAGCCGCGCATACCCACTGCCCGATCGCGCTCGGCGAACGTCTCCACAGCAGATGGGACGTGCGGCCGTTCCTGGAATCCGGGTGCGTGGACATCCTGCAGCCCGACATCTGCCACGTCGGCGGCATTTCCGAGATGCGTCGGATTGCCTCGGCCTGCGAGACCTACGATGTCGCGCTGGCGCCGCACTGTCCGCTGGGTCCGATAGCGCTAGCAGCGAATATCCAGATCGACGCCGTGACCCCGAACTTTGTGATTCAGGAGATGAGTCTTGGCATACACTACAACGTCGGTGGACAAGACTTGGACAGCTACACATTGAACCCCGAGGTGTGGAAGGTGACGGATGGGTATGTCGATTTAATGAAGGGGCCCGGCCTGGGAATTGAGGTTAACGAGCAGCAAATTCGGGATTTATCCAGAGATTCTAAAGCTTGGGTCAGCCCGACGTTCCTCGGCCCAGGAAATGAACTAAGGGAATGGTAACTGAGGCAGCTACCTCTAGTGATGGCCCAATAGCATATCTACCATACCTTGCAGCACTGTTTGTGGATTTATAGTATTGGCAATTTGCTCCTGATCAAAGATACCTGGTTATAATATAGTGAGTTGAATCAATTGATATTCTAGGGGGAGTTGGCAGGCTTCGGGGGAATTCGGGAAGGTATTGACGGCCTAGGTCTGACCTGCGCTCCTCTCTCCCTCCTATATACATTGCCGCCAACAATGCACTATTTTTTAACGCTATCAGTTTTTTTCTCTCTTTTTCTTTTGGAGAATGAAAGATATATAACCTTACTGCTTCTACTTGGCCGCACGATAACGATGCACCGAATCTTGGCCGGTGTGACCGCCTGGGTGTTGTGACACCTAATCGGCACTGGTCGACTACCTCCTAAGCAGGCCATGCAACCTCTTGTCTTCTTTTTACCTAGGTACGACCGCAACTTATCGATCGCGCTATTCTCGTCCCCCAGAGCTTATCATTCGCTGAAGAGAAGGCTTCGATCTGAAATCGTAGGGGCCGTCTGGGGGAGACCCCCTCTCTTGCTTTGGAAATCATTTGATTTCAAATTCACTGTAAACTTCTCTTTTTTTTTTTCCATCAACACTTCAAATGGACCACCATGGTGCAAATAAATATCAGAAATAGTGCCGTGTGTGGTTGCGTACTCTCCTCAGAGATTCAATGACTAACGTTTACCGTAGTTGGTGATAGGCTTGCTCGCCCCTTTAGCGGCCTTCCTGGGTGAGCGAGCCTGGGCACTCTCACTAGTCTATTTCAACGCGCCGGGCCGGATGCAGACATATACCAACTTCACTTCACATGAAATCAAATTCGCAAGCAAGATTCGCAATTGCGAAGATGCATTGCTGATCGAGCCCCGTGGACTTGCGATCCTAGCCTGCGACCCGGGCCGAGAGACATGGAACACAGTCATGGTACGACGAACCCTTCTCCCCGTAGAAGATTCTGACCGTGTATAGGGCGACTTCTTCGACCAGGCCGAGCCAGATGCCAACGCTGAGCTCTACGCCTATAGGTACGCAGAGCCGTCATTACTTGATGTCGAGTCCCTCGTGCGTATCGAGGTCGTCGGATTCGACTCGGAGCTCCGCACTATCGGCATCGAGTACCACGAACCCAGCTCGACCCTATTCGTCACCAATCACCCACGCCAAGGCCCCAGAATCGAACAGTTCTATCTAGATCTCGAGACACTGACAGCTACACATATGCGCACCCTGTCGCACCCATTGATCACCACTCCGAACTCCATAGTCGCGCTGAGCTCATCCGATTTCTTGGTGACGAACCAGCACTATTTCACCGCACGTGATTATCCGCGTCTCCTCTGGGCGTTCGAGTCGTATCTCGCACCGCCGCTCGGGAGCATCGTGTACGTGCGTATCTTGGAAGACTCGACTCTAGATGCTGCCGTAATAGCACGTCAGGCGTATCCCAACGGCATCGCACTTCTCAACGGTACTACATTAGCTGTAGCAGCCACGAACAAGCGCCTCGTCTACTTGTACTCCATCTCGAATACGGAGCGGACGCATCCGAGTCTTAAGTTTGAGTCGAGCATCTGGCTGCCCTTCCTACCAGACAATCTCTCCGTTTCGAAGGGGGGCGGCGCCCTGCTTATCGCCGGACACCCACACCTGCCTAGCCTAAACGCGTTCGCTCGCTCACGTCGCGTATGCCACCGACCCGATATGTTAACGGATGGGGGACAGCATGCGCTGAAAATGTGTGCGACAGCGGTGCAGCATCGTGGGCGAGTGAGTGGACTCCTGAGCATGGAGTGCGGCACATATATTCAGGATGGGAGTATCCATCCAGTGCATCAGTCGTACGGGACCCGGAAAGGGGAGTTGGGATAGTTGCGGGTCTCTATGCGAGGGGATTATTGGTCTGGTGGGATTGAAAAGGATTATGAGCATGACTAAGCAGATAGAAAGCTAGGTAGCGAGGAGCTAACTATTGCATCGTTGATTTTCTTTTCAGATACTTAACATGTACCTTGAATTTTCGTAACAGTCTTGGTCTGTTACGAGACCAAGCCATCAGGACTAAACTAAACCGCCTCGGCCGCCAAAGCATTTGCCGTCACTCTTAATCATCCCCCTCTGAGTCGTCCTCTGTACCTTCTCCATCTGAATTATCCCCGTAGCGGCCTCTCTCGGCACCTGTTGCCTTATGAGGGCCTCGCTTGCAACCATTTGTGTCACCCCCTTTTCCGCAGCAATCCCACGCGAAGCCTTCAGGGTTTTCCTCCCGCATCTCTGGTGTATCAATTGTTCCATGACAATTCTCATCATGGTCTGCCCAGAAGTCGTTATCGTAATCGACCTCTAGATAACCTGCATATGAGTTAACGACCTGGTCGAGTTTGAGAGAGATAAAAGTTGAACCGATTTGCATACCATCATGGAACTTGCAAGCCTTTTCGTCATTCTCATCTTCATAGTACGGGCTTTGGCATTGGACACAAATTTTGATCTCCTCTGTAGCTTTCCGCTTTCGGGTATTGGATCCGCTGCCTTTCGATGACTTTGAAGTTTGCGGATGTGTTTTGTTAGCAATCTTTCTTAGGTATTCATTAACTCGGCGGTTAATGTCTTCGTCCGAGCAGAGAGCCGTTAAAATGGCGCGGACCACATCGTTCGGGGCCTTGGCTAACGCGTCATTCATGTTTGGTTCGAAAATAAACGTGATTGGTTTAGAAAGATAATACGAAAGAGGCCCCTAATCAATTGCAAAGAGACTTATCGGTCAACGAGGAGTTGGTAGTTTAGATTGGTGACGTAGAAAATATCGAACGCGTCTTCTCGCGTCAAAATCGATATGGATCCTCGCGCAGGGGCCACCGCCACCCCTCGATGTCTTAAGAGAATGACAGGGGGAAAAAAGGGATCACTCACCGCTGGATCCGAAGAAAAGAAATCCTTTCTAGGCGCTTGACCACCCTCCCACCGCAGCGCCATGGCTTCTCGCTTCGGTTCAGGATACACTCCAGTCCTAACGGCGAATTCTCCGAGTAAACCTTAATCCTCAGGTGAGGTAAGACAACTCTCATAATCCCGGTTTGCCAATCTCTGTGCGGGCCAACTCCCGATGTGGAGAATATTGCGTTTCTGTACCATGTATTTCTCTAGGTGCTCAACCTCCCTCCCTCCCTAGCACCTCCTAAAAGCGAATTCGCAGGCGATCTTGTAATTCCAACCGAGGCCAGACTGTCTTAGTCCTCATGACTTGAAGATTTTATTGGCAGCATCTTAACGTGCTTTCAGACTTTCCCACCTGGGATCGTCACCGACGCATCTCGTTCATGACCCCGCCTGGGTTGAGATCGTCTCGACATCTTTCTAACCCTAAATACCTGGGGAATAGAAAGTGCCCTCGGGATCTCCCATCCGGGATCACCAGCGACGCATCTCTAGCCTAACTATCTGGGCTAGGATCGTCTTGACATTTCTTAAAATGTTTTCAGGCTTTCCTATCCAGGATTGCCAGCGATATATCGTGCAGCATAAATATCTGTGCTGATATTATTTTAACATCTAGCCCTGTCCAGAGCGATGTTCTCGGGATCTCCCGTCCGGGATCACCAGCGACGCATCTCGTAGCCTAACTATCTGGACTAGGATCGTCTTTGACATCTCTCTAAGAGTGTCCTCAGGCTCCCCCATCCGGGATTGCCAGCGACATATCTTGCAGCATAAATATCTGTGCTGAGACTGTCTTTATTCTCATCGTCCGATAAGAATTTCAACCACACCTCAGTGTGTCCTCAAACTTTCCCATATGGGATTGTCAGCAGTGTCTCATCACAGCATACGCCGGAAGGTAGGTGTTATTCTAGGTCCACTCAGCTATCTTCATCCCAGCTTGCTACTGTGGCCTTCGGCCCTGCACAGCCCGTCCGTCCGGATCACGACGCTCGGCTCTAATAGGTGTGGGAGAAAAGTCCATATTAGGCTTCCCATAATGTAAGCGACCGGCAGGGGCGTGGTTGAGTACTCGTTGTCAACATTCTGTTTTGACGTGGGCCCAGGCTTGGTAGCTGTTGGAATAGAAGAGTCAGCATGAACGGCATGACAGCGGTGCTCGTGCACCGAAGGGGCAAGGACATGTGGCAACCAAACAATGAGCCATAAGCGTTATGCGAGTGGAAAGGTGACATCAGCATGTGAAAAATCAAGACACGATTTTGATGAGAGGTGGTTAGAAGCCGATGGTGTTCTGCAGATGATTTAGGTAGGTTGCTAAGAGGGAATGCCTGCTGGAGAGCGTCTCCCCGCTAAGGTTCTACCCTGGGAGGGTAGTCAAGGCTGAGTTTAAGTCTTGATATGCTCGATATTGCTGGAAGGCACAGTGAAAAGGCAATGGCGCCCGAGACAGTTCCATAATTCTGTGCACCTCACCTAGCGAAGCGGCGCTGCACCTAGACTACATTATTGATTGTTCTTTCCATCAAAACTTGACAGTCTAGAAGCAAGCAATTCAAAGTCAATTTGCCTTGTGGATTAATACCACGTATTTATTGCTAAGTAGATGGCTTTCAATTAGCTTCGCAGTAGGTAGGTAGAGATCATGCTCATCGACGGCCCCGCGAACATCCACACCCCTACCTCCGTAACGCCTATCGCACTCTGCTAAAAGCACAGCCTGGGCAGCTGTGATTTAATTTACCGTATTTAAACCACGCTTTCGAATTTCCCTCTATGAAATGCTTCAGAGATAGTTGCATCTTCAGGCACCGTATGACCCATAGTCTTCGCGAAGGCTTGAACACCATCCCCGATCGCATTCATGTCCGGATCTAGTTCCACATCTGCCCAACCGTCCCGTCCTGGCGGCGGTGCAACGCCTCGCCTCACCAGAGGGAGTATTTCGTGTCCGTAGCTAGAATTTTCGATTCTATCTTTCTCCCAAGAATTATAAGCCCCCCACCACCAGCTGTGAGTGATGCCGTCTCTCCCCTTGTAACCAGCGATGCCATCCTCACCGACGCGCTTAGTCCATGGCTTGTCCACAACGTAATGTAAGCACACGACTTCTTCGTCGCGCCACATATTGGGATGCCAGTACTTCATTGTCTTCAAGGCATTATATTGCCAACCTAGAGCTCTCCACTTTTTAGCGAAGAAATGTGCCAGAAAATCTTGGTCGGGAAACTTGAAAGTAGATAACAGCGGTGTCGTATTGAAGAACGACATCATAGACTCCCATTGCGGTTTTGATGGCCGGAATAGAAACATGCCACCGTTAATAAGATGGAATGTTCGCGGGCTGCCCGCTGCCGGTTGCGTAGGCTCGGAGAGCGCTAACGGGTGAGACATTGGTGTATATGCGCAATTTTCCGGGCGCCAGTCCTCGGGCGCCCAAGGATCGTAGTCACGGTTGCACACGCATGAATGGTTTGCTCCTAGCCAACCGTCCGGCAGTTGACCCAGTTTCCCAAAGATGCCGTCCATATTGCGGTACACCGCCATGTCGGCATCGAGATAGCAGACGGCATCGTAATCAAACAATTCGAATACGCGGAGCTTAGTCCAAGTGTCTTGGAAGCGTTCGGCGATCAGGTTGACCTTAACATTTCCCGGCGGCAGAAGTTGGGGGCACGGGTGGAGTACGATATTCCGTTGCGAGGATTCAAGCTCGAGCACCCTAACTGCGGAAGATGAAAGACTCGGGGTGTACAGCACAACTAGAGGATATGCGGCATTGTTTTTCCTGAGAAGCGTGTCGGCCAAGACAATAACGCCGGGCAAGTAGCTCGAACGAGTAATGAGAGTTGCGTATGCGTACCGTCTTCGCGCGTCGGGGGCTGGAATCATGGTGTAATTAATGCCAAGACGTTCATCGGCATTGCTACGTATTGCTTCACTGAGCTGTTCCACCGGAGAGGAAGATACAAGGGGTTTATGGTAGGCATGATTGATTGTAGACGTCATTGTTAAGTTGTCTGTGGAATGCAAACTGCATATGATGATTCATTACATAATTTACCCCTGAATATGACACCGGAACCACAACAGTGGCTGAGTAAAATACGAGACTCAGATAAGGGAATGGATGCAAACAACCTGCATCAACGAGGAAATTTTGGAATTCGGCATATCATAAATGACAATAGTTATAGAGCTTACGATGAGGAGTAGTGTGGACAGGGGATAGTTAACGACAAGTACTATTCAACCTCATAATTACACCTTGCTAACTACCAGAGAAGAAAGGTACCTTTAGGTAGGTACGCTGTACCCAAAATTGATTACCATCATGATTCTACGCCGACACACTTGGTGATTTCTATCGCGTCCTATTTCATGTAAGCTCCATGAAGAATTGGGGAGGGCAGAGAACGTACTGGTACACCGCTAGGCTCCCAGCCTTCCACGAGGCGACTCTCGTATACCAAGTTCGGATTTCCCTTGCAGCTTGAATTTTCCCCATTGGAGAGTCTCTTCTTCTTTTCATCCACGGTGCTTCTGACGTATTCAAGATATGGTGGATTCCCCGGTTTGACCACTGCGAACCGCGTCAGTAAATTGGATCATTGTCTTTCGTACTCAGGTACAAATAGACTTACCATTATCCGCGGCATAGACGGATCCGACCGATACCAATCCAAGTTCTTCGCAGAGCTTGAGATCGGCTGTGTATGCTGGCTTGTAATGATCAAGGAAGAGTAGATCGATATGCTTGAGTGCACCTTCCCCACACAGACGTTCTAGAGAACTAGAACTGGACCCGACGACCACCTTCACGATATCTCCAAGACCAGCGAGATCAACAAGCATGGATATTACCGCGGCGAATTCCGGGTTTTTCTCCAAACTGTAGTATCGCTTTCCCCCGACATCTCTCAATGCCGCACCAAAGGCCACAGCTGAATAACCAACGTAGCCGCCAAGTTCCACCATAACCCGAGGCTTTTCGTTCTTGATCAGGTTAACGACTGTTTTCGACTTGTATTCGCCAATATTCACTATGGCTCGGGGTTAGTATTTGGACTTAAGAGACTAAATTCTTACTCCGAGGAAGGGCGTACTGAGATATTTTCGAGTCCTTCCATATTCGTCAATGGCATCCAGAACTTTTTGAGGATTGCCTCTCATTTGATCCAGCTGTGGATGGCTATAGATGAAATGAAGCAGCTCAATTTCCCTTCCATCGTCGAACTATATGAGTGGTAGTCCGTCAGCGCGGTCAAATAGAGTAGTATGACTGAGCGTACTGACAAAAATTCCTTCCTGAGGCCTATACGCCTCCCCCTCAAATGAAGCTTGCCCGAGTTCACCCATCGTCTAATATTCATTACAAAGACATGTAAAAGATATCGTCAGTTTGAACCAACAGCGTCTGCTTCATCAAGTATAGCCCCCCTAAAGTGTGCCAAACATGAAATTGCTTGCTTAGTCATGCTGCAAGGACATTTTCAAAGAATGTTATGTGTCACTCCAGGTGCATGGCTTCGTTTGAGTCTTGAAGTCATTGATTTTTTTTTCGGCCAACTATACGATACCAAGCATCTAAGGTTTGACAGGTGCAGTAGCATGCCACTAATATGTAAGGACGTTTTAATCCATCTAGCCCGTGCGGAATTGAGATGAAAGCGCGGTCAGTACCTAGTTTCAGGTTAAATTCGTTGAACTTGACCGAGTTGTTGGTGTGTGTGTCTTAGTATATTTTGGGTCTATGATTCTTATATCTTCATGGGCTCTTGATGGGTCTGGGAACAAAGGGAGTCGTCCCCACAGCCTATGGGATTTCAAAATTCTTTCCGTAGCTTCAAAGTTATGAGATCTATTGATTCCTGATGCTTACTAGTGCAAGATTTGGCCGCGTGCAGTTTCATGCAGATCAGGGACCACACGAAGTCTATTGTCTATCATATAGCCCTAGTGTTACATAAGAATTGCGAAAGCAACTCTGGTGAAGCCTACTGCGTACTACTGCGTAGGGAAGAGAGGCTGTTAACTATGACGGAAATGGATATTGCTAATGCGAGACAATGCATTCAGGGGACATGAATAAGAGTTAATGACGAGTTGAAGATTGAATAATGACAGTCACCAACTTAAGTACTTGAACCTTGGAGTTTCTTCGTGTCTTTCTCAGGGTAGCTGTACCATAGAATCTTCGCTTCTCCTCACCTTTGACTATACCTCATATCTCCAGGGAAGGCAGTTCATTCTATTACTCTTCTAAGATATTCATCTCAGAATGTCTGACCTCAAAGCGAACGTCCAAGAGACCAAAAATGGCTTCCACGTCGAGGGGTACGAGAAGATCGAATATGACTTCACTTTCGTCGATGGCGTCTTCGATATTGCCAACCCGAACCTTGCAGACTGCTACAAGACTTGGGGTCGTGTCCTAGCTGTCACGGACAAGAATGTATTCCGTAAGTCTCATCTTGCCTCTGAATGTGCTCAAGTAATAGCATAGCCAGTAATACTTAACTTTCAAATAGGACTCTACGGTGCCAAGATCGAAAAGTACTTCAACCATTATAACTTGAAGCTCAAGGTTCACCAAACGTCGATTGGAGAGAAGGCCAAAACGATTGAAACGTTCCTCGAAATTGCCGATAGCATGACTGAGTTCGGAATCATCCGAAAGGTACCTCTACATGCTGCCGTAACCATATCATACAAATAACCTAATATGTTTTACTGCTCAGGAACCCGTCCTTGTTGTCGGAGGAGGACTCGTAACTGATGTTGCTGGGTTCGCATGCGCTGCTTACCGCCGCAACACCAATTTCATTCGAGTCCCAACGACCGTTATCGGCTTGATAGATGCCAGTGTCAGCATTAAAGTCGCAGTCAACTATGGTCGCTACAAGAATCGTCTGGGCGCATATCATGCTCCCCTACATACATTCCTTGACTTCACCTTCCTGCGCACGCTGCCAATTGCGCAAGTTCGGAACGGGTTCGCCGAGCTAATCAAGATCTCTTCCTGCTCACATCTTCACGTGTTCGATCTTCTGGACAAGTTCTGCGAGCAGCTCATTGAGTCAAGGTTTGGGCGAGCAGATGGATCAAGCACCGAACTCCGCCGTGCAGCAGACATCGTAGGTTCACCCACTCTTTAAAATTGGAATATTCGGGAGGCCTGACAACTTTCTAGATTAATCGCGAAGGTATCTACGAAATGCTCAAGTTGGAATCACCAAATCTCCACGAGATTGGCCTCGACAGAGTCATTGCATATGGTCATACGTAAGTTCACTGCGCTGTCAACCTTTTCATATACCCCTGGTTAACATAGCAACATCATAGATGGTCCCCCATGCATGAGCTTATTCCGGAGACACCATTGCGCCACGGACATGCAATCTCAATTGATATGGCATACTCTGCCACGCTGGCGATGGAGTGCGGGCTGCTGTCAGACAGAGAACATCGCCGGTTGTTCAACCTGTTCTCCAGAGCCGGGCTCTCGATCGACCACCCGCAATTCGACGATGACGTCTTGGACAAGGGCACTGCAGCCATCTTGAAGACGCGAGACGGATTGCTTCGCCTTGCCGTACCAAGCCCCCTGGGGTCATGCACTTTCTTGAATAATGTGACACCGCAGGATCTAAAAGATGCCTTGAGGAGACATAAGGAAATTGCTAAGACTTACCCCCGAGAGGGTGCTGGCATTGAAGCATATGTCGACAGCAGCGATACGGGCTATACAGATCTCGAGACCGAAAATCTCAGCGTCGAGAATGCTGCCAAGGAAGCTGGTGGTAAACAACCCCCTTTTTTTATTCTTAACTGTATAACCCCCCCACGACGAGTTTAAGTTCTCGGTCGCAAACTACAATTGAGTATGCAATTACTGACCTTATTCTAACACCTAGTATTGCCTGTAAGTGAGACCATTACCAACGGTTTAAACGATGTCTTTGGAATGAACGGGCGCGTTAATGGGCACAGCGGGCTACTCGGTGTTAACGGCAGTGCTGATGGCTCTGCCGAATACGCTATGGATATGCCAGGGAGCCCTGTAAATGGGCCACCTAACGGCATTAAAGCTCAGGCGTAAATTTAAATCACCCTGTACAATTAGCGCCCCTTTCACTTTCAAGTCTCTAAGAGGTTTTTAGACCATTTGCATAGCATAGAATAATATCATGTAACTCAAAATTCTCTGTAATATCGTGATACTTGTTCATAAACGGTAGATGACCCGAAGATACCTCTTACTGTTGTGTGCGTTATGTTTCTACAACACCATACCTCCTAAAGTGAAAACATAAATTTGGGGCAGTTAGGCGGTACCTAATCCCCCATCATTGCTCAATTATAGCGCTTCAGGAACCTGCAATCTTTTTTCCTTCCCAAAACATCAACAGCATCATTCACATTAGGTAAACGATGGCAACATACACGCACACACCTAGCAATCCAAGCTCAGTCGAATCTGAATTTAGTCACAATTGACTTCCTAGATCTGATCATATTCACGCATAAATCTAGGTATCTAAAGACCCACACATTCTAGTCGAATCTTGCGCTGAAATAAATGAGCGAGTAATGGGAACCCGTCCGTTTGGTTCACCTCATCTTTACCCCTGACCCTCATAAGAGTGGTGACGTCCTCCAAGTTGAACAAAGCATATTAACTAACTACCTAGATACTTAGGTAATTATTTGTAATGAAATGTAATGAGCTTTACTATCTGTATCGCATGCAGCATATTGCTTTTGGTCAGTGGCTGGACTGATATGTTGTAGGGAATGTCTGTCCATTCTTACGCGTATACATGCAAAACTAGTCTGAGGAGAGGAAATCGTCTGCCCGTACGAACTTTCAATATTAGCTTGTCCGACTCTGGATTTGACATAGCTTCAGCTGAAATCGTGTTAGAGGGCTCATCGGTCATTATCTCCCTTAGTACCGTTAACGCTCAAGAAATTTCATCACTTCATTGTATTAATTGGATGGATATTTGAATCCGATATGATATGGCGGGGCCACCCTGGGAAGACACCGTACGGTGTTTTAGCTTGGTCTTTCTCAGTCTTCTCCTTCTGCCATTCTCAAGTATAGTGGCGTGCAGCTGCATCTTAATACTAAGAATTACCTCTTATCTCCAACCGCGTACACAACCTCAGAATGGGCACCCGAATGAAGCCCGGCGACGGACGATTCTCGTTACAGGGGTAGGAATGGCCAAAGGGTTGACGCTGGCACGTTCATTCTACCTCTCCGGTCACCGTGTTATCGGCGCCGATTTTGAGACACATAATACGCCCTGCTCAGGTCGATTCTCAAGAAGCCTGTCAGTTTTCTATCGCCTACCGAAACTCGGCGCCAATGAAGGCGGCGAAAAGTCTTACACCGACTCTCTTACCCAAATCATCAACGCAGAGAAAGTCGACCTTTGGGTCTCATGTTCTGGGGTAGCCAGCGCCGTAGAAGACGCACAGGCGAAAGAAATCATTGAACAGAATACGAGGTGCAAATGCATCCAATTCGACGTCCAGACAACCTCGACACTACACGAAAAGGCTTCGTTCATGGAAGAATGTAAAAGAATAGGACTTCCAGTCCCCGAAACGCACGAGGTCAGGTCCCCTCGCGACGTCCTCCGTGTCCTGTCGAAAGCCAAATCGAAGCAAAAATTCATCCTGAAGCCCGTTGGAATGGACGACCGCAACCGGGGAAACATGACTCTCCTACCCCTCCCCTCCGACATGAAAACGAAAGAACACATATCCCAGCTGCCAATCTCCAAGTCGAACCCTTGGATCCTCCAGCAGTTCATCCCCGGCGGCGAGGAATACTGCACGCACGCGCTCGTCGTGCGCGGGGAGGTGAAATGCTTTGTCGCCTGCCCCAGCGCCGAGCTCCTGATGCACTACAGGGCGCTACCCCACGACTCCGCCCTATGGAAATCCATGCTTGCCTTCACCATCGAGTTTGTCCAGAACGCGCCGCGGCCCGAAGCGATGACCGGGCACCTCAGCTTCGACTTCATGGCGAGCGAGGGGACGCCGAGCCAGAACGGCTTCGCCAAGAATATATACGCCATCGAGTGTAACCCCCGCGCCCACACGGCGGTGGTTCTGTTCGCACAGCGCGGCTCGGAGATGGAAGCTATGGTGCGCGGTTACCTATCCGCCCTTAAGATGGACGGAAAGCAGACGGCAGGTATGGTCAACGGAACAGGGCCGGCAGGACCCTTAAAGGGCGCATTGGTAACGCCGCCTGGAAATTGCCTGCCTCGATATTGGATTGGGCATGATTTGGTCTCCTTGTTTTTGCACCCGATATTGAGATGGGTCCAGGGGCTGTCTGATTTTCGTCATGTTAGAGCCGCGGTTCTCGGATTTTTCACGCATCTACTCTTTTGGAAAGAAGGTACTTTCGAAGCGTGGGATCCATTGCCGGCATTTTATTTATATCATGTTGTTTGGCCTGTGACGATTCTATATGCTTGGTGGAAAAACCAACAATGGAGTAGGATCAATGTCAGCACGACAAAGATGTTTACTTGCTAAAGATAGGCTGCTGGGGAGCTCAATTATACCTTAGCGGGGATATATGCGGGCTTATAAGGCTTAATGGTGGTGGTAAGCCCGCCCTGGTTTAGGACGTTAGGCATTCTCAGCAGGCTTGTACGAGGGGTTTAAGCCTTAGAGCCAAGCTTTGCCCTATAAGGGCGCTGTAATATCCCGCTATACCCGCTATATTCTAGGCACTTTGGGCACTGTGATACAAGTACCTACATGTAAACAATTACAGAGCTCTTTCCTATCATTGAAGTGACTCTCATCAGCACTGTTGGGTGTGTTTACGTGATCCCGGGTATTACAACGCTCAGCGTATTCTGCACCACTGTTGTTACTACGGCCACTTCGCGAAGAGATAGCAAGCTGCGCTATGAAATATGTAGGAATATGTCCACATATAAAACGTCTAACTTGTAGTTCTTATACGCGTAATAACTAGGATATGCAGCTATGTAACTTTTATGATTGTTGAGCTTGGTGCCCAGGGAGGAATGTAGCACACCAAGTCGATGACCTCATGAACTCCTTACCAGGTGAAGAACAACACGCCCAATATATAACTTGCTCTCTCACGAACCACGGCAATCTTCCTCGCAGGCACGCAAAGTTCTTGTCTAGGTATCTATGGCGACTCCTAGCTTGAACTATTTCACATGTACTCTAGGGCAAGCAGTACGTTTGAAGGATCAGGGCGGCGGGTTTCACAATGCTTTCAAAACGGTCCTCGCACTGGTTGAGGAGCAAGCGAAACACTTGCCGGATCGACCTGCTGTCGGATTCACTGATTTTACATCCAAGGATCCATCCCAGTGGCGTATGTATTTACCCCTTACCGTACGGCATGCTCGTGACTAACATTACCTAGCACCTGAACAAGTCACATTTTCAGAACTCTGCGAGTTGTCGAAGCGTGCGGCTGTAATCCTAGCGGATATCTTGAATCGCTCTAGCAGGAGCAACGAGTCACTCACGGTCGGGTTGTTATGCACCAGCAGCCTCGACTTCATCTTGACATGGCTGGGGTTGATGCGCATAGGATGTAAAGTGTTTCTTCTAGCGTGGGGACCCCTTTATTTTTGACATACATTGTTCTCACAAGCTAATCGTGACTTAAAGCCCCCAATTGGACCTTCGATCTATACATCACCTCTGTGGGATTTCCGGTATAAGAACAATTCTCGTAGATGGACTTCAAAAACGGAAAGACTTACAGTTGTTGGAGTCAGTTGACATAGTTGACATACCATCTTTTCGAGGCAAATGCATCGCAGAGCATAATGGATTCGACAGAAGTACAGCAGAAGCTTCTGATATAGCTTATACGCGGCACACCTCCGGTACATCATCCGGGATGCCAAAACAGATCGTCCAAACGCAATGGGGAGCTACAGGGTGTTTGCCATCTTTCACGCACACGGGTCAGACCATCGCGACCTTTTCAACCACCCCCCTATATCACGGTGGCCTTGCGGACTGCTTCAGAGCCTGGACTAGTGGGGCCATGGTTTGGTTCTTTCCGGAAGGCGCTGTACCAATTACAGGTAACAATATCGTGCGCTCGATAACATACGCCCGGGACCAAAGCCCAGTCCCAGTGAAATACTTTTCATCGGTTCCTTACGTACTCCAATTGCTAACCGACGAGCAAGAAGGAGTTCGGATTCTCCAAAGTATGGATCTAGTTGGTGCTGGTGGTGCTGCTTTAGCGCCTTCTATCGGCGATAAATTAGTGGAGTTAGGGGTCAAGTTGGTTTCGCGGATGGGCAGTTCGGAGTGCGGATTCCTCATGTCCTCGCACCGCGATTATGCCAAAGACAAGGAATGGCAATACCTTCGACCTATCGAGGATCCTAAGCTCCTATCATTCGAGCTACGAGACGACGGACTATCCGAGCTCGTGGTAAAACCCGGTTGGCCGTTAATATCTAAGACCAACCGCAACGATGGCTCATATGCGACGGCGGACCTCTTTGAACCACATCCGTCGATACCAAATGCATGGAGGTACCATAGCCGGGCGGATGCTCAGATCACCCTAGCCAATGGTAAAAAGTTTGATCCTTCTCCTCTTGAAGAAGCCATCAAAGCATCGACTGGATTGCTAAGGGATGTTCTTGTCTTTGGGGCAGGTGAGGAATACCCTGGAGCTCTCCTGTTCAAGACTGCGAATATGATCTCAGACCACGAAGTCATGACTACCGTCTGGCCACGAATACAAAAATTAAACACCAACACATCGAGTCATTCTCGACTAACAAGATCGATGCTGATTGTCATTAGCTCGAAAGAAGGAGAAGAGCCTCTCGCAAAAAGTAGCAAGGGGACCATTCTAAGACGTCAAGCCGAGGCACGATACGCCGATGTCATTCATAAGGCATACGCCGGCAAGACAATTTCTCCTGGAAGTTTGCACGATATCTCAGATAAGGGTCTTCATTCCGCATTACTTATATTGTTCAGTCAAGTTCTCGGCCACGACATCGACCCCAGTCAAGATTTCTTCCAGCAAGGTGTTGATTCAATCGCTTGCATCCAAGTCAGAAAGCTCATCGAAGCTACCATTCTGTGTGATAAGTCCCTCGGATTACCAATCAATATCATATACGATAGCGGTAATGTCAATTCTTTGGCTGGGCATATAATTAGGATACGCGTAGGCGGCAGCCTTTGTCGCCCCTTTGACGATGCTACATTGATGTCCAAGTTGATTTCGAAATACTCGAAATTTCCGAAGTTCGTTCCAGGCAGTCGGCGACCAGTTGGTGAAGTGGTAGTATGTTCACTGATCATTTCAATTAATTCTTCTTATTAATCGTCCGCTGATCAGTTGTCCTTAGCTCTTGACTGGGACGACAGGGTCGCTTGGAGCGCACGTCTTATCCCAAGTAGTAGTAGTGCCGCAAGTGAAGACTGTTTACTGTTTAGTCCGAGCTGATACGGCAGACGAAGCCCAATCTCGTGTAATAACAAGCCTAAAAACCCGTAAGATCTTCAACCCCGCTGTCGCAGCGAAAATTGTCTGTCTCCCTAGCGATTTCAGTCAAGAATCTTTGGGTCTTGATCCTTTGACATTTGAGGAGCTCCGATCAACTCTCACTACAGTTATCCATAGTGCGTGGATGGTGAACTTCAATGTGAACCTCGGCAGCTTCGAACGGTCGCATATCGCAGGCGTGCACAACATGATCAAGCTGTGCTTAAGCGTCCCTTTCCGGGCACCAGCCAAGTTTTTCTTTATCTCATCGATCTCGGCCGCTTCTGGAACACCTAAGCCAGCTACTATAAGAGAAGCCTATATCAAGGATCTTCATCACGCTCCAAATACCGGATACGGAAAATCGAAACTCGTTACAGAGCATATCATCCGCTCAGCAGGGAGGAGTACGGGAATACATGCGAGGGTGCTACGCACCGGTCAATTGATAGGAGATGTAGAGAATGGCCTCTGGAACCCCGCTGAGGCAATTCCGTTAGTGATTCAGAGCGCCACTACGATAGGGGCGCTGCCGATACTCGATGAGGTAAGCCAGGCGACTCATAACCCTCTCGAATGCCGCTGACACGCAACCCCGCAGACTCCTTCATGGTTACCAGTAGACAAATGCGCTTCGGCAGTCCTTGAGTTGTCTGGACTAGTCCCCAATTACAAGGAAGGGATGTCGAACAGCTGTGAAGAGGTATATCATGTACTGAACCCAACAACCTTCTCCTGGAGGAATGACTTGCTTCCTGCGCTAAGGATAGCTGGACTCAGATTTGAGGCTGTTACTCCGCGCGAGTGGGTAAAGCGGCTCCGTGAAGGCGATCACGATCCTCAGAAAACCCCTGCTGTCAAGTTGTTAGACTTCTACGCGGAAAAATACGGCAGCGACGCGGAAGACCCAAACGGCCTCGTATTTGAGACACGGACAACGGCGAAACACTCCGAAATTATCAGGCACGGCTTTGATATCATCCAAAGCGGGATCTTGCAGAGATGCTTGGATAATTGGCGCTTGGACTGGGCCAAACGGGAGTGTTGATGATGAGCGGCTCCAATTATCTCATTAGGGGTGACACCGGTCACATTTGATGTATCAAATATTTCATAGGTAAACGCTACATTAGGAGAGGGCCTATTGTTATTTTTCCAAGAGATATGACATACTCTATCAATAGACATGACAGTTGTCAAATTGCACCGTTTCACAGCATGTGCACTGCAACACATTTGACCAATCTCCCGTGTCTTGTTTACTTGCTGCCTGACAAGGCCTCTAGACTGACTGACAGGTTACATATAAGAGTCTTCGTGGACCGATATTTCCTTACGATCAGTTACTTTCAATATACTATTCATCACGCAAGCTCAACATGGCCGCAGCCGATTCACGTTGTGATTTTATATGTGCCAACTGGAGCCAGGAGAACCTGACATGCACTCAAGCGGGAAAGTTCGCATGTAAGAATTGTCTACTAGTTCTGGTAAGGTGTTTCGGCTTCAGCTCTCAGTGAAGCGGATGTATTCTGACTGAGCGCTCAGTACTGCGGCAGCGACTGCCAGAAGGCTCACTGGAAAGCACACAGACTCGACTGTCGACAGAATCCGCTACTCAAACCAAACTGGCGGCCACGATGGGAGGTTGAGAACCGCGTGCCCACATTCATGGGCGGCGACCGTCTTCAGGCTTTCAATCACCAGCGGAAGTACCCCTGGGGAAATGTCCCTGCCTTCGACCTAGTCAACCTTGCTTCAAATGAGGGTGTTCACTACAACAAGGGTCTTGACTTGCTTTTTGCCGGTAAATCTCCTTACTGCTGGGCTTAAGAGCATGCGACTGACGAACCTGGTGGCAAGCTTCCGGAGATATTCGAAATGTGATCAAGACCGTCATTTCCCTTCCCGATGACTTCCAAAACCCTATTAGGATTTATATGAACGACAGGGATAGTGATGTTGTCGGGAGAAACGCCATCATGCTTCTTCTCGCGCTGACGGAAGACGACCCCGCCGTGGCGGCTGAGAACATCATTCACCTGTGGTACTCAGCCTTCATCACCCAACATCTTCAAGACGATCTAAAGGGGAAGATCCATGAGCTGGTGCAGAGCATCTGTACTAAGATCGAGGGTAAATCGCCTGATACTGTCTTAGGAAAGACGTGGACTTTCGATTCACGATCTCTTCGTCTTGTTCTGACCAAGAAGCAATGGTTCGATATTCTGTCGAGTCTAGAACCCCCTCCAGGTCTCACGATTGAAAGGGCGCGAGAAATCCGCCGCAAGGTCACGTTGGCGGACCAGAGACTGGACTTTAGAGAGCGAAGATATTTTGGCCAGTCTCCCAGTCTTCGCGCCAGTGGACAAAAGTTTAGAAAAGACGGAGTCCTTCTTCCCTTCGGCACTCCTCGAGCTGCGTTCACGATACCGAATCCGTAAGTATTGGTCGTTGCCGTCAGTTCCACTGCTATTTGCGCCTAATCCGAGCCTTTAGCACCCTCTTTCGCAACACAAATTCTTGGCCGATGAAAGACGATGCGGATCCCATCCACGGCTGGCGGATGTCCGACATCTCGAACGCCTCAACGGGCGCCGCGACCAACGACATCTACGGAAAGCTCGTCGTGCACCTGAGAGATCAGATTGCTCGCTTTCACCGCCGCCTAAATGCTACGGATATTTCCTTCCACCTGACGAACGTCAACGCAGAGGATCTCTATGATTATGTACAGCCAGTTACATTTGACCGCATAGAGGTGTGCCACCTGACGATCCAGAATCGATCATAAAGAGTTTCTTAGTCGCTAATGCATATACTTCAGGTGTCCAACATAACCGATGCCGGCTATCTGGGGATGCCGCGGACCATCGCGCACATCGGTCACCTGCTCAAGCAGCCCGACGAGAATCCACATGCCACTCTAGTCGCTCTCTTCCTCAACGCGGTGGATGAGATGTACGACGACAACGAGAAACGTAAGGCGATGATGTCCGAGATGAGGCAGGTGTGGAGTTATATGACGCCGTCGCCGCCGACCAGCCCATACGACCCCAACGTCATTGTCGGCGACATCGCGACGCAGCAGGTCCGAGACGTGGACAAGCATTTCGAGAGGTTCGTGCAGAGTCCACAGTCTCAACCAAACCCGCCATTTCTCGTTTTCTCTAACAAGAAAAAAAAACCAGGTACATGAAGCTTCAAGATTTCGCCAAGATCGTCGAGCTATCGGGGATGGAGTTCAAGCGACAGCACACCATCATCGACCCGTGGCCGCTGCGGCTGAAGAAGAAACCCCATCAGAAGGGAGGAAAAGAAGAGTTTCTCACGCTGCTGGGGTCTGGCCATTCGGGCTGTGAGCGATACATGGAGTGGAGGTTTAAAAGGTAGTCGCAAATGGTCGAGACATCCACCGCTGTTCATGACCATGACGTTGAGGCTTTTATTATTCCGTTCAGTCAGGGACACGCTGCCCCCACTAAGCCCCAAGCCAGCGCACCATTGAAGGGAGGGAAATGTGAAGAGATCCATAGAATGATTATCTCGTCAGTCCCGAATCGTTGCGGTTTTTACACGTTGGAGCTGGGGATATGTTGGCCCTTTTAGGTAGTTTGCAAGGGCGATTCGCCAATCGGATATGCCCACGTTCTGGCTGTCGGGCAGCAATACCGATTCGTGTCCCCGGACGGCTTGAGATCGGAGAGCAGAGGTGCATTGCGTTGAATAAGCAAGAATGCTACGTGACATATATAAAGTGAATCGCGGTGACTCGGTGACAATGATGTGCTCGAAAGGTACCGACTTTATTGCTGGGTTCGAGCTCAGTTATTACAGGTGCCTAGAGGCTGCAATTGGCACTTGGCTTGGCTTGGAAACCCCCTATTCTCGAGACGGCTCCCCGGAATCATCACACACCGACTCTTAACCATGCGACTCTATACCAGACTATTCAAACCTATCCAGGTTATAATCTTATTAGCTGTACTTCTAGCGTTACTATCACCTACATCTGCATTACCATCATCTCTATCAGCACTCATATCATCGACTTCTACTATATTCGCAAGACCGAAAAGCAGCATCAATGGCAACTACGAAAACAAGAACGCCGCTATCGAGAAGCGACAGATGTCAGCGGGGTCCTCGTGCGACGGGTCGGAGGGCCAGTGGAACTGCCTGACGAACCAGTGGCAGCGCTGCGCGGCAGGGCAGTGGAGCGTCGTAATGGACTGTGCGCAGGGCACCATCTGCTCGCCGTCGGGCCTGACCTACGATTTTGCGGTGCAATTCGCGAACGGAGCCGCCGGAGGACCGGGACCGTCAACTAGCGATGGCACGCCGAAACTCGTGGCCCCTTGGTTATTACCCGAAGCCCTAGTTGCGTTTAGTGTAGTTCTCAGTTTCGTCGCAAGTTAATCTTCCTACTGGCAGTATTCCTAGGGGCTTAGAAGAAAAGATTAGGGGTACCAAAACGACAACAGGGATCGCCAGGCAGAGCTCCGTAATGTGGCAGTTGAGGTCGGCCAATGGAGTCGCAGAAACTTGCAAAACTTGCCTGATATGGTCGACTCTATGCACGGGGTGCGCCACTTTCTGTAGTCATCCTCTGAGTGGTCGTTTCTATATCACATCGGACACCTAGAGAAAGAAACGGTACTCGAGCCATCCTGAAGAAGTCGGACTCTTGCGTCTAACGAGTGAATGCAGTGTTGTTACAACTACGACTAAGATATAGAGACAAGATTTTTTATATACCATCCGCTTTTCTGTAAAATGCGCCATCATCATCGAAAAAGATCATATTGCGTCATGAGTCGTGACCGTGAGATACTTGTTCTGCTAAGCGGTTTCCGGCTTGCGTGCGTACACCACACGCTGTGGCAGGTACGCATGAATGGATCGGGTGCGCAGTTCTCGCCGATAGCCCGCGAGGAAGACCTGCATTTCCTCCAATGAGCGCCCCAGCACCGTGTTCCACATGAACATGACGAAACCTTGATCACATTTAGTTACTGAGCGAGTTTGGTTTTCGTTGATATGGGTATTGCTCACCTTCAAGATCTTGCTCAAGGGTGTACTGGGCCCACTGGCCAATTTCTTTCAGTCTCGAGTCTGCTGGCCAAGAGCCCATTGGTACCTATGATAGTATTAGAATGATGAGCATGATGACTGTGTTTGAGGAAACTTGGCAGCTTCGGAGTGCATTCATCTTATGTTACCATCTAAACTTACCTTGATTTCTTTAACAGTGATATCCACGAAGCCGGCTTCTTCGATTCCTTTCCTCTGTGTGTCGTCGCTAAGGATCGTGAACGGACGGTTCAACTTCTTCCCGCCTTCAGTGAACAATTCCTGCCACAGGTACATGGAAGAGTTGTGAGGAATGGTGTCATCGTCGCTGCGGTAGTCGGCTTCGACCTCGAAACTCTCAATCCACCCGCCGGGTTTGAGAGCGGTATAAGCCTGCCTGAACAGTTTGTGCCAATCCGCTATACCACCTACCATATACCTGATGTGTATCTATTGTCTGTCAATCTTACGGCACGATGTTTTAAATAATGATATCCAACTCACGTAGTCAAAACTGTTGGGCGCGTATGTCCATGGCTGTTCGCAATCATCGATTTCGAATTTCACGTTGGGAGGACACCACGAAGGCTGGATTGGAGATAGATCCGTGCCAACGACTTCACAGTTGGGGTATTCATCCGCCATATCGCTGTTGATATGTCAGTCTTGTACCTAGAATGATCAGTGTAGACAGGTTTAGTTACATTGCCCATAAGCCTGATAAGAGTGATTAGTACAGAGTCAGAAATAGTAGCAGCCAATGGGGGTAATTCACCTGTTCCGGTACCGATGTCGAGCACTTTCTGTAACACGTCAGCCACTCAAGTACACCTAGGTAGCTCGGTCCGGGCACCCACTTCCATATCATCCTTCAGGGGAGCAAGGAAAAGCTTGCCGCCAAGACAAAGAGTCAAGAAATGATGACTTAAAAGTATTAGAAGCCGAAAGTCGTAGATAATTCAGGAGAAGGCTTACTTCATATCCATGGCTTCATTTTGTCGCTCGTCATTGGGTCCCCAGTATTTACCTTCAGACCCTGATCTCTCACTATGATATGTACGGCCATTCAGCGTACGATACTCCAGGATACTTTCAGTGAGGGATGCTGTTGAGCTCGCACTATCATTACTTGTTAGATCTGCTTGTGACTCCGTGGTAAGCAATGCCGGGTTTAACACGGCATTCTTATCTGGAATAGTATGTCGTACTTGTCGCCTTCACCCAGAGCAGAGTCTGCATCGTTGAAATTATCATCGCCCTCGCCCTCCTTACGGATAGATTGTCAGCTCATCGATACATTACGGCTTCGTCAAGACTTGTATCAAGCAGCTTATCTAATATCCTTACTTCCAGAGGAGCGGCCTCAATCGGCGCCGCCGTTGCGCCCGGCACTTCGGCTGAAGTACTCGCTTCGGCTACGGTCTCTGCAGCTGGCGCTGGCGCTGCCGATGCTGCTGGCTCTGGCGAAGCGGTAGTAGGCTCGGCAGCGGCGGGCTCAGGGGTTTCGGGTTTGGCCATATTGGAAGATTAATCAGCGACACGGCCTCTGATAATTATCACGAAAGTGCCGAGAAGAGGGGAGGTGGAGAGATCAAATTGCAACACGTCCTCTTCCCAGGTAGCATCGAGGATAGGGTAGGAATTCGGGCCGGGGTGAGTGCCCACATGGTACGGATGGTTGGAATATCGCTAGCCGACCCGAGTCTAGGGCTGCCCATTTTGATTAGTAGCTAAGAGCGACGACTATTCGGATCGGGAAGGTTATTGAGCGACAATATGCAGTATCACGTGAAAACCGAAAGATATTTCTGTGAGATCTGGAGCTGGGGTAAATTGTTTGCTGTATTGTCGTATTGAGCTTCGCCACCGAAAGATCTGTGGTTCGGTCCCTAAAGTCGGGACCATCATGTAACCTCACCAGCATCACCACATCTTGGGAGTCAGCCCTAAGTCGAAAGTCAGCATCTTATTTTATGGCTCAACATCGCAGGATCTCCACTGTATCGCGTTCGCATACCATCATTTTATACGTGTTTTACATGAGCCAGGAATGAGCTAATTGAAATGTTCAACCGAGCTTTTCAGATTAGTGCCTAACATCATTCAGGCTGTCCCAGCTCAAGATATGCGATAGGCCTCAACAGGCTGAGTAAAAACCACTATGTAGCGCATGTTAGCAGAAGAACTCAGATTACAGCTGCGAATAGGTTATGGGAACTTACTATTCCTAACAGAGCTATCTGTGGTGCCTCGATTCTCACACTCACAATCGCGAGCACCCATTACTAAGCTAACCCGATACCGAACCTAGATCAATGGAAATCAATGATAAGGCGTTTCTACAATATCCAAAAGCTCGGACATAAGAGTAATACTTCCTGAGGAAGGAAACGATAGGGAAGAATAAGACTCTTCAGAGCACGGATCAATGATTTTGTCAGTGATAGGTAGCTCTTATGTAAGCACTTACCTAACTATCTACCTTATGTAATCAGGTAGATATGTTCTCGTTATGAAACAACTTTGTAGCGGTTAGTCAGCATTTGTGTATTAGGTAATTTGAGAACTAGATCCCAAAGATGGTTTTACTTACTGGCCGGCTGAAAATCACCGCAAGTCGGATTTATATCCACATCCTGTTCATCGCTATTAACATAAAGGCCTGAAGACTAGTGGCTGTCGTTCTCAGACGTAATCTCCAACCTGCATGAAGATGGAAATTTAGCTCCGTCCCCGACGAGCTGGTTTGATATCTGGGACTGAATCCTTCAGATGCAACGCCAGCTAGCTTGGGAGATGATAGATGTAAGATGGTAGCTGTGCTTACTTCTCGGAGTTAGCCCACGCTGAAACTGGAAAACCCTCAGCCCGGTCTCCGGAGATCTTTGTTACCTCCGGCCATGGTCGTAGGGCATTGGATAACACACTAACGGCTTTATATTCAGTAAAGGATAGTGACTAGGTACCCAGCTAAGGTAGAAGAGGGTATGCCCTAAGTCTGAGTTGACGAGGGGAAATACAATAGTATTAGGCACTGTCGGCATACTAAATGAAAGGAAAAACTTGAAAAGCTAGAAAGGAGATATTTCAAGGTCTGAGTCCTGGAATTGACGCCTCGTGTGAGTTTCAACACGCTATCACATATCACATATTGAACTTGACAGGGATCACGAAAGGAGGATTGGACACGAAACTGTGATGCTATTACTCATCAGCCCAGTCAAACGAACCCCTATTGTTACCCATCTGAATCTTATGCCGCAAGCTAAATGCACCAACAATAATGATCCCTTTTTGAAAGAGAACTTCTTTACATCAAGAGGATACTAGAGTATGAACTCGATCCTTATTTCATAGAATATAGTTACCTAGATTTTGGTCGAGTTTACTTGGCTGCCTAGGCTGCTAGGGACGGCCCACGGGTCGGGGTTAAATTAGGGGCATCTCGAAAAAGCTTAGCATAGATCCTGGAGTATCTCCTAGGGCTGCCTTGGCTGCTAGATTGGTACCTAATAACGGCCCGGGGGCCCATATGCACATCTCGTGAGAGCAGGCCTATCACAGCAGGCAGAAGTCCTACAGCACCCCTACAGCCATGCACGGGTCACATCTCTAGCGTCTCTCGCCGTCGTTGGTTAAGGGCTTAGACATCGGAAACCAAGTAACAAGTCGCATTGTCGCATCGTCTAGATCAAGAGGTATTTTTATCTCTTGCATATAGGTGCATCTGTTTTATAGGTGTATCTGTTTTATGGGTGTGGACGAAATATTTATCTAAGTGGACATTAAAATGCGCCAGCTGAGCCGTTCTCAATGCAGGCCATGTTCAGCTTGCTGCCCTGCTAGACCATGTACGGCCTAGAAGTCATCTCATGCCTCCTTTAGTTTTAGGCACGCCGTCGCAGCCACTTTGGCCCCCAAGTTTCGAACGCGGTTCTAGATCGGCGCGAAATATGATAGGGTTTCGAGGTTGCCTGGATGGATTCTTATAAGTAGTCGTGTCGTCCCCGCGTGGTGTTGCTAGCTTGCTTTAAAAAGAAACGACCTTCTCGTCTTTTTCAGGTGCTCTACCAAGTCTATCAGCCATACTTGGCTCGCTATACTCACGATGAGCCAATCACTTGCCATACGGCCGCCGGTCAAGCTGCACCAACACAGAGATGCCTCTGGAAGACTGTCGCGTGTTGTAAACCCAAACCGGGAGCATTTCCTGCGCCCAAGTGATGGCAGGTTGACTCCATTGGCCGTACAAGGAACCAACAACTCAGTCGAGTTGAGTGTCGCGCAGCGTAGTGATGGGAGGAACTGGGGTTTCATCGGACGGCAGAGCTCGCGCATCTCTTTCACCATGAGATTTGTGTGCTGGATGTATTCGCTTTATCTCAACTCGAAGAGACCGGAAGAGGAAGGCGGGTCCGAAGACGGGTCCATGTTCATGCTCGTTCTCATCTGGGTTCCGTGTTGTGTTCTCCTAGCTATAATGGTAGGCGGTAGGGGAATATCGATAAATTTGGACTTGTGCTAACAATCTACAGCTCATCATACCGCAGAACTTCGAAGGCGATATTAGGAACAACGGTTTTTATGATCCCGTCCGCTATCGGGATTGGGGCTACGCAAAAGCGCCCCGGAACCGATACGAAAGGCAAGAGCAAAACGACGTCCACCGAAAGGAGGTGGATGACGGTGAAGATGAATCCAGGCCGTTCCTTCACGACGGTGCGGGTGACGACATGGAGATGGGCGCGGTTTCTCATCATACCACGACTACCAACCGTAGTTTGACATCCGGAGACACTTATAAGAATACCCCCTCCTACCTCAGCAACGAAAAGATGCAGAGCAGTGAGAAGTTGCCCGACGAGATGCTGCTCCGGCATTTCGGTCCTAGGTTTTTGTGCTTCACCGAGACCGACCCCTCTGGCTCGATATGGTACAAGACGAGGAGAGTCTCGGACGTGCTTAGGGAGCGCGGAGGACACGCAGGCATCGACTTCGTCTTCGTTTCGTACACGCGCAAACAATTCAGCGTATTCACCGAGGAAGAGCTCGCCCTATGGGATATTTCCGAAGAGGAAAGAGCCCTGCGGATACAGTTCTCGCAGAGAGACCGAGCTATGCTGATTCAGCACGGCATCGAGGCTGCTCGTGCGGCTAACAAGGAAGCCTTCTGGCTAGACTTCGAATGCATTCGTGACCTGGACGAGGTGGCCAGGTCTACGAGCCACAGCGACGATGTATACCGAATTTGCGATATTGTGCGCGTGGCACACTCCATGGTTATCGTCGTTGGCCCTTCAGTAGATAATCAACTTAAGGGTGGGATCCCCGAGGTATACAGCCCTTCCTCGATGGATAAGTGGCTCGACGAATACGGGTCGCGACTCTGGACGCTTCCGGAAATCCTGCTCATCTCTCCCGAGGAACGCATCAAGATACACGTGGCCGGGATAGGTGCGGTCGAAGAATTGGCCAAACGAAACGTCCCGGCGAGGGCAGTATGGAGAGACGCGAATTTCGTGCGCCAGCTCATCGACCACTACGAGTCCACGATACACTTGACGCCCCTCGAGCTCGTCAGCATTGCGTTGGAATGTCTAGCTTGGCGCCAGACCGACCAATTCTCTGCCGGTGACATCGCCTATGCCTTGATGGGGCTCCTGCGTCGTAGGCCGGTGCTTACGAAGTCGGACAGCAGTTTCGAGGCATTCGCGCGTCTATCTTTAGCTAACGTTAACGAGTCGCTGCTAGAGCGGTTGCTTTGTATGCAGCCAGTCCGGCGCAATGCTCCTTGGTATGAAATCAAGGACGCCTGGGGTGCGCGTCTTTGGGATATCGAACCCCGATGCCAAGTCGCTGGTGTTGCCGACGATCAAACCGTTACTCTAGATGGTACTTTTGGTGCTACAAGTACGTATTCTCAATATCCCCGAAGGATTGGTTCCTAACTAGTTGTTACAGTTCAATGGAATCGTATGGATCAGGTGGCTTTCTATAAGCGACCAACAGTCGCCCGTACCATTGCCAAGATCTTCGTACGTACCTTGCCGGCGTACCTGATCGCCGGGCTGGCAATGACGATCTCGGTGGGCTCGCTGCAGCACTCCTTGGGAGAATATAATTACGGTGGCGGATCATTGAGTGGCATCAGTCGCTCGTCAAATCCTGCCACAACTGCTCTCCTTGCTGTAGGTCTCGTCTTCTTGATCCCGGCGGTCATCGTGATGCTTTTTGCTCCCGCCATGCTTTGGGACCTGTACCGCGGCAAGTTCTGGTCCACCCAGGCCCTCCTCATCGGCATCGAAGGCGTCCCGGATAAGCTCGGCTGGGTCGAGAAAGACCTCTTCGGCCTGGACCACGGCCGCCTGAAGTGGAGCGTCGCGGGCAGCACGCTCTCCCAGCATAAGACTTCAAAGATCGGCGAGTGCGAGGCGCAGCCCCCTAATTTGAGCCTTTCATCCGGGGATTTTGAAGCTGGTACCGAGACGGAAAATGGCGAGAAGGAGAGGTTATTTACCCTAATCGACACATACTCTCTAACAGCGACGGCTTTTCGGGCTGTACGACCACCGACTGCACTTATTGTATGCGGGCAAGAAGGAGGCATGCAGCGGGCAGTTCTTTGCTCGTATGACTGGCAAAGCAATACCTTTGCGCGAGAGGCCGTGGTACGGGTTAAGACTACGGTATTAGATCGGATGTCTAGGGTTGACCGTTTCCGGTTTGCTCTTAGGCGGAGGGCAGCAGAGAAACAATAAGGACGCATCGAGAAAAAGGATTTCTCGTGGCTGGAGACGTACGCGAGGCTTCTTCATGTAATATTATGTACTGAAAGGTCATATCTCTTTGTAGGTGGACTGGTGGAAATAGTTGGATACCCTTACAAGTAACAATTGCACATTTATCTTACTATTCTTAATGTAGAGTAATACGTGTCATCGGAAGGCACTTCGAATTGAATTCGTCCTGGAGGACACTACTAGCTAACTGGGTATACAGCGCTATAAAACAGCTTAAACTTGCGACTTGTCTAATAGGAGGGCACATCCATTCTTTCCTGCTTAATGGCTAAATAAAGGGAACATCGCCATCCCACTCGCATTAGGAATCAGGCGGAACGTAGTCGTCACCGAACTCGGGCTATGAATGATGAAAGTGGTCAGCAAAACAGGCCAGTCAATACGAGGCTTGAGGCTTATACTTACAGAGCCGGGCGGGGTCTTCCAGGGCACCGGAATACAGCGCAGACTATTGTTGAAGATGGTTCCGGCATAAGCACCCTCACAGATCGCAGACCGAACACAGTCGTGCATGGCATCTCTGGACTCCCACCAGAGGCTGAAGTCGAATGGCGCTCGTCCAGTGTTGCAGTTTAGCAAGTCGGGGTAGGGGGCACCGCAGTCGTACTGCATCCGCGCAATGATGTTGTCACATCACGTGTGGGGGGTCTTGTCCGTTCCCAGAGAGTTTGCTTGTGCAGAAGCTGCGTTGGTGTAGAGAATGCTTGGAAGGGCTGAATACGGTGAGGCGTCACGAGCCCAATTCAAGGACCAGGTGTACTCGTCTGCCTCGTTGTACTACCAAGGTCGGTATTCCTGTGTACTTTGAGTAAGTCCTGAAAGAAGGATAATCTTGTATGGGGGGGATTGGCGCAACAGCTAGACTTACGATGCTACCGTTAGCAGTGACGGGGCTGGCGCGAAAACCCACGTCGACAACTCTTGCCGGGATGTCGACTGCCTGCAAAAATGCAGGCAGCAGGAGTGTGACAAGGAAGAGAATCATTATCAAGGGCGACTTAAGCTAACTTCGTTATTACGGAGTTGACAATGGAGGATGCCGACGATGTGAAAGTCGGGAGTTGTAACCGAAGAGGAAAAGGCCTTCCAGTGTTGCCAGTGTTTCCAATGTTGTGTTGGTGGAAGTCTTTCAAATATGGAATTTGAGAATGAGATAATATGCGTTTATTCGACACGTTACCAGGTAGGCGAAGAAGACGAAGTACCTAACGTACCTCGTCAAGCAGCCTATAAGCGGTTCGATAACTCAAGTACTGGCTAAAGCTCACACTTACATGAATTGATCGTGCTTCAGCATGGCCAGTCTTCTGCTTTTATAATCTCTATGTCTGTAGATCATATCATTCTTGCCAAACGTATCATAACTTGGTGTCTCCAATTCTCATAAATCGTTCTAGTTACGTAGTTCTCCTAGCGTAATAAGGTACCGCGATACTGATTTACACATCGCTTTGTGCCTTCAGTTCTCCGACAACCATGTACTTGCTCAAGAACCTCTCCTCCCAGCCCTGCAAGCTCTCCATCTCCTCAGGCCCAAGACCGTCCAGCTTGTCCAAGGGCCCGTCGAGGTCCTTGGTCAACATGCTCTCGTCGAAACTATGGCAGGCAAGGCCGCGGCTGGCGTCGCGACCAGCAAAGTTCTCGTAAGGACCGCCGGGCCCGTAGAAGTTACGGCCGCTCGTGACATCGAAGACACGGCCTCGCACCGCTAGGTAGACCGGCATGTTGTTCAGCCCATTGTAGGGTAGCAGCGTACGCGGGGTGAAGGTCTTGAAGACGACGGCGGGCGGCTCGCGGGGCAGGGCCGCTGGTGGCGATGGCTTGTACAGGATGTACGTTGTGTAGAGGGTGATGGCGACGAGAATGATGTTGAGCGGCGTGACAAGGCCAGTGCTAGAGGGAGCTGTGTGTTAGCCGGACATCCCGAAGCGGCAGGCTGTGATAGGCCCAGCTTTAGTTAGGAGGGAAACGCACTAGATACTGGGATCCTTGGCGGCCTCTTGAGCTACGCGTTGGTTGACGTATTCCATACTGCTTGTTATTGCAATAGTTGCTTATAATGTACTGATGACGAGTAATGCTCGGTGGAGGGCTATTCACATAAGCTTGATAGAATCTGCCTTGGACGAGAGGTTATATAAAGATGCCAGGCTGATGGAGGATCGGATAAGCAGTGGGGGTGAATGCAGGGAGAATGTAGTGCATCGGAAGTGGCCCGAGCTTCCTACCCAAGTTGATACATGATTCTCAAGTATGGAATTTGAGAAGTTGCTGGTCATTAACCTCGCCATTTCATGTTCGCATTTGAGATTTGCCTTCAAATGTAAATGTACCTACAGCTAACTGGTAACTCAGCTTGTCTTCTATGTGTTCGTCTAGCTCTACACCGATATCTCCTTGCAATTCGAATTGCACAACTTAGCCATGATCGAAAGAAGA
Source organism: Hypoxylon perforatum (assembly GCA_028571165.1). Lineage (NCBI taxonomy): Eukaryota > Fungi > Ascomycota > Sordariomycetes > Xylariales > Hypoxylaceae > Hypoxylon > Hypoxylon perforatum. The sequence continues at coordinate 613,929 of JAOXNQ010000001.1, forward strand.
CTCCAACTTGGGGAACATGTATCCTTTACGCCCGAGTCGTCATCATATCTGCGACCCCTCTGCGCTTTTGTTATCTGTTGCTTTATTTCGGTTTGTAGAGGTACGCGATAGCTGTCTACATCTATACAACCTTACGTAGTCAGCTCCAGACCAGTGTGAGGTTTTGTTAGTCTGATATTTAAGACGAACGAAGTACCTACCCCAAGCATCCCCCAAGCATCAGATGATACTAACTTAGTGGGTGGCACCTTAATCAGCTTCCCCTGTCACGACTTTCGCACATTCAGGTCCCTCCCCCAATTGTCGTCATCCCTTCCGCTAGTTACAGTTTAATTCGTCCCGCTTCAAAGAACCAACTACCAGTGGACGGAGGAATCTTAAAGCCTTCCTCCAAAACATCCACGATATCATAAGAATTGGGCGGCAGCGATGGTCTCTCCGCTATATTTCACCACTCACCGATAATTGGACAAGCAGACAAGGTCCTAGGAACCAAGTCCTTGGCTCATTAAAATGAATGTTTCTCCTATTTTTATTCTTTTTCCCCACGTATCGTGTTGCAATTCCGCGTGCCAATAACTGCCAATACCACTGCCAGTCCCTTGTCGCGGTCCCTGTTGCGGCTCAGCCTCCGCCAAATTTGTGTATCCGCGCCGCAGCTGCTTATCCCCGATTCTGTAGCCTGGCGATCAATTAGAACAAACGCCCCAGGCTCCAACAGCTCCAACAACCAGGCGGATTAACTCCTTTTTGTGCTTGGCTAAGTCTGTATGAATCTTACCGTCTCACCTCTCTTCTCGTTCCCTCTCCCCTGTCCCTTGGTCTCTAATTATATGGCCTAGACCAACCACCCATCTCTCGGCTATCGATATCGTTCCGCAGGTGTTTTTGTTAAATAAATACAAGATACATCCATACCATGATCTAAGACAGGCACGAGGACACCATGTTGCGACGGTTGATCCGTCCCGCACGACGGCTGCCAATCTGGCTTATATTCTCCATCACCGCTCCTTTCGTTTTCGAGGTCCTCTTGCACCTTTGGCGATATAGCGTGCCGCGGCCCGCGAGCGAGCTCGACTCGCCCTTTTTCACAACATGCCAAGAGCCCGATGTAAGCGCGAAGCGAGAAAATGCGGTCCTGGTCATGCTCGCGCGGAATCACGAGCTCGAAAAAGCCAACAAGACGATCACCTCGATCGAGCAGCACTTCAACAAGTGGTTCAACTACCCAATATTATTCCTCAACGACGAACAGTGGAGTCCGCGGTTCATCGAAGTCTTGAATAAGACGGCGCGAGGCCTGGCTACCTTTGAGGTTGTACCACAAGAGCAATGGACGTTTCCCGAGGAGGTCGACGTGAATGCTGCCAAACAAAACATTAAAGAGCAAGGGGAGAAAGGAATTCCGCACGCTGGCGAAGAGGGATACCATCACATGTGCCGCTTTTATTCAGGGTGAGTTTATGCTATACCCAGAGGGCAATGGCAAAGGGGCCACTCCATACAGTAAGAAGAAGTAGTCAAACTGACCAATTCAACAGAAAATTCTACAAACTCGACTTTTTGAAAAAATACAAATGGTACTGGCGACTGGAACCTGATGTCGATTTTACTTGTGCGATTACATACGACCCCTTTGTGCAGATGGCCCGGCATAAGAAGGTCTATGGGTTTACCATTGCGCTATGGGAAGTGGGAAAGTCGTGTCCCAGCCTATTCCGTCATATGGCCGACTGGAAAGAAATGATGAGAATTCCATCAAACGGCCTTTGGAAGGCAATGGTCTCACCATCGTGGGTACCATTTCCGCTCCGGAAGTTTATGAGTTGGTTGCCATACCGTGACGCGCACGGTGACGAATGGAATCTATGTCATTACTGGAGCAATTTTGAGATTGCCGACATGGACTTTTTCCGAACCCGAGCATACCAGGAACTCTTCGACTACTTGGATAAAAAGGGGGGGTTCTATTTTGAACGAGTAAGTAGTCACTACGGTGCTTTTCTGTATCACTTCGAATATACGTCTGACAGTCTCACAGTGGGGTGACGCAGCTGTACACTCGCTTGCAGTAGCAATGCTTGCAGACCCGAGGCAGGTTCATCATTTTGAGGATTTCGGATATCGACACGATCATTTATATCAATGTCCGGCCAATGCGCCTGGCGGACAGCTGCCCGATTCTCCGTTGTTAGGGAACGGAAACTGGTCACCGGAGATGGACAACGGAATCGGATGCCGCTGCGAATGTGACGGACGGGTAACTAGTAATCACCCTGGTTTCTGTCTGAACAGGTTGAAGCAGCCAACCTCGATAAAGCGGCCATGGTACTCACTGATCCTATAGTTAGTGTCAGTGCACCCATCTATCGTGCCTGTGGTCTGCGGCGGAATTATATACGTCATTATCAACTTCTCCCTGAAATGTTTCTGCAACTTCACCGGTCGGATTACACCCACAAAGAGGGGGAGCATAGCCTTGGCGCTCGTGGTGCTTTTGGCGTTCGTGTACATATATAGGTACTGATACCATCATCGCATAGGGAACGGGGTAGGGAGTATTGGATACCACGCGCAAATGGGTAAACGGATGATTTATAGATACCGGGAAAAAAAGTCCGGGATGGTCGAAACAGGCGTCTTTGAGAAATTTTCGAAAAAGAAGCGGAAATCCCCTTCATACGTTAACAGGAGGAAGCGCATACATGCTTTAGGATTGCTTATAGAATCTTATTACGGGGAATAGATCTGATGCGCAACAGGCAAAATCATGTTTATTGGAGCTTAAAGTGATGATACTCCAGTTCTTTCCACTGTCTCAGTACATAGGTACCTACCTCTAAAGGCATATACACATGAACCATTAAGAGCAGCTTGATATATCCTAGAACTACCTACCTAGGTATAGATAGAAGATGATAACCGCTTCATGTCTCCATATCCATATCCAGTCTAACATCGAACGCCTGCAATGCAACCACGACGCCAGCACCCACTTCATCGAGTACGGACATGAGCCACAACCCCCTATTCTTTAAACATCGCTCTATATGATATCGCCCTACATAGACCCCGCTAGACATAAAGGGGAACAAAAGGCTCTTCTAATTCCAGGATTCTCCCTATATCAACTACGTCTCGACTTCTAGTCGTCGTCGTCGTCCTCGTACCTGGGGCCCTGGATATTGTGGTTGTGGTAGTCGGGAAGCAGGATGTCGTCAACATCGGGGCCGGGGAGAGCCGCACTGCTGCGGATCCACTCGGTCTCGATGCGGAAGAAGATCCAGACCCAGCGGCGGAAGACCTCAAGCAGCTCGATGGTAAAGATGGAGCCCTCCCAGTCGGCGATTCGCCCCAGGTGCGGGCTCAGCTTCAGGCTCCACGTCAGGCGCAGCAGCAGGTCCAGCGCGATGACACCGTAGTACAGGCCCGGCGGCCCGACGTGCAGACGGCGCCGCAGACCCGGCGCTTTTAGGTCCGAGGAGTTGCGCAGCTTGCCGTCAAATAGCGTCAGGTCCCAGTCCTTGGCCACGTCCCAGTAGAAGCTGTACAGCGAGTTGACGAGGCACGCGACGATCCAGGCGCGGTAGTAGTGGACGGGCGGCGGTTGGCCGCCCGTCGAGTTGCGCTGCAGCGTGCTGAAGACGATGACGGGAAAGGCTGTCGCGTATTTGAGCGCGTTGGCTAGGTGCTGGCCGCCCCAGCCCGTGGCCTCGGTGATGCGGCCCCGGCGCACGCGCCCGTACTCGATCAGGCACTGGCGTAGCCGGATTAGCGACGGTACCGCCATGATCAGGGGTACTATAACAGTACCGCCGCAGTTGCGGTCCGGCCGCGCCGTCGCGCTGCCGTTAGAGCTCCGGAAGAACATGCACAGCGCCACGTACAGGTCCGCTAGCACTTTCGAATAGCTTGTCAACACATCGGCCAACAGGATGTCGCCGAACTTGCCGTCCTTGGCCTCGGCGATGCCGCCAATCGATATACGCTTGAGAGTCGTACGCAGGCGCGCGCGTCCGCCGTGGGACAGGTTCTGGAAAACGGGGAGGACGATGAGGAGGCCCAGCAGCACCGCCAGGTACATCAGGGGCACCCAGTCCCAGGCGAGCACCAGTTCGGGGTTGCCATGGGTGAAGACCCAGAAGACGACCAGGGCGAAGGCAAATATAGAGGAGAGGACGGTGGCTAGGCGGTACGTTGAGAGGTGGTGCGTCGGGTGGTGCGGCGAGGGTCGGCCTGGGTAGCGGATTAGGGAGGGCACATCGATGCCGATGATATAGAGGTAGTGTAGGTTAATGCCCCAAGCCCAGACGGCTGTTCATGTTGTCAATTCGAAGTCACTATACTGGTGCGAGCGAAACGACGAACCTAATATGATTATGAAAGCCACACGATAGGGTAGAGGAAAGATCAAGCTGAAGGAGTCGAACTCAGGTTCGACTGCTGGATCACCGTCCATAGCCTCGAGGTATCCGAGTCTTCATCGAGTCTCGGCTTCTGATTTTGACGGAAACAAGCCCTTGCGGGACTGTTATTCGAGGAACGGCCAAATTCGGAGTGTAAACACCTATTTAGAGAGGCTAGTTGTCGAATCACAATGCCTCTTTGTTTATTGCTGGGTACATATTGTTACTCGTTGGTCTTGGTCAATATTCGTAAGTGCCAGATAATGATTTATTTTTAACAGATCGGCGACGTCACGCTAGGCGTGCTAGGTACCCACATACCCCTGTGCGGCGCCAAAGACGGCCGCTACCAGCAGCTGCTGTGTGCCTAAAGCCGAACCCCCTGGTTCGTTAGCATATCGGCTAGGGCCCAATCGCCGAGGTTCAATGACTTATCGAAGCTTCAGATGCTCACCGTCAAGTTCTCAGCTGCTTTCATCCTCAATATACCGACAACCGATTCTCACGACTAGCCACTACCACTCCAAAAGGCCAAACACTTCAAAGATAAATGCTATTTTGGTCTCGAAACTCATAGCAAACCAGCTCACCGCAACAATGGCAGGGGACAGCCAAACACCACCGCCCAGCGCCGCCTCCCCGTCCGCCTCATCTCCATCCACCTCGACTCCTCCCTCCTCAGCGACCCCGTCCCTATCCTCGCCATACCCCTATGCCTTCGCCCCCGACATTATCCGAGCGCACCAGAAAGACGCGTACTTCCAAGGACTGCTCACAAACCAGATAACGGACCTGCATCGGCGACTGTTAGGAGCGCGATCCGCACACGCCTGGGCATCCGAGTCCCGAACCCTCGCCGACCTGTTGTACCTTTGTCTCACAACACTCCTCGGCAACCGCACGCTGGGCGAGGAGTACTGCGGGCTGGTACAGGTGGAATCAGACACATCGGCACTGCCCGCGCTGCCGCGCCGCGCCGCCTACATCGCCGGGAGCATCCTGTTCCCGTACGGGCTCGCGCGCGTGCTCCCCAAGATCCGGGGCAAGATACGCGCGCAGCTCCAACGCAACCTGGGCCTCTCACCGGGCGGGAGCGAGGAAGAGGAGAAGGAACTCACACCAGCAAAACTGCGAGCCCGGCGAACCTGGTCCTACAAGCTGCAGGCGTATCTCCTCGCGCACCTATCATCGGTGACGTCGCCGGCGCCGGTCCACGCCCTGGGGCTCGCGCTGTTCTACTTCAGCGGGTCGTACTACGAGCTGGCGAAGCGGCTGGCGGGGCTGCGGTACATCTTCACGCAGAAGGTCGACGACGGGTCCTCAGACCGCGCCGGGTACGAGCTCCTGGGGGTGCTGCTCGTCGTGCAGATGGCCGTCCAGGGGTATCTGCACGTACGCTCAACTCTCTCCTCGCTCTCCCCCTCTTCACCCACCCACGACCCGCATGCCGAGCGCGGCAGCCGTGGGCTGACGGTGTCGCTCGACCCCAACGTGTACACGTCCAACAACTCGCTGCTGCCGGGCTCCGGCGCTGGTACTGCACAAACGCGCGTCGACCTGGCAGTAGCCACGCACACGCCGGCTGTACCCGGCGGCGAGGCGCGCTACGACCTGGCGGACGAGGGCCGGATGCGGTGGATCAAGGGCGCGCAACAGCGCAAGTGCACCCTGTGCCTCGAGGAGCTGAAGGACCCGGCCGCCACGCCGTGCGGCCACGTCTTCTGCTGGGCGTGCATCGGCGACTGGATCCGCGAGAAGCCCGAGTGCCCGTTGTGCCGCCGTGAGGCGCTGGTCCAGCATATACTGCCGTTGCGGGCTGTATGAAAGGGAGAGGATGGCAGGCCTAGTATTCTAGTAGATATCACGGAAGCGTATCTAGGTTGGTTGGCGTTGAAGCAAGAAAAGGGGATAATACCAAGGTATCCACATCACGAAAGTAGAATGTACTGTAAAATAATCACGACATGGACATTAAAAGAAGACAGCATTGGTAATTAAATCCATGTTGCTATGGACTATAACACGCTCGAACTGCGCAGAGAAATCTAATAACCTCGCCTCCATAAGAGGTCTCCAATGCCTCAATCAAAACATTCGGAAGGACATACAAGAAATGCAAAGCAGTAGTGACACACAGAAGTACACGAGTTTCCCAATTATGTCGCACAGATCTTCGCACGTGCATTCGACCTCCTCTATGAGTGAGGCTTCAAGACCAGCTCAGAAGCAAATAAAAGCTTTCTTTCCTTTGCGCCACGCCCGCCAACAAATCCCAAGTCGGGCCTGTCTTTCTCTTCGACATCCCTCACTTGGTTAGGTATCACTGCAATCCCGGGGCACAAAAGCACCCCGTATATCAAAAACGCCGTTCCCTCTTCTGCAGCCAATTAGTCCAATCAGGCATCGACATCGATCGAAAACAGTACGATTTCGCCTCGCTCATTACGTCGCATCCGTAACGACCGCCAAAGTTCCTTCTCCTCTGTTACCTTACCCAGACTCGTGCCCGACTCTGATCGCTCGCGGTGATATCTCTTCAGAGCCTTGTTCACACTGCAGCCCCGGTCACTCTCGGGTCCCTTGTTGCAGAAGCTGAGGAATAAATCAGATCGCGGCTTGTAAAGGATCATCTGGCCAGATTCTCCGTCTTTCTCGTCGCCCGATTTCGATCGGTACTCGATCAGCTTCGGTGCCTTCTCGGAACTCGATCGATGATGCCGAGACTTCTTCTCCTTCTTCTCTTTATCTGTCGAGTGCTTCCTCTTCTTGGATATCTTCGACTTTGACGTGCCAGATATGAAAGCCTTGAGACCACCGCCATGTGACTCCGGACGGACAGACTTGGAATGTTTGGAAGGCTTGGAAGATTTAGAATGCTTCGTCTTTTTGATTGGGCTCGCCGGTGATTTATCTCCGCCATCGCCTCCGGAATAATCGGGCGAAGGAGGAAATTGAGGGGGGCGCATGAGACGGTTGAGACCGCCAGTCAATCCCGAGTGCAGTACGGGCGGAGCATCGGTCATCATCTCGTCACCCGGCGGCGCCTCAATAGCCAATGGCGCAGGCGTCTCGATATGCGTTTCGATGTGTAACCGCTTGCGCTTCTTATCTTTCTTCATTTCGCTACTATCTCTAGTCTTCTTCCGCTGACTCTTCGGCGCTGGCGTCTGGAATTGATTGGTATGAGGGGCGGCAGCACCGTAGTGACCCATTTCTTCATCGTCCACCATATACCCAGTTGGGTCTACATAGTTGTCAATTTCCTGGTCAAATCGCACAAGCTGCCGTCCACCGCTGGGCGGTTCCGTAGGATTGCTGAAATATTGCAAGTTGACATTGGACACATTTGGAGTGTGGTCAACCAGAAAGTCGAAGACGTTCACATTCGGATCATCGACGGCGGCAGGTGGAGGTGTTGGCGCTTCCGGGGGGAAACTGGCAGCTTCGTTGTCTTCATAAACCTGGTACTGGCGATAGTCTTCGAATTCCTCCGTAACATCTTCGACATATGCGTTATGCGCCATATCAGCGTTGGACCTTCCAGAGGGTTCGGCGTTGTTAGATTTTTGTCGCTTCGGTTTGTACAGTGAACCTTGATATTTCTGTGCTTCTGTCATACAACTCTGGTCGCGATTGTTAGATTTGCCTCGGCCTACAGATTGGAGACTTGCGACCTACACTATGCGCGCGGTACTCAGTCCCGGGGAAGTGGACCATGCAATCAATGCAGGTGAAAGTAGCGCCGCGACAACGACTTCTGTGTGGGTCAAGTTTCTTCTTGGTTAAGACGTCACCGCAAGCCTGTGGAAAGAATATTCGAGTTAGATGGCAATAAGAGTACAGTGTAAATGACGGTCGTTCAAGAGATGCGAAGAAGGATATGGAGGATGCAATTGGACTTCAGGGGGTGTGTGTTTTATCTGGTTGGAGGGGCAGAGGGGTGAAGACGATCAGGAGACAAGAAGGGGCGGCGGTTCCAATAATATTATGGGGAAGATATAAACAGGGGTTCAGTTGGGTGGGTGTGAAGGATGAGGGCGGATGGATGGTCAATGCCAAGGGCATGTATTGGATGTATTGGCTGTGTGTGGTGATCAGAGGAATGGCGCGAGGGATCTGAAGGGGGAAGAGACCATAGCGCAACGCGAAGTGTCGTGTATTGCGTATGTTGCGTATGCGTGTAGCGTGAAAGGAGAGACGCCAAAAGGGAGGGTTGGGCGCGATGTGGGAGATGGGCAGAGGAACCGTGATGTCAGGCACCTTGGGTTTAAATTATGAAATCGGCAATATTACCTCACACGAGAAGGACACCATGTTTCTGAGTGGTCCAAAAGTGATGTGCTGTCGGATATGTAAGAAGCTGATTGGCGCGCAGCTGCACGATTTCTTGCGTGCCTTTGGCTGTGAGTGGTCGAGAAATAAATTTGTTGATGTTTTTTTGGCTTTTTTTGCCCTGGAACTGCAGAAGGGCAGTGTGTGCTAATGCTGGATGGGCGAAGTCGGATATGAAACGAGACGCTGATAGGACGAAAGGGGAATGATGGCGAATAACGAACGGATTCTAGAATTCCAGGACGAGAACAAGATAGTAATGATTGACAGAGCTGTCCTTGACTGGTATGGCAAGATTACTAGTGTTTCCCTTAAGAAGGGATACTGCTTCAAAATAATTCGTCTTATCACTGAGCACAGGTGTGTCGTCGTAGAGATCTCCCTAATACAAACAAATGGCTGTGAGACCTTTCTAGCGGTACTTGATGGCGATAGATCAGACGCAAAGCTGAAGACCCAAGGATCAGAGTTCGAACTGGGGGCGGCCAAAGTCACCCGCTTGTTGGATTCCGAACTTAGGGCTCTCGTTATTAATAGAACAGGGAGAGATCCTGTCCAGGGTAATCTGATACGGGCTGACGAGGGGAAAAGGAACGGAGGAAATCAAGTACTATGCAGAGGCGCAGGTACCCACGGTCCAGGAAGCGAGGGGAATTCTCTTGAACTGAATATCGAAGAGAGACGTAGGTGGGTAGACGAGTCGTGGGAAGTTTACCCAAATGACTCTATCTTGTGACTGGACAATGGGTGGCAGTAGACCTTGTGATGATAATTTTTCCAAGAATTGGGTGTGCAAAGTGCATTGAAGTTTTTCGCGTTGGGCGCCTTTGCGTTATGCGCCCGGGTCTAGTCCTTAATTGGGGGCAATTGGGGGGGCAACGAAACAGCTGCAGCAGGGCGCTTGGCAGCTCAGGACCTTGACTTGGTACATCTACAGCGGACATCCACCTGCAGTGAACCCCCAGAACGGCCCTGAGCTGAGAGCCAAGCAGACGGATACGCTGATTCGTTTGTCCGATAACTATAACCATGCCCCAGGGCCGTTGTAGAAAAAGATCTACCCCTGGTCGAACTAGACCTCAACCAGCAAGTCAACGAATCGAGCGTCACTCAAATTGAATTGATTCGGACCACCGGCGGATGTAATACAAATACGTTGCTACCGCACTTGAATTCATGATTCACCACAGGCTCTCAATGATCGATTTCATCCCAAGATTGAGCTCACGAATGGAAAAAGAACTAAGTAAAGCGAACCTGGTGTACAGGTCCATCGATATCCGATCATGGGACGCTCGGCCGTCGACCATCGACCGTCTAGACGGGCCAAAATCGAAGCCAGCAAGACGGCATTCGACTTTAAGCCAACGGCAAAAGGCTTAGCGTTATCTATTTCGATCCAAAACCGAAGCCAAAACCACGGCCACTAGAGTGAAACTTTCCGCTTCAAGAGATATGTCTGCAATGAATCGGTCGCGTGCCCGTCATGATTCAGATGAAGCACGCATTTCTCCTTTTATTATGAATGTTATTCGACCGCGGGGGAATAAGATGAAATCAATTAATTAAACCTACTCGCTCTTCTTATGACTATCGATCAGGGAGAAGAATCGAGAAATGATCTGCTTCACATATATTTACCTAAGTAGGTAATTACGTGGAATATCTTACACGGCGGTCGTAAGATGAGAAGAGACGATGAAACGTGGTTTTACCAGCTCCAGGGCCGAGAAGGCTGGGCTGACGAGCCTACAAGCCTGTCAGGCGCGTTCAACCCGTATCGGACTATCAGAAGCTTGGACAGTTTCTCGGACAGTTTCTCAGACAGCTTGGCCAGGCTTACCTTACAACCCAGAGAGCCTAAAAACGGCAAACCCGACTTCGGCTATCTTAGTGACGGACTAGCCAGACTAATTGTGCTAAGTAGAAAGCAGTTAGGTGGCTACTAATGGAAGTTTGCTAGTCAGCTCCCGTCCCAATGAAGCTCAACTGTGGCTCACGGTTGTTTGAGAGTTTTACATTTCCACCTAGGCTGCTCTTTTCCCTCCCGGGAACCATCCAAATGCCAGCAACCAGCATCTAGCTCCAGTACCAAATACCTATCATACCTACTAATACCAGCATCAGCACCAGCAACCAGCGCCAGTGCCAATCTGTCAATGCTAATGCCAACGCCAACACCGTCGAACCCCCTGACAGAAACTCATCAATTCCAATCCACCTAACTGGCCCACGACCAAACTGACATACGAGTCAGGTCCCTCCGCTTCCTCCGCTCCCCACAACGCATGCACGTCTCCTAGGTCCTCTATTTGTGCGTTTCATGTACTTTGGCAAGCATAAGCACAAATAAAAAAGATCCCGCTAGCTATTTCCCCCTTCTTGACCTGCTTCGTAGAGAAGGCCATGTCTCCTCCCGGAGCATCATCGCCACATCTAAGCTTCTTGGAGCAGACCGTCTCGCTCCTCAGCACCGTGGCCGCTTACATGCGCTTGCCGGCTTTAGCCTCCACGGTATGCCTTCACGCACATCCTCCTTCAGGTCTACCACCTCCACCTCAGCCTCGTCTACCTCAATCTTTGCCAGAGCATGTCGACACACCCAAACAGCCGTAGCAAGACAATGCCGAGCCGCAGCCGAGCTAACAAATGTTACCCAGGGTGTCGCCGCCGTCTTGACCACCCTCCTATACTTCAAGCAAAAGTCAGCAGTGCCACCCCAATCCTTTGCCGTGTTCCAGATGTATAAGTCATCTGCCATCTGTTCCAAAGGCTGACCATCTTAACCCCACGTTACAGAGCGTTGATCTACCCGTCGCATATGCCCCCGAATGCTCGGACCGATGTACCACGACCTTCGCAATTTGGCATCAAAGACTTCGAAGAACTAGTTATCCCTACTAACGATGGCGAAAAGCTGTCGGCTTTCTACATTCGAGGCCCCAGGGGCGGCCGTAATTCCAAGTGTACCGTTGTGATGTTTCACGGAAATGCAGGCAACATTGGCCATCGATTACCCATTGCGCGCATGCTTATCAATTATATCGGCTGTAACGTCTTCATGCTCGAATACCGGGGCTATGGCCTATCCACAGGCGAACCGGACGAGAAGGGGATCACGATCGATGCCCAAACGGCCCTCGAGTATCTACGGGATCGAGCCGAAACCAGCAAGCATAAGCTTGTTATCTATGGTCAAAGTTTAGGAGGCGCCGTCAGCGTCAAGCTGGTATCAAAGAATCAGCATGCGGGAGACATCGTTGGCTTAATCCTCGAAAATACGTTCCTCTCTATGCGATCTCTCATTCCGTCCGTTATCCCTCCTGCCAAGTACTTGACGATGCTGTGTCACCAAGTTTGGCCAAGCGAGTCTATACTACCATCCATTACGGAAGTTCCCATACTCTTCTTGAGCGGCCTCCAAGATGAGATCGTCCCGTAAGTGCACTCCGTCTGAAATGTCACTGGCCCTCCAACTCATAACGAACTACACATATGATGACTTAAAACAACCATCCACAAAACATGAGCTCCTCTTGGAGCACGGATTTAAATTCTGTTTGCTGATGCCACGTTCCTATTCGCCAAATCTCGCATGTCTTACCTATAAGAGCTTGGCTAATCCGCCCACTAACGTCGACTGTCGCGCAGACCATCTCACATGAGGAAGCTATACGAATTAGCTACCACGCCCACCAAGATCTGGAAGCCGTTACCTGGTGGCGACCACAATTCCAGCGTACTAGAGGAGGGATATTTCGAGGCGATATCGGATTTCGTATCCAACATCGCCGGTGACGAGAAGTCTGGGTCGCAAGAGCAACGAGTTCGGCACTCTGGACGACGGGCATAGGACGAACTCCGGGTTTGCCGTGTCTGACATACTTTTTACCTTTTTACCCTGTGAGATACCCCTACCATCACGTCGGATCGCGTGATGGGTCTTACCTATAGAATATACCTAGGTAGTATATTAATAATTTGAACGCTCGATCGATCGCTCATGCTATTGTTATCCCTTAATGTTGCTTCACGAACCATCGTAATGCACCAATCATGCAGGGAGTTTCTCAATCTTGATTCCGGCGGAAGGGAGCTGGAGTCCCTTTATGGATTGTCAGTGACGAAACCTGCGGCTAAATATTACTACTTCCTCTTTTGCTCTTATCACGTCCAGCTTAAGCCACTTTATGCAGGTCCCTAGCAGCTCATACGTGTCACCAATCAGCTGGGCCGCATAATCGGTTGAGAACGTTGCACTCCGTTTGCTACCCATGTTCTATTCCTGTCTGCTACCTACGGTTTCAGCTCGAGCAAGTGGGTACATTTGGTTACGCGTCCGCGATTGTGCTAAACTGGATTCCTCAAGCCTACCTATTCAGAGCTTAGACCGTAGATATCTTGTTCCAATATGCTCTTGATGTCCATGCTCATGCTTTATCAGGTCACAGACATATTAAAGAGGCGGAGAATTAGATCAACGCGGCTGCCCCAGATAAGAATTGAGAAATTATGAGTCACTTCAAGATACCTTGTAAAACCTTGGATGCAATAAACAACAAACCTGGGTGTTTCAATCAAAGGCCGCGCCAGCACCATCATGAGAAGCAATAACTATGCCATTCTGCTATTACGATTGGTGGAGTTATAGCGTACGTCACATTTCGGCAGCCAACTTCAAACTTCCAACACAAATTTCATATCCTCGGTATCTCACAATTTGTTTGAAAAGAGTAAAATTTTATGACATTATTGATAACTGACCTTATCACCGGGAGCCATAATGAAACTTCACTTAAGTATCTCTATAGGATAATTAGTACACTCAGAAAAATAGCAGTAACTAACAATCCATAAGTGGTGTAACTCTCGGTACCTAAAACACCATATGCAATTTAGCATTCGTTTTCATCCAAACAAGAATGAGTACTTATGTTTCTTCATTTTACAATAATTGCACAACGCTTTGATCTAGGTACATACAAATAGCCTCTTCTTCAGCCCTATATATGTAGTACGCCTAAGAAAATGCCCGAAAATGCGGGCCGTAGTTTTTCTCCGCAAAATACCAGGATAGATCTAGGCAGTCGTGTAAGCAGACCAGAGTACCTAATGAGATTCAGCTAACTGTGTAACAACACGATAAACATTTAATCTATTGATATATAAGTCACTCTCTTCTCGACTTCTGAGTATAAGTACCTGGTAATCCTAGTTGAAAATATCACAGCTTGCTGGCTCTATCCAAAAGGATTCGCTAAAAACATGGAGGGGTTTCCATCTGTGGAAGAGGTCTCTAAGAGCCCAGCATTTCCAACAGCGATATGGAAGCTACAGCCGCATCGAAGCGGCCTACTCCCCGTCGCCGCCTCCCGAGGCGGTCCCCTGAATATCAGTTGGGAAGTTCACGGGAAGGGGCCCATCAAGCTAATCGTGAGTATCTACACCATTCCCTCCTTCTCTTTCACGTACACTGTTCTTCTAGGACAGTGCAGCTAACTAGAACCACAGTTAATCGGTGGGATTGGCCTGACAAAATTTGACTGGCAACCGCAGACCATGTACTTTGGACATGAACGCGGAGACAAATATTCCGTGCTGGTATTCGACAACCGCGGTGCTGGCGCGTCAGACAAGCCGTTGATGCGATATAGCACATCAGAGGTAAGTACAATGATATCAACTTAGGTAGCTCTGACCCTTACCCCAGCAATGTCCTTCTTCTCCGGCAACTTCAACTCTATCTTAGCTTCTGACCCGCGTTAGAATAGATGGCTAGCGATCTGCTCGAGTTGGTGGATCATCTTGGGTGGACCTCAGAGCGCGAACTCCATATCTCTGGCGGCAGCAGTACGTTCCGAGCTCAGGACAGCCCCGGCGGCGTCTACCTTTACGAATGCTAGTAACTAAATTTTAAGCACTACAGTGGGTGGTATGATTGCGCAGGAGTTTGCCGTATTGGTGCCAGAGCGCATCGCGAGCTTGAACCTGCACTCCACCACAGCCAAGCTAGAGCACACCGGGACGTTTACGGAGAAGATAGGTCGCCTTGGAGTCTTGCTTCCGCGGACTCTCGAGGGCGAAGTCCAGTCGGTATTAGACAGTTGCTTTCCCCATAGATGGCTATCAGCACCGGACGGAGCTAAGCTGCCCGACGAAAGCACGCCAGAGTGCGAGGTGCCAGCCGGGGGATACAAAAGATTCGAAACCAATTACGCACGGTTAGCAGCGCAGGAGATTCACATGAACCGGGGTAAGTATGGATTTCTCCTTCAGGCTGTCGCTGGCAGTTTCCACCAGAAGACTCGTGAACAGCTCAGGCAGTTGGCGGATCGGGTTGGAAGGGAGAGGATCATGGTGCTTCACGGGACTATGGACAGGATGATACCCGTGGACCAGGGGAAGAAGTTGATTGGGTGTCTACAACCTAGCAAAGCCCTAATCATCGACGGCTTGGGACACGCGCCCATCCATCAATTGACAAGATTGTTCAATGAGTTTCTGGAAGAGAGATGTTTGCTTGGCGAGAAGCTTAGTGGGAGGTAGGTTTTGGACCTACAAGGTACCTAATGTATAGAGCACTATCTTCGACTCAGTAAGATATGATCTATGGTGATTGAGGGAGCACACAATGATTACGACGTGCAAGAACCTAGGTATCTTAGGTAAGGTATCCGATGTTTTATCCGCCTTCCACTCAGATACCCAACTAAGCCACACATCAGTATTTTCACGAACAATCCTGGAGACCTAAAGATACCATCATGGCCTTAAATTCAATCATATGAACGGTTCTCGAGCATGCGGGAGCCAATACAGAATTCTCAGTAGTAGCCATTACGACTGCTTTTGCAGCTAGTTAGTATGTTTTCTTCCCCCTAACAAACCAAAATATACCAAATCATCGTCGGTTGCCATAACAAAGTTGTAGCAAGCTTTTTCTGACTAGAGCTAAATCTTATCAAGTGTACTTGTTTAAGAGTAGTATACTCTGAATTTGCTATGGACTCGGCCTCATGCGTATAAGACCGACTGTGCATTTATCGGTACGAGTAAAGCTTCTATCGTCTCAACTCTTCGATATCAAGCTTCACTAGAACTACTTATCAAATCTAAACTCAATCCCCTGTGGTAGATTAAGAGGTCCCGTTGGGGATGCCTTAAACATCGGATTGGTGAAAGAATCAAGTATTAATAAACAAATTTCTTTACCAGCAACTCTTACATCTACTCGCCGCCATCACCACATTTCCCTACCTGCCTACCTAACTTACAACTGGGATAATATCAATATATTACGGACACAATGCTTTTCGCTGATGAACTAGACAGCCTTGTTAAAGGCTTCCAGTCTTTAACCGTCCAGGATCCTGTGTATGACCTCGCCGAATGCCTGAGTAGGTTCAGCATTGAGGAACCTCCACTGAGCCAGGTTGACTGGAGTGCCTCGATGGATTGGGAGCCTACGTACCTCGATATCGTAGATGATCCAATGGACGAGACTCCAGACGACCTACCTCAAGGGGATCCAATGGAGTTATAACATCGTCGCCGAGGTTACCACGCCTGCGACGCAGCTAGAATATAGGCATTCCATTAAGGTACGGTTCCTTACCGAAGATGCAGAACGGATGAAGAGAATTATATTTACGATCTTGCAGATTTCCAAAATCCTCTTTGGTAGGGACAGCCTATAATTATGAATGATTGATGGAGAGCGATATATGAGGAGGAACTGTATATGAGGAGAAAAGGGGGGAGGATTGTGTAACCCTTCGCGGCTTCGACCTCCCAATCCGAACATCGTCATTGGCCCAGATCCTTCCTGCAGCTGACATACATGCATAGAGGCGCTATGAGGCGCTACTATGCAGTGTAGTAGCACATCATGCATCAGATCGGCCTAATTTTTCACCTCGCCTCGGAGCCTCACCCTGTCGTGCAGATGACTTGGGTGCCTCACGTCGGCAAGCATAAAACCCGCACCAGCCTCTCTTACCTACCGGATTTTTTCCCTTTTCTCTTCAAACATCCCGCGGACGGGGGTCTCTGAAGTGCCCCCTCGTGGTCTTTATTGACATAAAAGGTAGGTACTTTCTATAGTGATTGGACTCTGGATACAGCTGATTATCTCCCGTACAGCCGAATCGATAACCACAATACTCTAGTAGATCCCGAGGGAGGGCAACTGTCCTCCCTCGAGCTACATTTCGAGGCAATGCAGCAGTAATCAGACAAGAAATGGCTCCACGGCAATCCCAGAGGTCGGTCTCGAGGATCTTTTTGCTGGACTGGAAGGGTTTCCCGACTTCAGTGGAACGCCTGGTGCGTTTAATGATCTCGGTTGCTGGGAAGGGGGGGATGAGGAGGGTATCAGTGGAAGTGCTGCTTCAGGATTCGACCTTGGAGCAGACGGATGGGAGTCTCACGACTCCGAGTCAGGGTGGATCGGTATACCAGTGCCGGGCCAATTTCCCATGGCGAACTGGTTGGCAGACAAACTCAATACTGCTCACAATGGTGTGGAGTATGATCTGCCACTTCAATATGCTCATTTCGATCAAGTCAATCTAGACCTGGATCAGAACATGATTTTCAACCCAGATCCATCACCGTTGTCGAACATCGTCGATCCACGTACAGGACTGATTTCTTCGTTACGGCTTGAGCAGGACGCATTGGCGATTAACGGTTCCTCAGAGAAGATCTCACCAGAACCTCCAGCACAGGTGGAGTTCAGTCACATTAATAGTGGTGCACCTACCTCTTCTCAAAACCGATTGAAGTGAGCTTTACTTTCCCTGATGCAACTAGCCACCAAGGTACCTAGCTCTGACTCATACTTACGATTTCGCAGTGAACATAAGAATCATCTTGAGAAGAAGCACCACTGTATACAATGTGACAGCAAATTCTCCAAAGCTCACGATCTTCGCCGCCACGCCCAGGCAAAGCATCAGCCGTCCTGGGAACATTGTCGCCAATGCGGGAAGAAGCTTAAGCACCGCGCGGATAATATACAGCGACATGTAACGCAATATTGCAAGAAAAGGCAGTGCGATTTGAGCAATTGATTGCTGGCTATACCAATTAGAGCCAAGGCTCTCACTATTTTCATATTTACTTTTCCTTCCTTTCCTTCAAGAAAAAAGAAACGCCTAAATATTACGAACCCAGAGACCTAAGAATTAAGCCCGTCAAGGCTGCGTTGTTTGATGCACTGTTGTCAAATTATGCACAACCCAGTCCAACTTGTCGAGTGCGTATGCGGGATTAGCCCCTTTTCATTGGCATGGAGTGTTGTTTACTAGGATAAAGATCTGTACATATTGGTATTTCTTCTTTACTACAGTTTGTATAATTTGCGTGGAAAACATCAGGAGTATTGCTCATTTCCTTGGGAAATCAAAGCAGAGTTTCAAAGAAGAAGAGGTAGGTTAGTACCAGCGGCGAAATTGATATGAACCTGGTGATCATATTTAAATCACCATCTATTGTGGATATACCTTGCCAGCAAGTGTAAAAGTGGACGGATCTGATGTGTCAATGGAATACTCCAAGATCTGATCATCTGCTATCCCGTAAAACACCGCGTCGGTGGTCATTGCAATGGCTGAAAAAACCGTCGATTGCCCCTGAGAAAAAGTGATTTCCGGGATCGAGCTATACTGATTTCCATCCCACCGAGCCGCGTCTACGTTACCATCGCCAGACAGCGCGAGGAACAGGGCTTCGTTCCAGTTATTCATCATCGTGGCGGCGAACTGCGTTGTTTTCAGCGGATCGACATTCTCCAAGATCTTGCCATCTGCTCTGTTTATCAGCTTTATTCTACCTGCTGCGTCAGTCAAGACCTACCGTCTTGTTTCCAACTCCCGTTCGCCTGCAGTGTCGATCTGCCCATATAGCTCGGCCGCCTCTGAGCAGCAAGTGTCAATCCATCGACATATGTCCCGTTGAGGGAGGGTAACAAAGCGAGGCTCGCTTCCGCCGCTGCAGCCTTCGTCCTTAGCGCTGGTCCATTGCTTGTATCGGTCCAGTTGCTCGAGTTCGCAACCTTAATATATCCGCTCGGCCCCTGATATGCTACAACCCAGTACCCGTCGCAGTTGTCGTCCGAACACCGCTGCCAGGCGGCTGCCAGATGAGAATTATTCCACGTTTTGATGCCCAAAGACTCGTAGTTCCAGAAGTAGGGCGTTCCCCGCGGGTTGGGCGAGGACACCCAGCTGAGCGTGTCTTCGTCGTTTGCGGTCTCCGAGAACCATAGTTGTACCTCATATAAGGGAGTCTTTCCACCATCGCTCGATGCGCTCGCTAGATAGGTGCCCGGCTTCGGGTTAATCGGACCTCCTGTCGCCGACTGCATCAGTCTGCTTATGTTCCTCGTCCCCCACGTCTTGTTCTGAGAATCCCATTGTCGAGCGATGATGTTGCTGTAGGGATCTTGGAAAAAGACACTCCTATGAATAATTCCTTGCGCATCTGTCCAGTTGGAAGCTGCTAGATTTGAGGTTTTAAGAACGTTGACATTCGAAGTCGTTGTCGTGTTCGGCGTAGGACTAGACGCCGCACTCGATTCATTCTGTCTGCTGACTAGGCCGCCCGCAACTCCTCCAGCGACTGCGCCGATGACAAGTACGATCACAATAGCCAAGACAATGTAGAACATGCGTGTTGGTAACCCGCATATCCTCCGCTTTGTTTTGTCGGTGCTATTTACCTCGACAGACTCCGAGCTTGAGTTGGCTTCTAACTTCGCAGCATCCCATGCTACTTGGGTCTGCGGGTCAACGATCTGGGGGTACTGACTCTCTGGGTGCAGTACGGCTTCCTTATTGGAGATCCCGGGATCTTGAGGCTCGTGGGACTCTACATTGCGCACCTCGAGAGTGCTGTATGGTTCGGACCCGTAGGGATATTCTACCGAGGCCATCGAGACATTGCTATCCGAGACTGAAAGAAGATTTCAAGGTGGGAAAGGGGGAAGTTTCAACTCCACCTTAGTAGAGCCATGCTCGCGTGCGTCCTTCATAAACTATTTAAAAAACAATCAGATCCTAAAGACCGCTTTTCCTCTTCCATCCAGCTCAATTTTGTTGTCCCTTGACCAAAGTACAATGTGACGTAGGGCTCGAGACTATGGGATTTTCCCGGGTGAGCCTGGCGATCATACAGCCAGTCCGCGAGTGGGAGGCAATACCTCAACCACCTAGAATATTGGGTGAGAGCGCCTACACGTGTAAGTGTTGCAGTGAAGAGTCCCACTATAGCCCCCTGTAGGGCTAGTGCAGACTCCCCCGTGCTCCATACCTAATAATCATCAGCACTACCACAAGAATAGCAGCCATTATTTCGTTAGCACGGGTATGTATGGGCCTATCAATGCTGTAAACCAGCCAAACAAGCCAGACCAGGAAGCCCTTCCGCCCATCGCTGCCATAGAAGGAAACCAGACGAACACGCTATGGTATAAGGCGATAAGCCTCAATAGGCCTAAATGCGACTCACTGCGCCATCGTTCCTGGCTTCCTTACAGCATACATAGTGCTTCTTAAGTCCCGTCTGACATGTTGATCCTCCCGGAACATGAACCAATCACCAAGTAATTCTTCCTGGAGCTGAAAACCATGAGCTAACGGTCCCGAACTACACCATCGACATCGACATCTCTGTCAAGGGGCCCACGTTTCCTCCCCAGGTAAAGTCCGATTTTCGACTTGGCAAACCCAGCACTTCCAATCTGCATTGCCTTCTCTTAGGCGCACACAGACAAGCACGAGATCAATCTTGATAAATATTGATCTGTTTTATGAGCCGAATTTCGCAGTTTTAGTCGCAATGGATAGGGGTGTAACCCGAAGTCCCGTGTACTGTACGGCGTGAAGGTCTTTTGGACCAAGGAGAAAACCAAGAAAAATACCTGGTAATTATCAAGAAATTGTTCTAATTCGTCGCGGTTACGACGATAATTAACCCTGTATGATTATAAGATAAGCAAAGATTGGATGGAGCTAAAATGCATATCATTAACACACCTCAAGTCCAATGACACGACCTCGATGGGCTATCCTTACTGATATAGAGTTAAACATTATAATAATCTCATCTAGAGTTACTGATTGGTGCTTTTGAGTATGGGGAGGCCTCCAGGCATAATTCCTAGCACAACAATTCTGGTATTTGCTCGTCTATCATAACTTAGAGCTATGGCCAATGGCATTCTTTGAATCGCAACTAAGTTAGTTGATTACCGCTATGGGGTCTTTTCAAGTCTATCATGGTGTGTTACATGACGTTGCTTAGGTGATAATAATCTATAGAGAAACCAATGGTAGACACAAGGCCATCAAAACTTGTAGTTCTGGTAGGGAGATCGGTTCAATCAAATATATAGAATTTCAAGCTCGGTATTGAAAGAGGTATGTGGCAAGATTATATGAAGATTTAATAATAGATGTGCCTGACCGCTTTAAAGTCATGTATCATTGGATCATGAGCCAAAGTGAACAGAGCAAGTCTTTATTATCAGCTCTGCACAGTCAACTTATAGGTGTCTGGTTTGCGAAGAAAGATTAGTTATAAATTGTTCATGTACGCAAAATAACAACTCGGCATGACTGCCGCTTAACTATAGACTAACAATGAAAAAGCTCAAAAATACTTACCTTATACTCCATGTGAAAACTGTAACAGGATACTGCGTCTAAAGGTGCGGGAGTGCTAGTGTTCCGAGGACTCTGAGATCAAGTATCCCAACATCACCAGGCGGCTACCAAGCACGGTATATACAGCGTCTTACCTTGAAAACTTCCACGTACGACCATATGATCTGGAAAACTCGGGATCCCGTCCGCTCTCCCAGAGACAAGCCAGATACAGCCGGACTAGTAGTTGGGTCGGTGACGACCAGCGAATCCCTGGTGTTGTACGTATTTCTTTTGCCATGTTGTTCTTTTTTCTCCCCTCTTTTGTGTGTATATCTGAAGGTTACCGTAATGAAGCAGCTCTTGAACAGTAAAAAGCCCCTTACTCCTAATACGATGAGTCCGCACACCAATACTCAACGACACCATCTTCAGATCAAGGTCGTCAAGTCCAAGAATATTCGCTATTGTCTGATTGGCCTAAACAATAAATGGGAATAGAAGCCTTTGTCATTAGTCATGTCGCCGCCGAATGTCATAGGAATATCGAAGCCATAACAAGGATCCGGGCCGGGCCGGCGCTAGTGGAGCTCCCTAGAGCTTGGGGTGGCCGAGGCTGCTGGGATGAAAGGGGCAAAAACATGGGTGTTTTACCAAAAGCGCAAGAGGAGGGAACTTGAACTGGATATTAGACAGAGGAAGAATCTTGTGGGTTGAAAAAGTTTTTTCGGATGAAGAAAGATACATTTGTACCAGAAAACCCTATTGCGTAGATGTCCATGCCTTTGTACAGTCTCGCCATTATGATTCTTCAACTCCCTGCTAGCAAATGGACTTAACGTGTATTAATTCTTTGTGCCAACTGATGCATACTGGCTAGGTATGGTCGAGAGAAACGCCAGTGTATGTTCCTATTCCTACACTTCCACCGTTCGTTATCTTTTGGGTTCAGTGTCCCCCTTATGCCTGTTTATTTCTTTTTCCTTTCCGCGGCGTCCATCTTCTCCTCAAGTTGCTGCACGTACGTGTTCAGTCGTTGGCAAGCTGCCTGGAGAGCCTGTTTTCGCACAAGTGTCAGCCGTGATGTCGCCTGTGAAGCTAACGGGTCGAGTTGTGAGAGTCGTTTGCTGAGAGGAGGGTGCCAAAGAAAGAAGAGTGGAGAGAGAAGGGAGCTTCGTTAAAGAGAACATCGACCCGGGACCAAGGCACGCGACGCAGGGTTAATCAAATGCAAAAACGCACATAGATGTCTTCTTGCAATAGCTCGTTTGATGCCTTGTACTCTCGCCTATCGAAGCCTAAGATTAGCATATTGCCCCTTTCCTTTTGCGAGGATGCCGTCGGCCCACTCCATGCGACTAGAACAATGTAGTACTGCAGCAGGTTGAAGGGCCGTAGAGCAGAGCAGAGCCGGGTTATCGGGTGTGCACTAACAGGACGTAGCCGTAGACGCCGGAACCAGCAAGAGTCGAGCCAAGGAGGAAGCCGAAGAGTCTATAACACGGCGTAGTTTGTAAGTCTCCTGACAATCAATTAATCTAGCAGATTGGGCGCATGTCTACTCACCCGCCGCGGAAAGCGCCAACAGGCTTGCGCACCGGAAGAGGAGTCGCCACGTCGGCGAGGGTTCGCGCTGTCGCGTGGAAGCTTCGGGCAGCTCGTAGAGGGGACGAAGCAGCAGCGCAAGCGCTTCGGGCGCCGAGGAGGACTCTCGAGGCCATTGTTGTTTATCTTGTAACGGAGCTGAACAACTATGTTTCGTCGATGACGTTCGAGTATATTCGGGTGAGTTGTTGGTGCTGGTTATTATTGAGGTATATCGACCCAGCTTTGGGTGGCCAAGACGACGTCGATCAATCGACTTGTTTGCTAGTGGGTCTGGAGCTCACAGGAATGCGGCGGGTATTTCTCGGCAAGACGCTTGCGACGTACCGCATTTTCTCGAAAAGAGGTAACTTTAGGGCACGGACCAATAGTATTATCGATAGATATTATTAAATTTT